>JAWNGG020000136.1:0-105000 GCA_036937485.2 Tetragonisca angustula | reverse complement strand
TTCACCGCGTAATGGCTATGAACGCACGTTCGAGATACCACGCCGCCGCTTTCTCGCGACATTTCCGCCTCGTTGGATACCATCCGAATAGGTTCTCGGTCAACGTCGATTCGTCAACCACGTCAACGAACAATTCTTTGTGCGACTTTGTCACTTTGCTCTACGCGGACTTTGACAAACTCTCTGCAGCAACTGTCGCGAGCGTCGAGTCTCTCTCTCTCTCTCTCTCTCTCTCTCCTTTAGACGTCGCGATCGGAATATTCGATTCGTACGACAGATATAAACACGTCCGCGTGTGCGTCGCGTTTCTTTTTTCTTTTTTTTTTTTTTTATTTTACGCAGCGGCATGTTCGCTTGTGTCGCATCGCGCGAGACACGAGCACCGTTGCGTCGTTGTTTCCAGACCCGAGTATGGACGGTATTATTCTAGAAGCGTACGCGTACGTAAAGTCGCAACACCGTCCCTCCAGTCTTCTTCGACACTTTCGAATCGTTTATTTACGCGTTTCGACTAGCCGCCGCGCCACGTTGCGTAGAGTTTTACCATTATCGATTTTATATTTTCCAGTACGTGTACTTTTAAGCATACGGCGGGATATACGTATGATATTGCCGTTTCACGAACATGGTAATCGCCAAACTTTTTGTCAGATCCTTTTACGCAAAGTTTACAAACTCGGACGAAAACTCTCGACGTTTTCTGTACGAAATTTCGTTCTGTATCGCGTTTCATGACATTTATATGCGCGTGTACACATGCACATGTACCGTTAATTTTTTTGTACAGCCGCTGCGATACAAGGAGACGCTAAATCTACCAATCAACAGCCAGTGGATACAGTCAACAAGACCGCTCTCGCTAAAAATTCCTCGACTCTTGTCGTCCCAGTCAATGCTTCCGTTACTATTGTTGCCAATGCAACTAAAAACACCATTGACAATGCTACAACCATTGCTGCTTCTGCTACCACTGTTTCCACCAACGTCACTGATAACAAAGATAACGTTACTGCTGCCAATGAGCAAACCACGTCGACGGCATCACCCGCTACTTCTACAACCGCGACAGCGACAGCAGCACCTACAACTTTGTCACCGACAACCAAAGTTATACCTCCCATACCTGAGAACTGCACAACTACGGGTACAACCACCACAACCACAACCACAACCACAACTATAACCACACCTACTACGAGCAATGCATCCGTTTCAACGACGACTGCAGTTCCAGTGTCGACAAAAGTTGCTCCACCGTCTCCTTACAAGGAACGACACTTTGATGGACTCAGCTTCCTAGGTAGGTAGTGACGCCTTTCGGACAACGGAGACTCTTTACTACATACATACATACGTGCACACACACACACACATACACGCGCGTACGATGTTGCCTCGCGACCGAGCAAAAACGTTACTCACTTTCTTCCCATTTTCCAGGTGGCATCATTTTAGCTACGTGCTTGATGGCAATCGGCGTGCTCTCCTGGAAATTTTATAATACGTTCAACGAGCGAAACTACCGCACCCTATGATACAGACGTTGCCATCACGAAAATTCCATTTTCCAATAAGTAAATGCAGTCGTTGGAACTGAAAACTACTGAAATTTTACCTTAATAATAATAATAATAATATTACGTATTTTTATAACGCACTCAAGTGTCGCGTGGTTTAAGTGCTCTTAGTAATGTGATGTGCAAACGAGAATTTCGTTTCCAGTTGTATCCAGTTGCAAAGACGGCCGGGTTACACACGCGTTGTGTAGCTCTCGTACGCTTTGTACGCCTCGCACGCGCATTGTAATAGCGTATGTACTCGAGGGAAAGAAACGGACGCGAGTACCACGTGCGAAAGAAGAGGAGAAAACCGCAGGGAACTTGAGGGCGTGAGAGCAAAAGAGAAAGCCCAGAGCAAATATAGTAGTATATTATTACCATGCGCATGCGTAACTTGCGTATGCAAGTTGACGACCAATCAAATACACACATTCCATCGAAAAGATCAATTCTGCGGCATAGCGAGTTTTCACGTAATATTATTTCGCTCAAGTGAAAATCATTTCGAAAGGAATATACTCCCTCTTTTTTCTTTTCTTTTCTTTTTTTTTTTTCCTTTTTTATTATTATCTTTCTTTCTTTCATCGTACTCGTTTCTCAACCGTTGTACGTAAACGCGCACAGTGGTTGATTTAAAACGTGCGTATAAAAAGGATGATGTGTACACAGATATAAAGGTTCCTACGTGTATATTCATAATATAAAAAAAATATATATATATATATATCTCTTCAAAGCGATTAAAGTTGTAAAAGTTTAAAAAGAAAAGGTTCGACTAAGATTTGGAAGACCCGCGCGATACAAATAACGATATGGTATTGACGTACAGCGGTACGTCGTATTTTCTAACGTTATTCTCTTCGGTGTTGATCTTCTCGCGGAGGTGATGTTTGACCGTCAATCTCGGGTGCGGCGAATACTTTGTGCTTGCAGGCCGTTCGTACGCGTAAATCGTGGATGCCCCCGTACACGCCTTTATCAAGTAACATCGTTGGCGAGGTATCTCCGCGCGACTCAAACGAGAGATGAAAGTTTTCAGTTTCGATTTTCGTACCTGTTGAAAGACGGCAGTTGTGTCACAAACGTTCGACTTGATTTTCGACGCATCACGAAAGAAAGAAAAAAAAAAAAAAAAAAAAAAAGAGTGCAATACGTTGATTGAAATGTTTTACACGATACAATCGTATTATATTCATGCGTATACATGTTCGTTTATATATATATATATAGATTCTCCTGTTTTTCTTTTTCTTTTCAATGTTGTTTAAAACACGTAACATTTAGTTTTCGTTCACTTTACGTTTCTGTTTTTTTCTCGTTTTTCTCCCAAAGCAAGTGTTGTTTCGTTTTAAAAGAGGTAATCAAATTACCAATGTGACGACAGATGTACCGCAATTGACGACGCTGAATCCCAAAACTCCCTCCGTGGGTTCGAACATGTTCTCGATACGTTTTATATCGTCGGGTGAAAAGTTTAAGCGTTTACACGCGAAACGATGATTTTCACGCAACAGCTCTCCTGCAAATATGCACACGCGTGTATACGTTGCGGACGCCAAGCCGAAATTTAAACAAAGACGCTTTTAAGAGAACAGGTACGCGGTACGTGAACAAACTAATTTTTGAAACATACCAATTAAAGTCGGTTACGCGACTTTGCTATTACACACGCAAGAAAAGATGTCTAAATATATATATGTACGTGTGTGTGTGTGTGTGTGTACACCTGCGCGCGTACATGCATACGAATACGCGCGTATGCATGTATGCGCGTACGTGTATGTATTAATAAAAAGAAATAAAAAAAAAAAAAAACTACAGCCTAAATAATATATTGTATTTACGTTTCATGTAATATTTTAACTATGTAAGCTATGTAAAATACTTGCTTATATGAATTATACGATATTAATACTGCGCAATGGCAAAGCACACAAAGTGGTCAAGTTGGTGGTCAATCGCAGGCTGCACGATCGCACGTGCGTCGTCGCACGAAGCATTAACGACGATAACCCTACCAAACTCTTCCCATCGTTCCCTCCTGATCGCGTTCGTCATGTTTCCTATCCTTGCGTCCCGGACGATCGCGTCGTTGACCATTTCCGTCGTTTCACGCGGAAATGACAGTCCCATCGACGACCAGGCGCCAGCCGGGTGCGCACGCCATCGAGACATCGTGTTCATCGCCGTCGCGACTTGCTCGCAGCGTGCCTTGCTGCTCTCGTCGCGCTGCGCCGATGATCCTTCTCTTTCGGTATCGTCGTCGTTCAGCTCGACGAGAACCAGCTGAACGTCCGTGTCGTCGTTCCAATTCGCGCGATCGACGTCGAGAGTTTGCGCGTCGAACGCGAAAATCCGACCCTCGGCGCCGATGATCGACACCAGAATGTCCGACGCGCGAACTTTGCAAGAGTTTGTCGCCAGTCTCTGCGCCAGCTGGCAGACGAGCATCTTCTCCATGACGTTGCCGGTGCAGGTACCCGTGATCGCTTCGAGAAGCGCGTAGAGCGCGACGACCAGGGCGGAGTCGCTCCCGAGACCGAGTTTCGCAGGCAGGCTGGACACGATTACGACCTTGAAGCCAGGAAGAACCTGTGCTGTTGATCGATTTTTCTCATTTTTTATTCTTTTTTTATTCTTTCTATTCGTAGAGCTCGAGAATTTATGAACTTTATTTTAGCTAGCGAAACTTTTAGCCACTGTAACAGCCTTCTGGTACAAAATGTAAACTCCACTATAGTGGCTTTCATGGACGTCATAATTTTCAACTCTTTACAATGTAAACAAAAATTACAACACGTTCATTCGTAACTCTGTTCCGATCTACCGTCGTAGCAAGAAACTCGGTGCACCGTTTTTACGCGCAGTTCCGCGTGGAAGCTTGCCGTACAGAGATACAGTCCTGCGGAAAGTCCAACCATAGCTAAAAGGTTAAAAAAGAAAAGAACGTACAGGTGTTTGATTACGTTACTACACGCGTTGTTCTCGCTTTTGATGCAAGCAGAAACGATCGTGACGTTTTGTTACGCGGGAGGGAATGCGGCCAATCTACGTACAGATCGAGATGTTGGAAATCGAACGAGCTGATATAGGGTGGGCCAAAAGTTTCTTTCCATCTATTTTTTCTTTCTTTTTTTTTTTTTTTTTTTCTTTACCAGGCAGTGATTTTTTGGCCCAGCCACGTACCGTACCTCTTCGCCACTCCTTGAAACTTCGTATCGCTCCTTTCAAGCAGCGTATCCACGAAGCTTCTCCCGTCGATGTACAAAGATTCGCGTCGTTCAACCGAAACTCGCACGACTCTCGCTCGCCGCTGTCCAACAACGTCTTAACCTGACACAGTTTGCTGCCGTGACTTCGTTTACCGACCACCAGCGTCACGAGTTGAACGGCCTAATTTTATTTCAAGAGATGACAAGCCACGACAACGAGTCTCTGTCGTGACACTTTTTCCAGCACGTACCATCGATAACGATCTAGTTTCCGCGAGATCGGCGCTCTCGTTGCCAGCCACTGTCAGACATCCGGGCGCGAATACCGCGCAAGTGGGGAACAATCCGTAACAACCGACAAACTCCTGTTCGGCGAGACGTCTCAGTTCGTCCACGCTCGGTGAGCTTGAAACACTTTTGGACGGGTACTCGTTTGGACGAGTTTTCACCGGTTCGTGGCAGTCCCTCGAAAACTGTATCGCGATGGGGAAAGAATTTTGACAAAATCAAACCCACGTGCTTTACAATAGTAAAAGTAAAGTTTTAAGTTAATATTTCAGCCTCCGGCTACCGAAGCTCAGCGTCCTGTGCCGGGGTCATTTTGACCCACACGGATATCCCACTAGTGCATATTTAGGGTCGTCCGGACACCCGCTCACCTGCACACAGTGCGGCGGTCCCTCGAGACCGAGGTCCTCACCGATATTGTGCCACCAACACAGCGACAGACACCCGACTCATGCAGGAACATGTAGGAGCAAACATAGGAACAAACAACAGTCGCGTGAATAACAAAGTTTTATATACATTTACCGTTACATTTATGTCATTCACGGTCGGGAACGTCTTGCGCAAATTGGGCAAAAGAGGACAAAGGAAGATTGCTCGTTGGCAATGAAGACACGGCGTCAACAAATTGAAACAACCGAAAAAGTAATGAAAAGAAGAACAAAAATAATATAAAATGCTAAATTACTGAAAAAAAATAATATCAAATACTAAACACTAAAACACTAAAACCAATAATAAAAATATGACTAAAATATGAAATAAACTTTGAAACAGAAATATTTCTTCGATTTGCCGCACAGGTCTTTCTTCCTCGGAACGTTGCCAGAAACTGATTTCTTTCGTCTTTAGCCGTCGTCACTTTGGCAATTTGGCGAACACATGGCACACAGCCGCACGATGCGTTACTGCGATCACACTAGCGCAAGCAACTCCCAGCACAGGTCAAAACTGTGACCCCGGACCACAGTAGGCGGAGGGCTAAGCAATTAGGGAAAAAACTGAACAAGCAAGCCCGACACAGACGAGACATCAGGTTCTCTCTCTCTCTCTACAACTCTCTCTCAAGATCTGCGCTGCTCTCCGTGGCAAAAGTCTCTTATCCTCGAACCTTTGTCTCTGCACTTTGACACGCGAAACTATTACAGCGACAACTAGGCAACAAATAGTCCCAAGTTTTCTGACGTTTTCGCTGGGAAAGTCGCATCGGGCACGCAACAGGCGACAATTGTCCCGCTCTTGGGCAATTAAAGCTACTTCTGCTTTAACCTTTAAAGTACCAACGTCCGACACATCGACACCTATATAATATCTGAGAAAGTCGAATGTCCGACATATCGACATATCGACGGCCTCCCTCTTCCTGTTTCGAGTAGCTTGAGTCTTTACTTGATCCGACTGAAATTTTGAAAATTGTAGGAAATACAATTGCCTGGCGATTTCAATCCGTCCACAGGCGATTTATAATTTACCCCGTCCTTGGAAGGTTAAAAGTACGTAGTCGTCGGATCGTTTTTCTTTATCTTTTTTTCTTTTTTTTTTTTTGAAGATTGCTTTACAAACGTAGCGAGTGACGTGGAAAGTGAGGTCTTACTTGATCGTCTGGCACGGAAGCCGTGGTACACGCCGTACGGGCATCGCCGGATTTATCGTTCATTCTGGGAAAAGTCGTCTAGTCGGACGAATTCAACGTTACGCGTAAATAACGCGTATTAACGTTGAAATCGGCGTATTTTCGACCCGACGTTTCCAACATTTTCAGCCGAAAGAAACGGAAACGCTCGAATAATATGGAGTTTGGTTTTTTCTTCCTTCGTCGCGTCGTCGTTTTGTTTCGAGCGTCATCGAGCCTCGTTGAAACGCGCAATACACGGAGGCAGAAAGAGTTTGTCGCGAGTTCACTTTTCGAATCGATCCAGCGCCACGATTGCAATTTCTCTCGTTTGTTCGTCTCTACTCGTTCCTTCTGCCTCTCTCTCTCTCTCTCTCTCTCTCCCTCTCTCGCCGATTACGCAAACGACGTCGGAACGACTGTCACGTTTGCGACAGTTTTGCAGAAACGAGTTGACAAAACGCGCGTTGACAGCGCGATAAATCGAGACAAACGCCGAGCGAATCTTCAGCGTTTGAAAACAATCGTCACTCGGAGAGATTGGAATTGGCTGATTTACGAAATATTCTTTGCTTCAGACGGTTGGCATGTTTGTCACTCCGTTTCTCAGTTTGATCGTCAACACGTTGCCAGCGAACGTGCAAATGGAGTGTATGGAGTTGCAAACAATCAGTTGCAAACAACTCGAGGAAAATGGTCTTTGACGGAAGCTATTACACCTGCCTAGAGAAAAGAATCATTCGGCACTTTGCGAGCATGCGCTGTTTGTTCACAATGTCCCTTTTGAGGAGCAGTTTCGTATTCGCGAAGAGCACGAAAAATTAACCACAAAAATTCCCCACTGTAGCTGTATCTATCAAACCAGATACATATTGATGAACGTAAAAGAAAAAAACGAGTTCAGTGTCCTCGTTGAAAATTTTCGCATATTTTTTTTAATTAATACACACACACACACACACACACACACACACACACACACACACACATCTAATCGACGTATCGTATTTTACTGTAAAAGTTGTTTCAATATCCTCGAACGAATAATCATAAATAACAACAATAATAGGTTACGTTGAACATTGACGGAAATTGACCGTTGATCGACAAATTTTTATCGACCAACAAAAGGCCCGGAAGAAATTTGAAAAAAGTTGGACGTCCATGACCCAAAGAACTGCTTCTTGCGATGCTTTGACGAAGCGACTTTGCGACACGACACAGAAAGGACGTTAATGGAGATGCCAACGATCCAGCGTTGCGACAGTTTTTTCTTTTTTTTTTCTTTCGTAAATACACGCAGCTGATACGCGCAGTTGTTTTATCAATCGCAGTTGCGCGCAGTTATTGTCGACGGTGTAGCGGAAATTGTCGGGGGTATCGACGCGAAACAGGAACGTGATACACGGCGTATAGTTGGCCGTGTCGATACGATAATGAGCTGCGCGTCACGAACGTTCGCGTAATTATCGTCGCAGCACGAAGCTGGAAAATTGTCGGAGATACACTGGAATTACGTAAACTGTGAAATCGAAATTGATCCCAGAGGACGCAGCACTGCTGGCTCGCGCGCACGACCATCACGGCCGATCGAAAGAAACAAAAAAAGAGATTCGCGCTCGACTTTGTCGACATCTCTCGTACAGGGTGGGAAGAAACGTTTGTCCATCGTGGACGAATTCTACACCTTTGATTATACGAGTGTGTCGTATCGTATGCATACGCGTACGTGTTGGTTTCCAGTCGTCTCTCGGCATTTGCGCCACTAGTATAGTAACGCTACACGCTTTTCTTTCTTTCTTTCCTTCTTTCTTTCTTTCTTTCTTTCTTTCTTTCTTTTTCATCATCGCGACGAAATACACAGGAGAACGGCGGTTTCGCCGCAGGAGAGCTTCGATCTCCTCTCTGGTTGCGAAAGAGGCGCAGGAGCGAAATTTGCGAGAGCGCGCGGATCGTTTTGGCGGAAAGTGAGTGAAACTCTTCGAGGCAGGGGCGGAGTCCCTGCCCTTTGTCAATAAGAGCACGCTGCCTCTTCCTCCCCCCTCGTTTCCTCTATTTCTCGTTTCTCCTCTCCGCGCTGTTGACGCGCAGAGTTCGCTAGACTATGCTTGCTCTCTACCACCCTTTTACCTCCGTCTCTTCTCTTCCGTCGCTCCCTCTTTCTCTCTCTCTCTCTCTCTCTCTCTCTCTCTCTCTCTCTCTCTTTTCTCATTTCCATCTTGGTCCTTCCTCCTGCTCATCCGGTCTCGCGTCCAAGCTCGAGCGGACCAACTCTTTCTCGTACGCCTTTCCAAATATATAACACGTATACGTATACATACACGTACATACATACATACATACATACATATTTGGCCGCCGCGGCAACGACGAGGAGCTGACTAGGCGGAGCACGCAGATATACGGGCAGAGCAGACGCCCGACGTCGCGACGCCGTGCCGTGCCGCGCCGTGTGTCGTGTCGTAGCGTGAATCCTCGCACGTATGCAATTGGTGAGCAGAGACTAAACGAGAGAGAGAGAGAGAGAGAGAGAGAGAGAGAACGAACGTAGGGAGAGACGTGCGCTCTGCTTCGCGCATAGTTTCAGTGAGAATCGAGAACATGTGCCCGAATCAAAGGTGAATCCCGCGACGAACGTATCATCGATCCGGTGGTTGCTGAACCAGCCGGTGTGTTCGGTCCACGCGGGTACGCGCAGGGACGCGCAGAAACGCGCAGAGACGGCTGCCAGCCGCGCTCTACTCTCTGTTGCTCCCGACAACCCTGTCTGTCCGACCGTATCCGCGCGCGCGCCATCATCTTCCACGGGACAATCGTTCTCGACGGGACATCTTTCGTGGAATCGCGCGCGCGACACACACACACACACACACACACAGAGAGAGAGAGAGAGAGAGGAGAACGGGGGAAAGAAGGAGACAAGACGAGAGGACAGAGGACAGAGGAAGAGAGAAAGAGAGGTGACTTTTATCGATTGTCGTCGTGGGACGAGATACACGGGAGACGTTGCTGGATTCGAGAGTGCGAGATCTTGCGTTGCGACACAAAATAAACTCGCGGCCCGCGTTGACCATCAGCCGGCATTGTGCGTCGTGTTCCGAGGTGATCCTCGGGCGAGGATCAGTATCAATCGAGGGATGACTCTCGCGTCGGCCATCGAGCAACCTCGTACGCTCAGCTGATGGTTTTCGCGCGAGCGAACAAAACGAAACGAAACGAAACGAAACGAAACGAAACGAAGGGTGGTTCTCCGTTCGGCTGACAGATGCAAGAGCTCGCCGCGAAAGAGGATACGTGATCGGTTCACAGAAGCCGCGTTGTCGTCGCGTACATGCTCCGATATTGTCCGCCGATATCTTGTCCAAAGCTGATCGACCTCGTTGCTCTACCACGTAAGTACTCTCTAAAATCGGATACTCTTCCACGTATCGTCGCCAGACGAACATTTCGCCCGACTATCTACCCACACTTGACACCTTTCTTCACGCTGAAATCCATGAAATTTGCCTGCCCGGCGAAAAGAAAATTAACCGTCGTTCGAAACGGCGACAGTTTCGGGCCACGAAACCGTTGTTGTTTCGACAAACGACAAACAATACGCGAGCGGGAGAAAGCTGCCCGTATCGAAAACGGAAAGGAACGTCGCGTCGAATCGTTGCGCGATTTGCCAAAATTCAACGTCCCTTGTTGTGGCGCGAAGCCGCCGTAAATTCCATTCCTCGAAACGAGGAAAAACCTCGTTCGATCTTTCCGATCGCGTATTCTCCCGTTTTCTACTTTTGCCTAGCCTTTCGGCCAATTCAGCCGACTGATCGATGCGATGTGCAACTATCAGGGTGCTGGCCTGACCATTCGTGCGGGAAACAATTTCTCTTTTTCGTCATGGGTACGTCATGGTACGTAGCGTTTCGGCGGCAAGTCTGTTTGCAACTTTAATCAGAGGTCGACCCATCTGCCCGCTAGGATACTCGCCGTCTACGCTCGCCAATTCCAACTTCCAACACCGGTCCGTGTGTGTACACGCGTCTATAATCTCGCGAGCAACGAGGAACAACGATTGCGCGCTGCGCCGCCGCATCGCGTCGCACAAATCCACCGATGAAATTTCCTGTTCGCAGACCAAAGATAATTCACCTCCGTTTTCTATTCCGACTTGGTATAAATGAAGTCTCTTGCCATCTCTCTTGCCATCTCTCTTGCCATCGAGTCAACGACATACGAGAACGACATACGATCTTTGCGAAAGCGATTTTCTTCGAGACCCAAGGCGATTCTACGCAACGCTCGTGACACGTAGGATACTCGACACGCTCCAGCTCGACGCGGCGAATGAAATTTGCAAAACTTTAATCTAGACGCGTCCGAATAAATCTAGTCAGTCTCGAACGCGACTCGAGTCACGCTATCCTGCGCGCCGCGTCGCAAACACGTGCGTACTCGCGGGGATTCGATGTACAGACAATTTTCAAAAGGCAATCCTTCTCTGCCCCACCCTAGTCACTCGCCACACGGCGGCAATCAGCAGTTTTCAAAGTCCTCCACAGACTCCTTTGGCAATCCAAGGTTTGGGTTACAAAGGATAAGAATTGGAGAGCTTTGAGGAAATCGGGTTGAACAGTATCGAGACGATAATCAAAAAGTTCAGCAGGTTCTTTCCATCAAATCAAATCAAAGGCATAGAATTCGTCTGTGACAGCCAGGGGGAAACTTTTCTTTCCAGTTTCCGTTACCGTTACGCAGTGACAGGTCGTCGAAAAAGTTGCAAGGAACGATAGCACAAGTCAAATAAGTTAACGATAAGTCGTAAGAGCAGCAAGATCCATCGTCGTTCGTCTATTTCCGCAACAGTGGGTGGTCCTTCGAACCCCGAGGGTGATACGAACAAACGCGCCCCATCGGCACCAAATGCGCCCTCAACAGCGATTAAGATTGCACGCAGCGACGGCGAACCTTTTTCGCGAAGCCGGTCAAATTTTGTTCGTTATCTTTTTCAGCGCTAGCTCGTGGAGTCGCGTTTCCCTTTTTGTTTCGCAACTTTTACTTTTGCAAGCGAAGAGCAAAAGATAAATGTCGACGTCAAAAAATTATATATGAAAAAGGGGCGACATCATGCCCAGTCATCCCTGCACTGTTATTTTTTAGATATATATATACTTTATTTCTTAATATTTTTTATTGTCTGTTCTCTCTTTTGTTATATAGAGAAACTAGCAAAGCTATCCATTCCGAGAACGGGATCCGTGTGTGTTTTTCTAGTGTTTGCTACATCTGTTTAATCGCAAGTGCTATATGAAATTGTTTCGACGCGAGTAAGACTTGAAATGTCTATATGTAGACATAACCAAGTCGTAAATCCTCCGTAAAACACAATTGTGCATTTATTTCTCACTTTTAAGCTCTGACCGAACGCTTGTAATTTTCTCAACATTTTTTGAAGAGAGGGGTCTCGAAAAATAATTCTTTCACACACAAAATATACGACAAGTTTATAAAAATCAACGCGTGGGTCATTTAAAGAGCCTGCGTGGGTCAGTGTCCGACCCGCGGGTCGCAGGTTCGCCATCATTGATTGCACGCGTAATGGTCATCGTGACAAATCTCTGGAAGATTCTACCTTTTACTTTTACTAAATCAACGATTCTAATTCGAGCGAGTCTCGTCTGAATGTTTTATTCGAAAAAACGTGCACGTCGACGGTGATATATTTAATCGGCAGCCGCGACCGTTTGGAAATAGACGAACGTCCAATATCCACCGAATTCGATATCGATACCTAACCTATGTATATTTCAGAGTTATTTCGGGAATTTCAAAGAGACAACTCGGGAAAAAAAGACAACTCCCTTGTCTTTTCGTCTGTTTCAACCGCCGTGTTTCATCGACTCGATCGCCCTCGATCCTGTCGACGACATCAGCTTGCGACGAGATCAAATTTGTCGTTGTATGATTTTTCTTTGTAACATTTGGGTCAGTTCGAATTATCGACAATTTTTTGTCATTGTCATCGATGCACTTGTGCTCTTCACACTGCAGCTGCTTCGTAGAGAATTAGAATCGGAACGAGGGAAAGGAGGATTCTTTTGGAATCGACGCTACTGTCTCTCTCACGGCGGGAGCCTCGTTCGAATTCCAAAAAGACAAATGCGCGATAATTTTAGACCAATTTGGTGAACTCTGTGCTGTAGACCACGAGTTTCCAAGTTACAAAGTAACCGGTCAAAGACACGAAATTCGAAGCTTAAATATTGTCCTTTTTTTTTTATTTTCCGGTTTTATTTACATTCTTACACAAGTCTCGTCCCTCTGTCGCAGTTTTTCGGGGAATTTTGGGAAATGGTGACACTACGCTCACACTGGTTCTTTCTTTTCTCTCTCTCTCTCTCTCTCTCAATCGAACGAAACGAAAGTACAAGACCGAAAGCGCAGAATTTGCCTGCGATAAATTGAAGAAAAAACCGCGCGCGCAACTGAGAGAGGAAAAGAGAAGCGGAAACACAAGTGTAACGAGTATCGATACTAGCACGTCGGATTGAGTCGAGTTGAGTCGAGGAAGCGCTCGATTCGTACTTCATAAAACGATCGCTCGGATATTCCGGAAACGGGGGAGATGGCGTTATTGAAGAGCGGGGAAGACCGACATACTGGAGAAGGCAGAGACGAACGCAGCAAGACAACGAGCGCGAAGGGGTTCAGAGTCGAAGGGAATCGGATCGCTGAGACAAGGAGATGGGAGCAAAGAGGACGAACGATACCGAACGCACGCACCACTGACGATGAACGAGTGTGGAGAGAGAAATAAAAGCGTCGCGTTGGGCGGCGTTGGGCTGCGTTGGATTGCCATTACCGTTAACGACAGACGAGAGAGAGAGATTATCCAGTTGAGAATGCGACTCCAGCCTACGTACGTAGTTGCCATTCGTTGTTCGCGACGATCGTGCAGTGAGTTGCTCGGTTCCTCTTTCATCTTTTTTCTCAAAATATGTGTCGTACGCGTGTACGTTGCATCGTCGCGTTCCGAGAAGGACACAAGCTGGACGAAACGAGTATCGTTGGTCTTCCACGTTTCCACAAGTATTTATAGTTTTCGCACATGGCAAATGGCAACAGACGCGTCCTCGTGAATCTTATCGTGGTTTCGTCACACGTGGAATTAACACTGAAACCATCGACGACACAGAGAGGCACAGAGAGACTTCCGTCAGAGACACCAGAGTGAAAAGAATCAAAGAGCTTTACGCGGTACGATACAGCTACAACTTGCGCCAGCTTTCGTTCATACATTTCGCAAAGAAATCGTTCGAATCTCTGAAAATGCGCTGCCTCGTATCTACAAGATTTCCGACGAGAATTATAAATTGGTCATTTTTGACCATTTTGGCGGCGTTGAGAAATCTGACCTCTCAACGTGTGGGTTAGCTTTGGGTAATCGCGGATAGTCACCCGACTGTAACGTCACATCGTATTATACACGGTGGGCCCAAAAATCACTTAAATCTACTGAAATTTAATTTAAACTTGAAATTGATAAAATTAACTTTTCTTCTTATATTTTGATGTTTTATTTAAAAAAAAAAAAAAAAAAAGAAAAAAAATGGATAGGAGAAAAGTTTGGCCCATTCTGCGTAAATATGTATGTATGTATCGAGATGATGCGTTATTTACTTACAAACAGTATTAACGTCATTCGTATTAACAACGTTATTGATTGATCAGTCATCAATAGCAGGTTACCACTTGGAATGAGTTTAGAAATAATTTTCCACTCGTTTCTTTCCACGTAGAATAATCATCTCCCCTTCGCTCGTACTACAGATTCAGGGACGGACCCTGAACCTGTGTATATGTTGTACAAGGTGAATTCGTAACTTGTGGGACCCACTTCGGGAGCTGATTGTACGCCCACAAGTTACGAAACACCCTGTATATGTACTACGCGTACTGAGAGATGTGACGGTGCACGATTTGCATCTGATTTGGCACAGGTGAGAAGAATCGCAATCGACCGACAAGCTGCGGGCGTTTCTGTCTCCGAGGCGGGCCGAGGCGATGAACGATCGTGAGAGGAAGTGATCGACGGTTCGAGATATCGAGGCGAGCGACTGCTAACGATACGGGACGGATGAACCGCGGGTTTGAACTATGCTGGCATACTGTACGACGTCATTTTCGATCGAAGGTAAGGCACCTAACAACGACTCGTTCGATCGACGCTTCAACGTTAATCGTTATCGTTGTCCTTTTTCGCGGTTTGACGCTACAACTACCGAGTAGTTGGCTGAAACGTAACATTCATTGGTCGGAAACGAAATTGAAGGCAAAAGATAATAGAGAAACTTTATGATACGGTAGAATTTACAAATACTTTTATTTACAAATATAATACGTTGATCGATTGACAAATCGTTTGTTTTATTTGAATCTCCATTTGAATCTCAGAGAAATACAGCGTTTCACATTTACAAAATTTCTAGGAAAACTTACAAATCGGTCATTTCGATCGCTTTGGCAGCTTTAGTGTCAATCGTCTCTCTCTCTCTCTCTCTCTCTCTCTCTCTCTCTCTTTGGTAAAAGGTCGTCTCGTTAATCAGTTGCCACGTTACGCTCGAAACTCGCTTCGCTTTTCGAAATAATTTAGTGCCTCTCCACTACTGGATACCGTCTAAAATTCCATCTGTCCGTCTTATCTTTCATCAGCGCGCGTCAGCCAAGTTTCCCTCGATTTCAATCGTAGCTGCAAGTTATAGCCGTCTTCTTTGACTTTGATTGCAAATCATCGGCGTCGTTATTCCGTGCGGTTTACGTAGTACACATCTATCGGGAAACGTTGAACACCGACGTGAATTCCCCGTCATTACCGAGAAATGGTAACAACCGTAGGTTCAGACGTTTGGTTGGTCAGCTGCCATAATCATAAATAAGAAAAAGCGACTTTGTCCCGTCGAGAAGTCGTGCACGTGCATCTATCTACTGCACATGCGCTCTCTTATACAGGGTGATTCGCGTGACTTGCACACCCGAGGTAACTTTGAAATTACGCGTGCAATGAAAAATTGGTTCAACGCGCAAAAGTCGTGTTATGGTTTCAAGGGAGGGAAAATGTGGTAAAACACGGCTCGTGACTTGATACATTTTTACTTGGAATTTAATTTATTCTTTCGACTCGTAATGAAAGAAATACATGGCCCGATTAAAAGAGGATAAAGACGACGATTGGGAATTTCGAGATCCACGAGAAATTGATACTTTATATTTCGCCCCACCCTTTTGAACAATTTTTCACTAGGCGCATATAGCTTAAGCGTTGTTTCACGCGTGCAAGTTCACAAAAGTGAATCGCCCCGTACGTACGCTGCTGAAACACGCACGCGTTTGCCAAGCTTGTAACTTTTCATCGTACAACCGACACTGACTTTCAGACACTGACATTCAACTCGTTCCAATTTCTCGTTCTCGCTTCTTCTTTCGGCGATATACGTACATGTGTCGCTTTTCTTTCACAAATCATTCTTCGCCAATTTCCTCCAAATATCCGCATTTTCCTCGACGATTGAAATTTTTACGACGACGGATTTTTACGAAGATATCGCGCAGCATTGTTTTTTACCGTTTACAGAAATTCACAAACATTATTCGTAACGTCGTGGCACTGTCGTTACGAGACAAACAACGATCCAAGCAACACAGTACGTAGCTACTGTACAATTGCTGGATGCGCATATCGATTCGCGCGATACGTCGCGCATTATTAATATCCCGTTATATGGCACGACCGAACGTTGTCTGTTGTTAAGCTTTCGAACCGAGAGTGACTAAAAAAAATCGATACGAGCATCCTGAATAATTTCTGCGCCGTCTTTCCAATCTTTGCAAAGCTCGAAACCTAAATTTCTTACCCTACGTTCGTTCTTTCCCGATACTTCGAAACCTAACCCATACCCGAGGCACTTTTTTTTCAATTTTCACGACGACGATTGAAATTGTTAAACACAAATCTTCACAGCCGAAACTTGTGCCATCCTGGAACCCATTGAATATGCACACTCGAATAACGAAGCCCAGATCGTCATACACACCGACTCTACGAGCGTTAATAAAATCCCTAACGAAATCGTACGATCAAGAAAATCAACCAACATCCACCAACCCAACGCAAACGCCACAGTCGTCTGAATTTCAGCTCAGAGGCCAGAGAGTTCCCTCACTTACAAACAATCGCAACCATCCTCCAATCCCCTCTGCGACGACCAAATACTCCATTGCGAAACAGTAGCAAAAAATGAATGGAAAACAACTAAAAAAGCAGCCAACTAGACTTTCACCAGCAAACACCAAACTTTAACAACAGGAGAAAAGGAATAATTATCACACGCCTAAGAACCGGTCACGCCAAGCTGACGCGTGAACACAAAATCGAAAAAAACACTACACCACCCACCATTGCACTAACAATAACCCACGTACTGCACGACTGTGCCACACCACAGAATGCCCCAAAGGCAGAAACACGGAATCAACGCAAACGTAAACCTGACTTTTCAAACTGACATACAAAGAGTATTAAAATATCTCGAAAACATAAACTACTATGCACTCTACTATCTAATGGCGTCTACCTACGTCGCCAATCACCTCGCTGTCGATATTAAAGAAAAATAGAAAAAGAAGAAGAGGAAGATGATGAAATGTTGTCATTCGCAACGAAAAAGTAGTCCTGGTAGTGGCTGTCATACAGACGAACTCTACGCTTCCCTACCAAATAACCAAATTGCACTACGTCAAATTACAACGTCATCCGTATTGAGCTTTGAGCTTTGCCTCGTGTTACATCTAATCTTACAACCGGTTAAGGTGATAATTTGGCAGGATGCGACGCAATTCGAGACACGGGTCAATAGATTAATTCTACATTTCTTGTATTCTATCATCGCAATACGTCTCCCTTCTCTCGTTACGTTTTCCACACGCTACGCGTTCGCGTCTTTTTCGCGATCAATCTGTCACCACGTCTTCTTATCTCTATAAAGGGCATTGTCATAATGAAACAACTGTAAAACAACACACGACCGCCGGAAGATGTAATTGTTGAATTAGAATTCACTTTGCGTCGAGATCTAATATCTTTTTGTTGCAATTGTTTTCGTCAAGTTTCGAGCTCGAACTCGAGACGACGCGTAACGAGAGTAATTGTCGTGTCCAAGAGTTTGAGAACAAGAGACGTATCGTAAGCAGAGAGGCAAATGCGATGAAAACGACATTTGGATAAATTTCGCTATTGATATCGTTACGTGGTAGTACGCAGAGGCGTCCTCGTCCCTAGCGGCGCGGCATCCCGGAAATTGTGAAATATCGGCGAATCAGTTATTCCATTTCCGCCAATCACCGCTTCGTTTCATCGTCCAGAACTGCTCCTCCATCCTCTTTGCCTCGTTTGCCCCCCCCTCCCCCCTCCCCCCTCACCCCTACGATTTCACCGTCTACGGCGTTTAAGAGGATGTTCTAGTGTCAAGTGCGTGCTTTCTAACTTTGTTACACCTTTTGCAGTGAAATTGACAAGGATTATTTGCACGTGTCGTCGACGACGTTTTAAAATTTTTTCAAACGAACAAAGTTGAAACTAGTGGTACTGCGTACTCTCAAACGTAGTCGCTTTAAAAAACAGGTCGTCTCTCACGTCGTGTCCATGATTGCGACCGTTCTGCTTGTCTGAAATAAGAAAACGCGACGGTTTCTTAATTAGTATACGGATCTGGCTAGGAGCCGGAACTAGAACAAAAGAAAAATGTCGGTAATTGAAAAAAAATTGGCGATACTTTAAAGTTCGACAATCGATTTTTGCGTGTTTCTGTCATACTAAAGGTCTGCAGGCCTAAAAGAATATAAAAGAATAAAAATTTCTGGCCGACTCTAGTCCTCCTTCGGGCTGTAGTCGCACACGTACTAAAATTTCGAATCAATTGGTCAAGTAGATGTCGAGACATCACGGACGCCGTTCTGAAAGACATAGTTTCCAGAAAACATTGTTGCCTTTAAAAGTTTAGTATTGGTCGTCGCGTCCTTCAAACGACCGTAACTTTGTTAATTTTGTAAGGTTCCAGAGATGTATTTTCGAAACTACATCCTTTGAGAATATGCAAAGAAAAAAAAAAAAGAAAAAGAAATGGATTTTTCTAATACCCCCTTAAAAAAATTGCTGTGCAACAAACAGCAAACGAATACACGTCGAACGAAAATAACTGTTTCTGGACGCTTTGGCCATCCTACGCTCTTTCCCTCGATTTTTCACGTGCTAAAAAGTGTTCCACGTAGGCGCACGTGGAAATCTCGTTCGGCCGTTAGCCGCAGCTGTGATAATGGAAAAATTGCCCGGCGGAGAGTCTCGGTAAGACTTCCGGGGAGGGCTTCCACTTCCGCAAAGTGGCAAGAAACCGCAAAAATTCCAGCTGCAATTGCAAACGCAATCACTCGGAGAGGAGAGAGCAACCAGAAATCTCTGTTGGAGGGCTTCGGACACGTCTGAATTGCCTCTGGCGAGCATCAAACAACTAGATAGCATCGAGAGCATCGTTCGAGCGAGCGAACCGACAATGAGAAACGTTTTTCATCACAGATGAAATTATTTATTGCCTCGTGCTCACTGCACTGTGGCAGACGTTGGAAATTTCTGTAGCACGCGTACAACTTGCAAAAGAGAACATGGCCGATCGGTTCGAGCGCCACACTTCAATCTTTTGCACCGTGCGAAATCAATCATTTCGTTTTTTCTTTTTTTTTTTGTTTCTTTTTACGAAGAGATTGACCAACAATCAAGTTCGTCCATTCCCGCTCCATAGCAAGACGCACAGTTTCCTTCTCTGTCGGAATTTGTACTTTCTCTGCGTTCAAATCAACCCAAAGCCACACGAGCTAAACGATTTCGTATCCAGAGATTAAAGACACTTGTTGTTGCACTTGTCACACAGGCAGCACAGGCAGAAATGCGGGCCAGGCTACATGTGAAAAAAGATGAAAAAATTCACTCGATCCTATTTTTTCTTTTCTTCCTTTTTTTTTTTTTTTTTTTTGATCTTCATCTTCGTCAACACGTTCGTAAATTAATAATAGTCGATAACTACAGCACGAGTCGGTAAATTGGCACGCGCACGTGAAAGAGTTTGCCGTCGCTGGGAAAGCGAAGCGAGGCTATCGTTGAAGAAAAGAAAAAAGAAGGCGGGGGGGGGGAGCAAGAGTGGAAAAGCGTTTTACGGCTGTTACCGTTCGCAGGATATCTCGAGCGGATACACGAGGAAAGCACGGAGTAATGGTGAGAGGCGGACGATCCGGGGTGTTGACCGCGAATTTCAAACAGACGCGTCACACCGTGCACGACTGGCGGCGTAAATTCGGCTTGAAGGGTAACCTGCTGCTGCTGAGAATCCTGGTCGGGCTTTGCTACGTCACAAGCAGCAACTGCGACTGGAAAGAAAGGATGCCGCGCGGGACCAACAGCCTGACGCGAATTGCCTCGAGCCGGCTGTCTCAGCTCGGCCACTGCGACCTCGAGGAGATCTGCGATTGGTCGTGGTTTCAAAACCAAACCACCGGCTTCAACAGAACCGCGCCAGCCGCGCTGCGAACTAAGAACGGCCCTATCGTCGACGCCAGCAACTCGACCGAGGGTAAGCCGCACTCCTCCGCACACCGTTGCCCGTTCTCCTCAACACGTCACGCTCGATCGACTTTTTCGTACAACTAGTTATCAACCTTGTTCCTTCCTAGTTATCAACTTTTGTTTCAAACATTCTCGCCCGTAATCACGCGCGAATTTCAAATACCCGTAGCACGTTCTTCGTACCGTTGAATCAGACCGCACACGTACACGACACACATACTGGAGCAACGATGGCGAACCCATGACCCACGCGTTGATTTTCATAAACTTGTCGTATATTTTGTGTGTAAAAGAATTATTTTTCGAGACTCCTCTCTTCAAAAAATGTTGAGAAAATTACAAGCGTTCGGTCAGAGCTTAAAAGTGAGAAATAAATGCACAATTGTGTTTTACGACTTGGTTATGTCTACATATAGGCATTTCAAGTCTTACTCGCGTCGAAACAATTTTATATAGCACTTGCGATTAAACAGATGTAGCAAACACTAGAAAAACACACTGGATCCCGTTCTCGGAATGGGTAGCTTTGCTAGTTTTTCTATATAACAAAAGAGAGAACAGACAATAAAAAATATTAAGAAATAAAGTATATATATATCTAATGTACAGTGCAGGGGTGACTGGGCATGATGTCGCCCCTTTTTCATATCAATTTTTTGACGTCGACATTTATTTTTTGCTCTTCACCCGTGCAAAAGTAAAAGTAAAAGTAAAACAAAAAGGAAACTTTTCAGAGCATTGTAAAAGTGAGAACCAAAAAGAAGGTAGTTTTTAACCATCCTCCCCGCCTCCTTTGAGGAGTGACGCCACTGACTTGGTGACCCCCCAAAAAAATAACGAACAGAATTTGACCCGTTTCGCGAAAAAGGTTCGCCGTCACTGTACCAGAGAGTAGCCTGTACGTAGGTGCATAATATTCGGCTCCAAGTCGATAAATTATACTACGTACGTACGTAGGTATAATTTTTAGACGAGAGATGTAAATTCGGAATTTTCAACGTAGACTCTTTTCTCCAGGGCATTTTTTATGGTTCACCGGCCCCGGAAAGCCTCAAATATTATCGAGGACGATCCCTCCCACTGGGTTACACTGCGCGCTGGAATTAGCCCTCTACCAAGTGGAAATGAACAGCGGCGATATCGAGTTGCTCGTAATCACGAACAATACCAGTTGGGTGGTCATGGAAAAACTAGGAAACAATCGCGCCGAGTACGTTTGTTGTTGTTATGGGATGGAGACAGTCGCTGTGAAGACTCGCCACGACGGATCGAAAATCAAAAATTAATCAACTGGCTGCATTGCAGATGGGGAGTAACGCGTTTCACGTTAGGATCCATCACTCAGCCGCATCAGTTGCTCATAGAGATGACGGTACCCTATTCCAACTCTAGCGTCGCCGTTGATGATATTCGCCTGACCAACTGTTTCCCCGGTAAATTTTTTTTTTTTCTGTCCCCTTATTCCGAGATGATCTTTTCAGAATAGACAAGTTTGCGATCGGCATCGTGACGATTGTGCGAAAGTTGGGTCGGTCCGATCACTTTGGTGAATTTGGTGCACTGAACCCAAACTGAACAAACAAATACCAATGCGCGCGACACGTAGGTACAGCTGGTATCGTTCGGAGGAAAGTAAGAGAAACGCACGTCTCGTTTGCAGAATCAACACCGGTGAAAATGGTCTGCACGGAGGACAAGTACCGCTGCAAGAACGGCTTCTGTCTGAACAAAGATCGCGTCTGCGACCTAACGGAGGACTGCGCCGACGGCGAAGACGAACGTGACGACTGCGGTGATCATTGTTATACCGTCGTGTCATTTCTCATCGTCTCCATTCTTCTCGCTTCGATTCCATTCCGTTTCTTCTTTCGACGATTCGCAGACACGCGACAGAGTGTTCATGATCGATCTTCCTTTCAGACAAAATACCCGAGAACGCCAGGTGTAACTTTGAGCACGGATGGTGCGGCTGGAAGAACGTATCGGGAAGGCTTTTAAACTGGACCCTCCATCGTGGTGCAACACGGTCCGAGAAAACTGGACCTAGTTACGATCATACCTACCGCAATGCGTCCGGTCAGTATACGTGCATGCACGCACGCGACCTCTTCTTCATCCGCGTACTTTGACAAATCTTGCCAATAAAAATTTTCAACACGCTCGTTTCAAACACGCTCGCGTCACCACGATTATCGTCAACATTTCACAACGAAACCACCGTGCAAATTGTTGTCGCAATTGTTGTAGCGTGATTTCGTCCCGTAATACAACACCACTGACCATACCTTTTCAACTTAAATTCCCAGTTGATAAAAATTAACGAAAACAACGATCGGAGAATGGCCGACAACGAAATCGTTTTGATCGATTGACGCGTGAACGTTCAACAAATTGATTGCAAAATATCCAGACTTTTTTTTTTTTTTTTTTTTTCGTCGACCGTGTCCAGTTTCTGCCAAGCGAATGAAATAAACGTAGACGGAAACGTAATTGAAAACAAGTAACGTTTCTAATATAACAAAGTCAACAAAGTCTCTCTCTCTCTCTCTCTCTGTCTCTCTTGTAGTTAAAAAATGTGTATTCGATCGAAACGACGCGAGACAAAGTTTCAATGTGAATTTTCCCCGTTACAGGGACATACGCCTATGTAAATATGTCATCTCGAGTGCCATACGGTAGTCGCGGTATCATCGAGAGCCCATTGTATAATCCGACGCCACCTTACAACGGCGATCCAAAAAGCCCTTATCACAAATCGTGTCAGGTAGGTTGCTCTGCCTCGATTTTAAAAAGAAATATCCAGTAATAAAATACAAAATGCGAGATGCAAAATATAAAATAGGGCGACTGGTCGTTAACGTACGATACGATATTATTACACGCGCGTGTGTGAACAGGTGCGATTCTTCTATCATCAGTACGGCGCGAACAGCGGTTCGCTCGGATTGTACCTGATTCAGGTAAAACCGCACCAACACCATCACGAACAGCTATGGTGGACTTACCTCTACGGTGACAAAAGCGACGTTTGGTACAATCAGGCTGTTCCTCTGCCCGACATCAAGTACAGGTAATGCAGGTGTCCAACTTCTCGTCGATTTTAAGCACCGCTTCGACGTCAATACCGGACGCTACGTGTCCGGTTTATTATAGATACACACACGCACGCGCGCGCGTATAGCGTAGAGATATTAAGAGATATAATCCGAGATAATTAAAAAACGAAACTAAGAATTTAACACGTCTGCTATTTATCCAGATATTTTCTGCAATTTGAGGCGAGCAAAGGCTACTATTCGAAAGCCGACATAGCCATCGACGACTTTTCTCTCAGCCCAGAGTGTTTCGGCATTGGTAAATTTCAAATTTCTCGAAATCAATCGATCGATCGTGTATGACGGGGTGAAAAGAAAAGTTTGTCCGTGACTGTCGCAAATGATAAATTCAACGAAATTTAACGTACATTCTTATAAAGAAAAAAAATTTCTTGAAATTCAAGATCGAGGTCAATTTTGCGGCAGGTTTCTTACGTGTATCTTCGTCAAAAGACCAAGATGTAGAATCTACGATAGCCACGGACAAACTTTTCTTTCACTCTTCATCCTGTTCAAATACTAGGGGTGTGCGGGTACCCGACATTTTCGGGTTAGGTACCCCACATCGAAGTCGAGTAGTGTTTAGATCGACTCGGCAACTCTAAAATCTATGATATTCGGATACTACTGTATACCCGAATATTACGTCGCCAGTCGATTTTTCAATCTTGCTGCCGTTGTCAATGATAAAAAAAAAAAAAGAAAAGGCAGGCATAGTAAGAGTATTCAGTCCGCATTTACTCAACGACATAATTAATGCAGCTCGTTTTGCGATTAAATGAATACTTGAATAATGATTTTTCGATCGATTGTAAAGTGTGAATTACATTACTTTTCTCGGGAGAGTATGTTTTCTAAAAATAAGTTGGCGTTAAATAGGAAAAACTGTCGGTTTTGTCAAGGCTACAAGGTGTCACGAAAATTCTACGTCGTCGGGCAAAAGAGCAGTCGCGAGTGGTTTTCGACAAAGAGTTTGGAAATAAATAGAAAATGAAACTCGGAGGAAGCTCGCGTGTACAATGTATACTAAGTCAAGTTAAAAGAAACGGATGCATGGGCAACTGCGACGACAATGTCAAGCGCTGTTGGCGACTCTCGGCTTTCGACAGAGCTGAAAATGAAAGCCAAACGAAAGAAGGCTGCTGTCACGGGACTATCATCACGGTGACACTTTAAGAATGTTGATAGTTTGGAGTTATATTTTAAATACAACACCGACGCGTACAATTATCACGTACGATTATAACGACGAAGGGGCACGAACGAAAGAAGTAAATTTGGCGAGAAGGCGAACAAGAATGCTTTATTCATGGTTTGGCTTGGGGTACATACAGGACTTTACATCTGTTGATTGTTTGAGCGGACCTTGACTGAACTTGGGCGATTGCTGACTCTTGGGCCTCTGAGTCAATAGTGGACCTTGGATTTAGATGAGTGGAACATTTGCCAATTCCTTGAGTTTGTTCCTGAGTCAGTGATGGACCTTGACTGAATCGGGGTGATAAGGCCGTCTTAAACATTGGCAACGTTCTAACAAAATTAATGCCACGAAAAGTTGAACAATTATGTCTTCTTCGCAGTAATTTAAAGGAAAATATTTTCACACAATATTATCAACTGTTGCTTGTGGATCTTTAAAATTTGATTTCACTTGTACAGAATACGAAAATATAAATTTGAAAGAATAAGTGCAAAATCCGATTGGAAAAATATCACTCTGACCAGTGACGCGATATTACCCGAATATCATAGATTTTTAATAGTAGCCGAGTATCAGAAACCGATCCGACCCGAACCCGAAATGTCGTACGTATCCGCACACCACAGTCAAATACGTGTCCGTTCGGAACCGAAATGCTGTGAAATCCCAATTTCATTCAGGAGTCCCCCCCGAGGTCGTGGGAGACTTCAATTACTACAACCCCGTCATAGATTCGGAGAAAGTTCCGGATCAACACGCGGACTTTGCCAACGAAACTGGTATCGTATACCACATTGTGGCGATAAATGTCGTCGTTCGTCTTCGGTAAAAACTTTCTTCTCCTTCTCTTTGGCGCGAATTTGATATCGAAATCAATTTCCACTCGCAGTTGTACGAATTGGCACGTGCGGAAACACTGGAAGGACGGGGCCTAGCAGCGAGCAATGCGCCGAAGAGTACAACAGCACGGACATAGAGTTGCTCGCGCCTTCGACAACGCCTCAGCAAGAGTCACCTTTCTTGAATTTGAGCGGAGTTCAACGGTGGACGGCACCTCGCGGTGGCTATTACACGTGAGAGTCTATTCGAGATCCTTTGAAACGGCCATATTTAAATTGTCCATATTTTATAAGCATAACATAGCCTAAAATAACTTTAATAACTGTGATAACTCAATCTACTAACCTAATCTACACCGTGGTCAACTTATTGTCAGTTTGATTGGAATGGGTGCCCGTGGAGGAAAAGGTTCTAGCGGTATGGGAAGTACGTTGGGCGCACTTGTCCGTGGTGTAATTGAATTAGAAAAGGGCGAGCAACTGTATTTCATGGTGGGGCAGTCAGGAATGGACGCGTGCCCTAAAGTAAGAGAGAATCTAGTATACGTATCTATACGTAGTATAAAATGCACGAACCGACAAAACAAAACAAAACAAAACAAAACAAAACAAAACAAAACAAAAAAAGAAAAGAAAATGCATCCATTTTCCATCCTTGCCAACTCACATTTTAGTAGCCACTTTTATTTTATTTGGGAATTTTCCTTGAAACATTCCCCGGCGAGCTGCCGTAGAAAACGCGACCGTCGGCGACCGTGAGTGACCGACGAACCGACTTTCAGAACTTGGGACTGACGTCAGACAGCTGTCAGATCGTCGGACCGTACGAATCCTCCGTTCCTCTGGGCACCTCGAAGGTACACAAGGTGAAAAATATCAAGTTGAAGGACGGAGGAGGTGGTGGCGGCGGGGCGACATACGTATTCACGGTGAGCAATTTCGTTATTCGATCGAGCATCCAACGGAGGAGGAGGAGATACGAACGCAACCGATCGGGACGTTACCAACGTTCTCGTTACCACCGTTACCCGACGTTGCAGGTGAAAGACAACGGCGAACAGTATCCGATACTCATCGCGGGAGGTGGCGGTGGTTTGGGACTGGGACAGTTTGTCGACAACGGTCATCAACACGGACGGGGAGCCGCTCCTCCCGGCAGGCAACCCTCCTCGGGTACGATCCTCTCGTCGGAGGAAGGTACGTAGTCAGCAACGTAATTTCCACTTTGTTGCGCGAGAAGAACGAAAACAGAAAAAGAAAGAGTCAGAGTTTGCTGCTTCGACGGAATTTTAGTGCCATACAGCCACGTTGAAAGAAAGAAAGAAAGAAAGAAGTCACGTCCGACTGTTAAAGGTGGACTTTATTTTTCTTTCTTTCTTTCTTTCTTTCTTTCTTTTTTTTACGTTCAGTATATATACGTGTAGTCGTAGTTGCAGCTTCGAAACAACGTTGCGTCGATCGTTGCGTAAATAAATAAACGTGATGTAGACCCAGGTGGCCCTGGCGGCGGATGGAACGAGTCGTCCAACAGCGTTTCGGTTCGATCGTCTTCGGTCGGCGCGTCCCTCGTCAAAGGTGGCTTAGGGGGAATCGGTTGCAGTCCTGAAAATCAGAATCACGGCAACGGAGGGTTCGGCGGCGGAGGTGGTGGATGTCTGACAGGAGGCGGTGGCGGTGGTTACATAGGTACGCTAATCGCGACAATAATCGCAGTAGTCCCCAGTTACGCAACAGTTGGCCCACGTCGTTCCGGTTCGGGACCAACGTCCGGAGGAGGACGCTCGTTTTACGTGTCGTAAACATGTCTGCTGGTATTTCACGCAGCTAGTGGCGACGGTCCCAATTCCAAGATTCGACGGGGATGAAGGTTGAAACAAGTGCGGACACTTGACGACTCTGGGGGCTACTGCGCGAAGCCACTGCGTCGTGCGTGCGTTCGAAAGCGCTTTAGAATCAATCTGATCAATCGACGGATCGATCGTTTTTATTAGCTCTTGCTCCGTTTATCGACAATTGTCGTGATTACCAGGTGGTAACACCGGACACAAGGAACTGGGTAACGGTGAAGGCGGTTACTCCTACGCTAGCGACAAACTTACGCACGTTCACTTCCAGCCAGCGATAAACCACGGACCTGGCGAAGTTTACATCGTTCCAGCTATCAGCGGTTGCGGTTGCGATTTTCGTTGCGTCTCTCTCGATCGGCATCTCAGCGAGACAAAGTGTCTCTGCCCTCCAGGCTGGTTGTTGAGCAACGATTCCATATCTTGCGTCAGTGAGTAAACTATGTTCTCCCTCTCTCTTTCTATATATATATATATATATATATATATATATATATGTCTTTCCTACTCGTAGCAACTTTGATTTTCACCAAATTTTCCATACGCGTGACAATCGTTCCATTTACAGTGGCCAACGAAACAAAGGTCACGCATCAAACGTACATGATCTTACTGATAGCTGCAAGCATCGGCCTACTCTTTGCTTTCACCGCCGTCTGCCTACTACTTTGTAAGAAACTCTTTGAAACTTTGCGATAAACTTTGATTACAACGTGTACAATGCGAACGTCACGTGTTTTTGTTCTCGATAGATAATCGTTATCAAAGTCGGAAGGCGCTTCTACAACGACGACAAGTGATGTTTGGCAACGGTACCGAATTGACATCTCTGCGCGCCGTTTCCGACACTATGATGACCGAGTTCAATCCCAATTACGAGTTTGCTGGGAACCTCTACAGCTTCAAAGATTTGCCGCAAATACCTCGCGAGTGTATCACTTTGGTAAAGTAAGTACCATTGTAAATTTAATGGCAATTTTCAGTCGACGATCGACTCGATCGACTTTGTTTGTTCGTTACGCAAATTGCTAATAAATTGACGAGTTGGAATTACAGACACCGAATCGTTAATCTCCACCGAATCGACACGTAATTTGCGTTCCATGTCTGTGCGTTTTTTGCTAGACCCCTTGGCCAAGGTGCTTTCGGCGAAGTGTTTCAAGGCGTGTACAAATACAGACGCAACGAGGAACACCCCATCGCCGTCAAGACCATACCCTCCTTGTCCATGCCTCAAACCGAAGCAGATTTCATGATGGAAGCGCTGATTATGAGCAAGTTTAATCACCCAAACATCGTACACTTTATCGGCGTGTCTTTCGACAAGAATCCAAAGTACATTGTGCTGGAACTGCTTGCCGGCGGGAATTTGAAGAATTTTCTTCGAGAGGAAAGACCACGCGCGGTAAATAGCCTCTCTCTTCGCATCAAATCGTCACAATCGCACAATCGTCACGTGTGTGTATATATATATATATATATATACATATACGCGTGCTCGATAATAACCGAAGCAAGCCGTTACACTCACTCGTGTATTGTAAGCCGACTAGAGTCCACGCTCTCCGTCGAACAAACTCATTTCTACTCAGTTGTTGCAACACCGATTTCTTTCCATTCAATTTCCGGCCATCTATAACTATAAACATATATACAGGCTGCTCCCACCTTGGGAGCTGATTAAAGGCTTAAAAATAATGAAAGAAAGTCGTAGAAATGTATGTCTTCGTTCACGAGACATGACGAATTTTATAAACAGAGCAAGTTTTATCAGGGATGGTACGCGTCAATTTTCATAATAATCACAATTCGGATGAAGGAAACCCACGTGTTGTTATTGTGCGTTCGAGACATCAACGCCAGTTCAGTTGAAACGTACAGGCAGGAATAATTGATAAATTTTTCATTGGACCTTTTTCTCTCGATGGCAAACTAACAGGAACGCAGTACGTTGATTTTTCGAGCACGCGTTTACACGAAATATCAGAGCAAGTCCCAGTCGATGTTGGATTATTCGTGCGCACGATGGAGTTCAGCCGCGTTTTAGCCGCGTTTTAGCCGCGTTTTAGTGGCTGGGCAATTTTTAAATCGACGCTCTGCAAATAAATGAATTGGTCGCGGAGATCCTATTTGCATGGCCTGCTCGTTCTCCGAATTTCAATCCATTAGATTTTCATTTGTGGAGACATTGAAAATCTATCGTATACGCAACATTGATTGAACATGCTGAGATACTACGAAATGGAATAGAGCAAGCCTTTCGACAAATTCGAGAAACACCAGGAACGACAGAGAGGGTAACCAGATGAATGACAAGAATGACGCGTGCAGGCTTGTCTTCAAACGCGAGGTGGTCGCTTCGAGCATCTTTTGTACAAGTAATTGAGTGACAGAAAATTCGTTGCGTCTCACAAAGAAAGACAGGACATATATTTGTATGACTTTTTTTCCATTATTTTTAGTCGTAAACAATCAGCTGCCAAAGTACAGTTGTACAATTTATACAATTATACACTCGTACAATTGGACGATTATTTAAACGCGCTGCAACTCGCGTAGAATTAAATCCAATTTAATTTCGTCTCTACTTTCGAGTGTCATTTCACCTTGTCTCTTACCTCAAGGTAGCACCCTTATTCCCATATCTGGGGATTTCGCGGCTCCTAAAATGTCCAAAGATGCTTTGCATCTGTTTTGTATCTTTCCTTTAATGTGAATTTTATTGTACTACCAAGCTTCTCTACGCGGCTTGCAATTTACCGAAATTTGCCATCTCCCCAACGCTTGTTCTTCCTTCTACTTCTTCTTCTTCCTCGTATCGAGTCCAATTCTTCGTGTCAAGTTTCATTATCTTCTGTCGACTACATGTCTGTCGTTCTCGATTGCGATTTACAACAGGGACAATCGTAAATTTTTGGCGCTCGTCGTCGTCGTCGTCGTCATTCGGGTGCATGCGTATATTGCTGTTTTGGCAGGACCGGCCGACGTCGTTGACGATGCAGGATCTGATAATGTGCGGCTACGACGTGGCCAACGGTTGCAAGTACATGGAGGAGGCCCGGTTCATTCATCGAGACATCGCTGCCAGAAACTGTTTGCTCACGTGCAAAGGGCCCGGCCGGGTAGTGAAAATTGCCGATTTCGGGATGGCCAAGGACATCTACAGAAGCGACTACTACAGGAAGGGAGGCAAGGCCATGTTGCCGATCAAGTGGATGCCACCGGAGAGTTTCTTGGACGGGATATTCACTACAAAGACCGACGTCTGGTGAGACTTGGAAATATTTTCTATCCTGATGAACCTGTACGTACAGGAATGGTGGGAAGAAAAGTTTGTCCTGTAGCTGTCATAGATGAATTCTTCGCTTTCGACTCGAATCGGAAATATATATGTACATGTGAAGAAATTCCTGCCGCAAAAGTTGACCTTGAATTATCTTCACCTTGAATTTCAGGGTCGAAATCAAAGTTTCTTTTCTTTTTTTTTTTTTTTTCCCCACACTGTACTCTACTCGTCACGAAGGAAAAAGAAAAACTTTTCCATAGATCGCAAAAAACCTAATGGTTCTTTTGAAAAAAGTTTCTTTGTCATTTGACGTGGATGTCGCCTGTAAGGTGGAGAAACTTTACAATCGACTTACAATCGTACAAGCTTTTACTCGTGCGTGTTACGAAAAGTTATTTAAATCTTTAAAAATACGCTGTTTCGCTGTGTCCACGAAAATTATAAATTGATCCATTCATTTGACCACTTTGGTCTGGTTCTCTCTTTGGTGGATTAAAAGCGTTACCATCGCCGACATGGAGACGCATACAACAAGTATATACATATCGTGTGTATGTACATACGTACGTCGATGTGGAATATTATTGACGCGACTAATTTCCAATTATAGGGCATTTGGCGTACTACTGTGGGAAATTATGTCCTTTGGCTATATACCTTACACCGGTTGTACCAACAGGGAAGCTATGGCGATGGTAACGTTGGGGGGCCGTCTGGAAAAACCAGCGGGATGCCCCGACCCGATTTATGGAATAATGACACGATGTTGGCACTCGCGACCCGAGGACCGGCCTAGCTTCGCCACTATCGTCGAGAGAATTGGTTACTGTTTACAGGTAAAAAATTTATCAACCTGTTCGCCGAAGATTATCGAAGATGATTCGACTCTTTGTCGAGTTGAAAATTCGAAACTAGATGAAAAAGTGCAGATCAATTTCGTTTCGTTTCGCAAAACGTCCCACAACGTGTGTCTCGAGATCAGTCGGCTTACGACGTTACGACAATAACTAGCGATTAATAACGGATAAATATCGTGCCATAAAAATGCCTCATTTCTTTTTTCTTCTTTTTTTTCTTCCTTTCTTTTCTTTTTACTCAGGTCGATTCGAGGAGAGGTGTTTCTTTCGAGCTAGATAGACAATACCCCGTGTGCTTCCTACAGATTTTCTCACACGTCACTGCTATATCAGTTTATCTTGTAGCATACCACGCGGTGCACCTCACGATCGGAATAACGAATTTCAGACAATGATTCGAAACGAAAACGTTTCGTTTGATTTCAAAAGATAACATTTACACTTAGGACCCTGACGTGATAAAACATCCAACGCCAAATTTCGATATTTTACCAATCTGCGAGCGTGAAGTCAGCATCGTGAGACCAGATCCGGAAACGGAATGCATCAACGTGCAGTCGGAAGTGAGTACTACTATCGTGCATACATGTGTATCTATATCGCGAACAAGTGAAAACTTACTTTACTAAACTCTACAAACAATCTCTCCTCTCGCCACACATTTTCCTTCTTTCCCTCTTCCCTTTTCTTCTTCTTCTTCTTCTTCTTCTTCTTCTTCTTCTTCTTCTTCTTCTTCTTCTTCGTCGTCGTCTTTGTCTTTTTCTTCTTTTCTTTAAACATCGAACTTTGCCGTGTATGTAACTGTGTATGTGCTCTAATTATTATAGCTGGACGCGTGTGGTTACATGCAACCCAGAATTATCGATCCGCGATCGGCTAGCCAACGTATGGCTCAAGCTATTGCCGGCAATAACCCTAACGCCAGAAACGAAAATTTCGCCAACCGAACGAATTCGAACGAAAGAAATAACGTGCCACCGACAGACCGCGTGCAAGGACCGTTTCAATCAAATCCGTATGGCCCTACGTCCGACGCAACCGAACAAACCGTTGGCGGGAACGCGAGTCGCGACGATTTCAATCACGAGAATGATCGTACAGAGGTACATTGGATATTCTGCGTACACCAGAAACATTTCTCTTCTGCTTCTCCGCTATACCTTCTTTTTATTGTACCATCGCTCGAAGCTTAGGTAAACTCTTTTCGCTTTCGCTTATATATCATTTTCGCTAATTTCGGAGATTTACCTTCTCTGTTGTACAACGTGTTTGCAATATTCACGAAAATTGCTTTCGCCCCATCGTTTGTCGTTTCCCAACCGTAGCAGATGTTTCGCCATGCATATGCAAACGCACGTGTGTATTCGAACACGTTGAATGTCACGCTGATTTTCCATGACCGGTCCAGAATGATGCCAACGCGAATCTGTCGTTACACAATTGATACAGGTGTTACGTTGAAATATCATTTGCAACGGATGAGCGCGCAGCAATCGTGTTTAATGGATTAATCTTGCCGAGGTGACCTCACCGGCGACCTCCACTCGCGGCACTCAACGTGTTAATACTTCTACTCGAGTCCTCGAGAGCACCCAATTGTCGACACACTGTCGTCTGTATGTTATTGTAAATCTTAATCTAAATACCAATAGATAGGTACAATTTGTAGTAAATTGACACAAATATTTGCACAAGCAGTGGCGCTCTTTTTTACCTTTACTCTTAATTTTGCTATTTCAATAATGAACCTCCCACGTGATTATTTACGTTTCATCAACAAAAATCAATTAAACAGTTTGAATTTCAATTGAATTTGATCAAATTTATTACACTATATAATATAAAGCAACTTATATATAAAGTAACTCGTACAGTACATGTAGCGATGAATTAAAAATTACTTGAACAAACGAATAGCAGAATATTTGTGCGAATAATTACCACGTATGTAAATATTTGTGCTACCGTGCGTGCTAGCAGTACTGTACTTTCTTTTCTACCTCTTCTCATTCTACCTCTTTTCTTTTAAGCAAACTATTCGTTAATTTGCGCTATTCGTTAATTCGTATTTCCCAAAGTTAAACATTTCGTCCCTTTGATTTCATCATTTGGTTGCAACTTGGAATGTTACTAGTTGTATCAGCAGTATAATATTTATCGTTATATTCGTACGTTGGCCGCTAATGTTCCACTTGTAGTATTAATTAAAACGAAATTGGCGTGGCCTTCAATTTCATTTGTTCACGCGTTCTCTACTGAATTGCGTTTTCCGAATTCTCTTTTGATTCGCGTCAAAATAAAATTGTATACGTGTACGGGCATGGAAATGCACGCGCAACGAATCGATCGAACGAAACAATCAATTTCCCCTTATTATTATTTTGTGCTCGAATCTCGTTGATTCACTGTTGAAAGGAAATTTCACTTTTTGTTGGTTCGCTGGTAATCTCTGTCTATCGAGTTTCTCCGTTATCTGTGTACACGGAGGACGCATTGGAGGCCAACAGCGATGAAAAAGACACCAGACAAAATTTACAACACGTATGTACGTGTCTGATGACGAAATTCTGACCGAAACTTTCCAGAAGAAACGCAACGCCGACAGCTCGAACCGGGATGAGAAAAGCGTACATCGAACTTCAACGGACATCGAAAATAGTGGTAAGTTAAAAATCGCAGACAATGGAAACAACCGTCCAACAGATATCGAGTGTCGTCGAAGCAGCACGGCCGAGGTGACGGACGTGGACAAAAGAAACGGCAACGAGAGCGTGACCACCACCGACACCAACTCGGACTCTCTGATCGTTGCTTCCTCCGACACGCCGCCAGACACGACGAATTCGTCACCCAACACACGTACCTGCTCCCCTAGTCACGCTGGCCTAAATACGAATGCCACTAACGTAAATGGAATGTTAAAGAAAAACGCGCTAAAGGCCGCTCTCAGTTTGGATCCGAGCGCTCTCTGCCGTGGAACGATACCGTACGAAAAGATAGCCTTCTCGCCGCCGCCGCAGCGTTCCAGCACTCCCGGCAGCATGGAGATCGAGAAGGTAACTTTTTACAATTTTTCCTTTAACTTGTTAACGTTTTCTTACCGAATATCTTTCGTCGTTCAGTCGGTCATTCATTCGTCCCTGGCGGCCCTTGTCCCTACTTTCCTGATCGCCGTTTCCGGAGCGCTACCCCCTCCACTCCACTCTCTGTTGATTTCCCTACTCCAAGCAAGTGGAGGGGGCAGCGCGAGCGATCAAGAAGTAGAGGTACGGGGGCTCGCGAGCCGCCAGTTAGCCCGCTCTGACTCTACACGACTATTTTGACTTCAACGGATATCGAGTTCAACGCCAACCGATACGACACGCAACTGTCGCGACATTTGTCCCAACCCAATTTGTCCTCGTCACAGACACTACAAATACGTTACAATTTCTTTAACGAGAGACAATCTATATCCCGTTACTCTCTCTCTCTCTCTCTCTCTCTCTCTCTCTCTCTCTCTCTTTCCCCGTTCGAGTCGACAAAGAAAAAACTCAACTGCCGATGATGGCCATTTGCACAGAAAACGTGCGCAACCATTGTTTGCTTTCCCATTTCCTATCTCCTTCGCTATCTTCTCCATTCAATCATTGTCACGAACTGTGCCTCTCTCCCTTCTGTCCGTCGCGAGACGCCAGTAGAAGCGATTAACGAGCGCACAAAATTCGCACAAGCACATTTCGTAAAACTCGATGTCGTGTTCTTTCTTTCTTTCGAATAATCCAGCTTATCCCTGAACTTATATTCGTTTAATCGCAGTTCTACGTATGATGAAACTATCGCCTCTCTGTTCTTCACACGAAGGATCCGTTGGGTCACGAGCTACCGAGAGAAGAGGAATGCTCCTGCTGAGATTTGTACAAAGAGGAGTGACAGGACTACTCCTCCTCCTCCTCCTCCTCCTCCTCCTCCTCCTCCTCCACTTCCTCTTCCTGCTCGCTCGTCCATGTTCCGATACATGCGACCAGTGCCAAATCTTTACGCCGTTCCGCGACAGTAACTGCAGTTACGATGCCGATGCGTTTCAAGGAATCCTCTCAGTCGCTTCTCTGGACACGAGACGAAGAGTACTCGCGTCGCGTGTACTCCGAGGAAACACTGTTATAAGCGGACATGTTGTAAATGTTCGAGAAAGCGTAATTTCCCATTATTTCTTCATTCTCTTCTCTTCTCTTCTCTTCTCTGCTTTTGCTCATTTTTCTTCTCTTCTTTTCTTTTCTTTTCTTTTTCCTTCTTTTTTCCCCTCCCCTTTCTCTCTCTCTCTCTCTCTCTTTCTCCTCCTCCTCCTTTTCTTTCTTCTTTCTCCGAACCCGAAAGAAAGCTATTCTCGTTCGTATGCGAGAGGGAAGAGTTTAATTGCGTTTATTACATGGACGGTCGTGCGATCCTTGTTCGTACATCGATCACAAATCTTGCAAAGCGAAATGATCATCGATCGATTCGTTGACAAAGACAGCAACACGAGCAACTGCAATAATAACTGCGAAATATTACGAGCTTGAGACCGTCCGTTGTTAAATTCAACTAAATCCTTTTTCTCGAAATTCCGTACACGTTAATAACGTGCGTATAACGGCACACGCGCATTTATGTACTCACACGTAAGAGTTATACACACGCGTATCTACACACACGTAAAAGAATATTGTATATTGTATATTGTATATTGTATATTGTATATTGTATATGTAAAAGAATTCGAAAACCCAAGGAAAAAAAAAAAAGAAAAAACGTAAAGATATCACGATCAAGTCTAAGTAAGGCGAATATCATTACGTACACGTATACACTTTACAACACCGCAGTTGCGGACACATAACAAATTATCGAGAGAAACTACATATTGTAGATACATATAGTTGTTGACAAGCTGTTGCCGTCGATGTTCCTCCTGCACAAGGATTAACCAGAGAAATACATATATATGTATGTATGTATGTATGTATGTATGTATGAAGATTGTTCCTGTCCTTGATAAAATATATACGCAGGATGATCGTCAGAATCGTGAAAATCGTATAACATGTGAAATCTTTTTAAAGATACAAACGACACAACGTGTGATATACATGCATAGAAGAGATTTAAATGAGAGAGTACGAGTGAAAGAAGAGAGAGAGAGGGAGAGAGAGAGAGAGAGAGAGAGAGACGCTCTATACAAGACTTAATTTACAACAAAGAAAGAAAAAAGTGAAAAACCGCGAAAAACGCCTGTGGCGTTTCTTTGACACTTGCCTGTAAACTTTTATGTATATATACGTTACATTATATATACATGTATATATACATATATACACATGCATATACAGAATGTACGTATGTACGTATATTTATCAGAAAAATTTAAACAAGGCTGGTCGAATCGCCTTCATCCTCGATGTACATTATGATTTAAAAAATAGCACGTATATATACCGGACCGGACAACGATCGTAATTTCTTCGTAGGAACGTTTAATTATTGAAAAAAGGAGGGATGAATTGATCGATGAAAGGATGATTTCGAGGCGGTATCGGTGCGCGAGTGAGTGATAAATAATAGAATACTCTCGCCTACTTCGTTCGCTCGTTGTTAGCCCGTAAATGAACGACGGGGATGATGGAAATTCCATTACTTCAACATCGATCTCGTTGTATACGATCGTTACCGTAGAAAATGGGCAAACGAAAAGACGAACCTTTCGAAACGCGGAAATGTGCACCAGGCCCTTTTTTATTTTTCTTACAACGACGACGTACTTTACGTACGCTCAGCGTATGAAAGTCAACCACCATGTAATCTGTACGTGAAACGTAATAAAAACATGTTTGTGAAAAAAAAAAAAAAAATGATGCCCACTGAATTCATCAATCCCGATGGCAAACTGACTGGCAGGTGGCTGGCAGATGGAGTGATACCGGTCAAGTTTGGCTATCTTTATTTTCTCCTTTCTTTCATTTGCAATGAAACGGCGCCGCTCGTTAAACTCTAAAAAATACGCGCGTCTTTAGATTTCTACGTGCTACGAGAAAAACGATTTTCTTCCCCGACTCGACAACAACGTTTCAATGAGAAATTAATGATTTTCTGAGCAGAAAATGCTGTCGTAAAGTGAAGAAAACACGTGCATCGTACAAATACTCGAAAAAAAAGAAAAAAGAAAAAAGAAAAAAGAAAAAAAATCAACTCCTTTTGCCAATTGGAGCGTAAACGGATGAAAATTCTTGAGATAGGTAGCTTGGCAAGTCGTGCAGACGTGCAGACGTCTCAAAATATAGATACATACGTACGGATACTACGCATACACGAGCGAAGAAAACAGTAAACGAGCAGACAAGCAGATAGTAGTAGCAGGCATCGCATCGATGGAACGAAGAAGAAGGGGTACAGACGACAATTCGAGTGTAGCTTTCGGCGAACAGTGCGCGTTCCTGTGCCACCCTTTCGGCAATCTCGTCATTTGCTCTAAACTCTACGGCTCCCTACGCTCGTCCTCGTTAAAAAAAACTTGCCGCGGTTCTCCAATCTTTGCTAAAGGAATGTCTAAGAATTACTCTTACTACTACGTGAAAGTAGTCGCCGACGATAGCAATAACTTGAGAACGTACAAATTTATAAAAGGGTAAGCTGTTACGATTTCGATCGGACTTGATCCTTCGAACGTCGAAGACGACAGCACATCGTATGTATCATACGTTTGCGCTCGGTTTCTCTCGTTTCGCCCTTCTCTGTTCGAGCGTTGATTCGATTCATCAGTCGTCAAGGAATTAGCAGTGTCGTGGGAAAAAATCGCGACGAGTGAGACGGATCGCGTTTGCTCCGACTTCAAAGTTATGAAAGTTACGAAAGTCGCGTCGTCTCGTGTCAGTGTGAGTGAAGTAGAATGCATGGAATTTCAGAAAGTTTGTTCCATCGAGAACAAGTAGCTGCCAACATCTCCAGAAAAGGTGATTTATTCGTAGGAACCCTACCCTGTTTAAATCGCCGGAGGACACATGGTCCACGCACGGTCGCTACAATCTCTTGTCGCGGTTACTCCGAGGAGGGCTGTCCGGTTCAGGCGACGTCCATCATCCAGCGAATGCTGTTTTCAAGGTACGTCATTCCCATACCTTTTTTAATAATTACACGTAACGTCCAAATACACAAGCAACGCGATGTATCACATCTATAAACCATCTAAACCTATCGACAGGATGATACATTGAGGTATTGCACATACATACATACGTACAAATCGTGGCCATTTGTCGATCAATTTTTTCATCTAAAACTCTTTCGTTCGCCTTTTCGATCATCTTTACCTATTTACGCTGCCAGTGGAGAATTAACTTGGCAAAAACGGGTGGCAGGAACGAGGACGATCCGACGCTCAGCGCTCGACTACTACTATGCCCCTCTAATGTTAGTAGGGGGAAATTCTTTTTCTCCTTTTTTCTTTTTCTCTTTTTCTTTTTTCTTTTTTTTCTTTTTTTTCAAGCACCATTTGGAACGGTGCCAAATTTAGCCTCGACATAAAACGAATCCCCTCGTACACGCCGCCTCTAGAAGTCTACGACTTGAAACAAAATTCATATTTTTAGTCCCCCATCGCCAAGGTTGTTACCCAGTTTTCCTGCAGCTGCCGCGTTTCACGTAGATACGTCTTTCGACATAGAGTTTCCTCGTCTTTAATTTCAATTTTAATTGCCAACTTGATATTTACGAAATATCCCGTCTTAGTTTGCCACGTTTATCCAAACAACTACTCGCGCTGTTTAACAATATAATCTGTAATATTACAACTATGTTTAATCTCTATCTGATGGCGACCACACCAACCGTACCACAACGTTCAAATGTTAATAGACTCTAGACTTTACTTTTAATCCATCATTTCTCATTCCATGTTCAATGTTACTTTATTTCACGCATCGACAGTGCCAAACTATTCCACAGATGTAAGTACCGATAATGTACAGATGTCGTTTAAATCACGGAAATGAAATTTTATTGAAAGCATGCCAATAACGTGATTGCGAAAACGATTATTCGTTATTCTCTTTTGGCACATGGTTACAGCACCTAGGTAATATTATCGTGTACGTGCAATCGTTTCTCTTTGATACTCGATTAACTTTCATCTAACTGTAACATTCAATTAAACAAAATAATAATGATCAATATGTACGCTGTGCGAACAATAACGATACTTGAATGACTGAGCGAGCGAGCGAGCGAGCGAGCGAGCGAACAAGCAAGCACATTTCATCAACTACGAAAAAAGTTAAACAGCCTGATAAATATCAAATTATCCTATTATCTTCCTTTGCATTTGTTCATGATATAATTTTATCCTAGATTGGTTAAAAGGGAGAAACAAACTTAACGAAGTAGGAAAATTGCAAACACATGTAACATGTACATAGATACTTATTCTTATATGGAATAGCCGAGCGTCACGACGCAACGCGACGCGATACCGCGCCAACACTGCGCCATCGTTCATCGAGCGGGAGAAGATACTTTCGTTCCAGGCATCTTTCCGCCGAGAAAAGTCAGTGTTTCGCGAGCATTTCTGAATAACGAGGACGGTTCCTCGCTGTCGCGAGCGAAAATTTCTCGTCTCAAATATCAACCGAAGCTCAACAAGGCTCAACAAGGCTTGGTGCAAGCTCTAGTGAATTTCCTGTGAAACTCCAACGTTTTCATTCCGCTTTACTGTAAATAATATCACTAATAAATAATACAAACAACAAATTTCAATCTCAAATACGAAGAATCCGTTGGTTTCTCTTTCTTTTTCTTTTCTTTTTTTCTTCTTCACATTGTCTCTCCGTCCGGTTTTACGCCGGAAGAATTGTCGAGATACGAAATTTCATCGATCGACCGGAGAATACAGTGGGTGAGAGTTGTGCGTTTCATATTAACCTTGACATCGTGATACTATCTAAGGGTGTGACTTCCGATCAATGCATTTTATTTATAACATGCTTACACACGTGCACACGTATGCACAAAATTTAAAAATTCACTGAAAATTGATGACAACTATCAGAGAACAAAATTGAATTTTCATTGCCCAACGATTGCAGAAATATCTTGCTTTCAATGATATGATATATTTCTATGTGTGTATTTCGATAGTAAATTTCCACGTTCTTGAGAATCGTTTGATATACGTAGATAATACACGCGTATTGTTTGGGACAATTGCAGTGTCGTTTTTTATAATTTCGTTTCGAGTCGCGCAACTAGTCGTGTAAGAAAGAGAAGAAAAGAAAAAAAAGAAGAAAAACAGAGAGATATAAAAATTATCGGTATATAGATCAACGTCATGGTAGTAATATGCTCGACCAAATTTGGAACAGCGTGACGCATCGTCGAGGCCCGCTTTCACCAGATTTCCTTCAAATGGCATGATATCTTTTTCCCCGAGATAACCATTTCGAGGCAAATTCCTTTCCTTTTGACATATATTTACCAAACTAAAAACACAACCAGGTTACATCGAACCCTTCTTTAAAAAAAAAAAAAAAAAAAAAAAAATTACCTCCAACATACTACAAAAATTATAAAAATTATTGATTTTAACGATTGTCATAATTTGAAGATCGATCACGTTTCAACGATCACCAGATGAATTCATTTTCACGTTCACTTGGACGCTCGTCTAATTAAATTTGAAGCGAAACTGGAAGAAACCTGGCTTTTTCATGTGCTAGAAACCACCAAAGTGTTACGAAACTGTAATAAAAACAAGAGCATATAACAGGTGAATTATATAGACGTGGTCACGAGATATTCAGGATATACATACGTATACGTGTATATATGTACACAAAGGCAGTTAAACGGTTAGTCATTCGTCTCGTACGCCACATTATGTGACAAGCGTTCAACAAAACGCCAACGCTAATTGCAAACCCAAAGTTCAGTGATACGTGTAAAGCTGTAAGTGCGAGCTGTCTGCGAAAGGTGCGAAAAGTACGAGAATGATCGAGTCGCGTTGAGAGATGAAAACCATGTGCAGTGATTTAGCTGATCAGTGCGACTAGATCAAAACGCACGGGCACCGGTGCTCGAGTTACCATGTTATCATCATTCGCAATAAGGTTTTAAAAGGACGCTCCTATCAGTTGACACTATTTATTTGTTTTGGCTAATCATCGTCAGACACGTTTCGACGAAGTTTATTTAACACGAAGAAAATTTTTGTTGTTTCGACGCGTGACACGGTTCCTATTCACACATTTGCATTCATGCACGTCTAGCATCAGGACTCTGACAGCAAACGGGATAACTGCGTGCAAAGGTCCGTGAAATCGTAACTAAAGCAAAATGAATCGCTCTTCTTATGGATGGAAAGCGGAGGTGGTCGAACCAGAAATTGTACTCCAAGTAGCATCGAAACCGGAAGTGAGTATTAGTGTATCAAGCTATAATCTTATGGCCGTTACGTATTCGTGTTTTGCGTGATAAAGTCAGAATATAATTGGTTGGCAAACGCCTGTTGCATCGATTATATAATAACGTTCGTTGGAGGTTCAATGACAACGTATTTCGATTTTAAAAAATCGCGCTGCTGCCTGTTAATTCACGTCGTGTTTCACAGATGGTGCACGTGTCGCGCCATTAAGTCGAATACACAAGACACAGTCAATGGCACACGGCATATGCGACGGAAACCTCCGCCAATAGGATAGAGATATTGTAAATTGTAGATATCTAATTGTAAATTGTAACTGTAGATGTGTGTACGTGGATGTGCCAAATGAAATCGAATCGACTCGACGAGTTGTAATGTCTATTTATACTTGCATGTGTATGTACGAACTACATGTACATATGTAGTTTGACGAATTGCAACCTAACTGCAAAATTACGGCAGGCAGTTCGATATCAACAACATGTCAGGTCCGTTCCATTTAACATGCCACGATTGACGTTCCGAAGAAAAAAATTCCATGGAACAATCGTGTGCGTTATGGCGCGTTTAGCTATACGTTGCGTGACGAAACATGGTACGATACACAGGTAAGGGTGAAAGGAAAATGAGCTCAGTTCGTGTCTTCGAACTTGTCAACGTAACGGTTTCACATCCGCACGGCAAAAACTCGTGGAATAACAATTCCCCTAACTTTCCTAGTCTAAAATTATTTGGCTCTCCATAGGAAGCGCGCACAACTGCGAATAACACGCACTACAGTAAACACATACTCGCATAGTTTTTTAAGAGGCATCACGTGTAGACGTAGCGTGTAGTAGTGATCAGTGATCGGTGGTGATTCTTTACAGAGTAGTCAGAGTGTAATCATCGTGAAAGAGATGAGTTATCACCAGGATGGAGCTTCGCTCGACGATGTATTCGTTAAAACGGCGGTGCAAGTTAAACGCTTCCTCCCGTCGCTTTTCAACATCAAAGTGGTACGCGTATCTTTAAAGGCGTTCGAGTCTTTACTTACATTTTGCGCTTGATAACTTAGGCGCTGGCACGACTACATACATACATACATACATACATACATACATACATATACACTTGCGTGCAACTGGCTGTCAATTGTAACACAGTCATTCTTCTCATTTTGAAGATTGTAGTTTGAGAAACTTGGATTAAATCATATCGCTTGGGGAACCAACCGATTTTTAACCAGTGGCAACATATTCCTCGCAACGTTTCGACAGTTTACGATTTGATTTGAAATTCTCGTGTTTCAAGTAAAGATTATTTAGTATCTCTACCAGTGGTGGGAGCGGCAAGTCATTTTCTCGTTGAATTATACTCATATGGAATAGTATGAATAATTATTCCCTTGGCTGTGAAATATCTTTTCTATACATAAAACTGAATAAACTGAATCCCTGTTCTCTATTCTAGCGTTAAATTATTAAATAATGTTCTCTACGTGTTATGAGCATTAAACGACCGCTTTAATCTCATCTTACTTTGTGACTTGCTAATCTTCTTTTGAGAAGATAGGCCATATAAAAATTCGTAATAAATGAAATTTTACACAGCAGCTACATACTTGCGCATTTTATAGGCATGTGTGTACCATCAATTTTCCTCAGAATTCAACATCAATGCATGATGTATCGCATTACTAATCCTTAGCTGCATCATACAACTTGTAGAATGTGAAATGACACGTAATGGATTTAACTTGTTGCTACGTATTTTCCAATGATTTTCGTTTGTTTCATCACGTAACATTTAAATATTTCCAATTGGCTTTATAAACGAAAGTAAATATATGCATAACCACGTACTTTGGTACTGCTGGTACTAAACTGGTAACCACTACCACTTTGTTCAAATTCATTTATTTGCATCCGTATCGATACTGCAACACGTTGATGCGATTGGCGATACATTATCGTATACAAATCTAATCCAATTGTTCCAAATACCGCAATAGCTGAATAAATTCATTGTAGAGAAATATGCGCAGTAACGCCCAATTTACTCACGCATGATTCACGAGATTACAGTGGAGATAAGTGCCTGCTAAATACATAATACAATTTAAAGTCGCATTCGAATGAGATAAAGCCGTGCGACTTGAGTAATATCGATAACATCCCCACCTATGTTATACATGTCTGTAGAATACTATAGTACGATTTTTCATCATTTTCATAATGTGTATTATTACATTAGTCGATCCAACTTGAAATTAGGGACTAGATAGCGAGAAATAAAAGTGATCAAATTATTTCGGTATTATTAAATAATTACGTATCTAGCGTGCTTGGCAACTGAAAATGCATTTTCATCGAATATGAGTGTAAAATTTATATACATGGGACATATTATGTATGTATGTATGTATGTATGTATGTATCTACGTGTGATATGTCATGCAATACACATTAAACAAAATAGAAATGATAATTTTCAATGACGAGATGACGTACCATTGCGACAATTCTATCAACGCGTACGCATTCTTTAGTTTACTAATCAGCCACTCCATTCATCGCACGTGCGGCGATGCAAATTCCCAAGATAAAAAATTTATTCTGTCAAGAGAATTTATTTGCACGAGAGTTTATTCGAAACGAATCTCTCTTCCAACAATTTTCTATAAATAAAGCTTGCCCAAAGCTCGAAAGAATTTTAGAAACGAAATTAAACGATGTTCACAAAGACTAAGCTAACAGAACGATTCTATCTCGTATTTCTAATTTATTGTATCATTCCAAGTACCTAATTTTGCACGTACTTGCTGTGTAAAAATATGATAAACGTTTAAAATGTTAGCCAAATCAAATTGCTTTTCTATATCTATAAAGACGTAGACGTAGAAAAGAATTTACTTTCCAAAGTACCAAATTCATCATCAATTTATACTTGGACAATAAGTGGCGAAAGGACGTTAAATCTGAACGGAAAGTGCTAAAATTTCCCAGCAAATGCATCTTTTCAACTGATAAAAATGAAAATGAAGGACTGAATACTGACCGGTATATATATTAAAATTGATCTCAAAAGTGATGTTAATGCCGATACAAATATTAATGTCCACGATTAAAATTTTATCTGTAAACGTTTTCTTTCTTTTACGTCGCAATCTACCACTACACAATAGACTGTGGTCAGGCTTTCATCCGTTTGTAACACAAAGTATTGCCACGTACGATAAGATTAATTAAAGGCTCACAGTCGCAGTGCATTTCCGTAATCAGGAATGTATATTTACGTTAGTTTGCCCAATGGAACGAAACTATTTAGACGTTCAAAAATCTGTTCTTTCTTCTTTCACCCTTTGGAATTTTCTGTTTCCGAGAAAGATTCAAAGATTCTAGTACAATTTTCCGTACGATACGATACGATACGATACGATACGATACGATACTTTCTTCTACCCATCGATATATCGGGAATGGAGCAACAACGCGAGTCCACGAATTACAGACGCTTGACTTACACGGCAGGAGCTGATGGTGTAGCTATAGCTGACGAGTCAAGACACGGCGAAAATTATAGTATCGTTCGAGAAAACCCTCTGCCTCGTAGAGAATTCAACGGAATAGAAAGCATAGATTCTCAGTCGGGATCAACGAGAGAGAAAGTAAAAGCTTACGAAGATAAACCACTAATGACAACGACTAAAAATTTCATTGGGAAATCTTGCTACAACGTAGGCTGTCTTGTTGTTATGTCAGAATCATCCTCACGAAGAAGAAAAATTCGAAGCAAATTGCGTAAAAAAAAAGGGAAAGACAACAAAACTACGTGTTTCTGTTTTAGTTGGGCGAAAAGGGTTCTGGCTTCAGACCTCGGGCAGCGGTGCAAGACTTTAGCAAACTGAAGCACGAATGTTTGGCTACGGGGACGCTTTTCGAGGATCCGGAATTTCCAGCGGACGATTCGTCGTTGTACTTTTCGAGAAGGCCCGACAGATACATAGAATGGAAACGGCCGATGGTACGTCATTTCCGTTTCTACTGGCAACTCTGTTCCAATATCGTTCTTCTTTTCACAACAATTTTATGCACGTCTTTCCTCTTGCGATCAATTCTTGGCGGCTGCCAACAAAGCTTTTCGCCGATGAAAGCTGTCGCAAATAATTCATTCGTTTCTTAACTGACCAGAGTCAGGACGATATGAAATTATTGATCAAGGAGACAGCAGAGTGGGATTCTTAGAGAATCCTAGGATTCAGATTTTTTTTCGGACAAAGAAAAAAGAGTCGACTCGATCGTCAGATCCTCTCATCCAGACTGTTTGTCTCCTAGTAGCATTGATTTTTATACATATCGTTTACTTCCAACGTACGTGTATGCACGTTGTACGCACGTTTCGAGTAGCTGTAATTCCACGAAATACAGCGCTAAAAGAATCAGAACCAGAAGAATCGAAAAATTTGTTGAGAAAGAAACAATGACCTAAAGGAAACGTTGAGCTCGTTATCTTAGGCAGAACGTAGGTAATGGCAGATATTCACGGTGGAGTGTCTGATCGCAGGAAATCGCGGACAACCCTCAACTGTTTGTCGAGGGTTTTTCCAGATTCGACGTTCAACAAGGGGAATTGGGGGATTGCTGGTTGCTGGCAGCAGTGGCGAATCTAACTATGGACAGCAACTTGTTTTTCCAAGTAGTTCCGGAAGACCAGGGTTTCGAGGAAAACTACGCTGGTATATTTCATTTCAGGTATATTCCGACGATTCGCGGGCTACATTCGTCGAATTGAACGTTGCGAGCGAACGTTTACGTTTACGTTTACATTCGGCTGCGTATGCACGTAACGTCGTACATACACGCGTGTATTATATTAACGTGTTAATGTTAAACAGATTCTGGCAGTACGGCAGATGGGTAGACGTGGTGATCGACGACAGATTGCCGACGTATCACGGCGAATTACTATATTTGCATTCGGCGGAGGTCAACGAATTCTGGAGCGCTCTTCTGGAGAAGGCGTACGCCAAACTTCATGGCTCGTACGAAGCGTTGAAAGGTGGGACAACCTGCGAGGCCATGGAGGATTTCACAGGTGGCGTGACGGAAATGTATCAGATGGACGAAACCCCTCCAAATTTATTTAGCATCTTGCTAAAAGCTTTCGAAAGGAACTCGCTAATGGGTTGTTCGATAGAGGTAAATCGCAAATTCGTGCTCTCGTATCTCCTACGTACCACAAGTTTGTATATACTACGTACGTTTGTACGACATAGCCGTCAGTTCCGTCAAACGATTAAACTCGAATGCGAGTTACTATTTCAGCCTGATCCAAATATATTGGAAGCCGAGACGCCTCAAGGACTGATCAGAGGCCACGCTTACAGTATTACACGCGTGAAATACGTGGAGATTCAAACGCCGAATCAATATGGGAGAATACCGCTACTCAGGCTTCGAAATCCGTGGGGTAACGAGGCAGAATGGAATGGTCCGTGGAGCGATCAGTAAGTCGTTCGATAGACTTTGCCTTTGACGTACGTACGTACGATACTCAACAACAAGGAACCATCATTTTCGAACCAAATAGGTCGCCAGAATGGAGATTCATTCCCGACCACGAGAAGGAAGAGTTAGGCCTGACGTTCGACATGGACGGTGAATTTTGGATGTCATTTCAGGACTTTACGCGATATTTCACGCAGCTGGAAATATGTAACTTGAATCCAGATTCGTTGACCGAAGACGATTTGAACGCCGGTAAGAAGAAGTGGGAGATGAGCGTGTTCGAAGGGGAATGGGTGCGTGGCGTTACGGCAGGAGGTTGTAGGAACTTTTTAGGTAAACGTCCCTTTTCGTATATTCAACTATGTGAAAAAGTTGTACAGTCATTTTCCAAACAGGAATAGATACATTTCGCACGCGTGTGATTGTTTCCTTTTTTTCACGTGGGTTACAGAAACCTTCTGGCATAACCCGCAATACCGAATTACCCTCGAGTACCCGGACGAGGATGACGACAAGTGTACAGTGATTGTTGCACTGATGCAGAAAAATAGACGAGCGCAGAGAAGAATGGGTGCTGAATGTCTCAGTATTGGATTTGCGATATATCATGTACGCACTGTGTGCGCATATCGTACAGCTATCGTAACGCTCGAAATTCTTCGATTACCATTCCTTTATTTTCGATTACGATTGCGAATCTATTACAGCTGGAGTATCCAGATCGGTTACCTAAGCCACTGGATGTCAATTTCTTCAAGTACAATGCGTCCGTTGGAAGATCACTGTTCATAAATTTACGAGAAGTAACGTGCCGTTTCAAACTACCACCTGGCGTCTATTGTATAGTTCCAAGTACGTTCGATCCTAACGAAGAGGGTGAATTTTTATTGCGAATCTTCTCCGAAAATAAGAATAACATGGAGTGAGTGCTTTCTCTCTTTTAACTCGTGAAGGATCGTAGCGAACGAAAATGTTGATATCAACAAAACTATACGTTTCAGGGAAAATGACGATGAAGTCGGCGTTGGAGAAATTGACGATAGGGTAAGAGGCAAAGATCGATATACGTGTGTTTTTCACGCGACGTCGATAAATATATATATATATATATATATATATATATATATTTGTTGTCCTAATTCGAGAGGGGCCTTCTTTCTGCCTGCCCCGATACTTGTGCATTTACGACTACATATTGATAACCTGCGTTTAACTCAGCTTCTACAATGCTTCCTAAGAGTATCAAGATTTACTATGTTTTTAATTTTAATTACATGTGTTTAATTGACTTGATCCCTAAAAGAGTTTACTCGATGATCGTGAATTCTAAGTAATAATAATAATAATAATAATAATAATAATAATTCGTGACAATTCGCATGTCCATGTTGCTTGGCTTTTAGGTCATTAACTCTAAAGGTGATAACACGCACGGAGATGGCGATGGGGTAAGTAATCTGCACGCTAATGAATTTTCATTTTGCACACGAATAAATTTCAATTAATCTTTATAACAGATGCGTGAATGCAACGTTTAATACGATATGCGTATTACGGAGTTTCCAAGTTACCTTTGTATTATTAAATTTCAATGTTTTTATCTTTTCAAGGTTCAAGACGAATCGGATCAGGATCGAAATGCAGAAAAAGTTCGAGAGTTCTTCAAGAAGCTCGCTGGTGACGATATGGAAGTGGATTGGATGGAATTGAAGGAAATTTTAGATTTTGCAATGCAAAAAGGTATGATTATTCCTATCGTCTATTTGTTTATACTTCAAAAATCAATATTTCAGCCATGTAAATGTAAAAAGTCGCGTTGTAAGTAAAATTGACGAAAATGTTTCGCATCTATGTATCTATTTTAATTTCACCGCGATACACGTAACCGAAATACAATCTTACACAATTGCGGTTAATATCGTTTGTTGTATTACACTGGTATTATAAATAATACTCACGAGCATTTACCACGTAAAAGAAAAAGGAAGAACGTTTATTAGAACTAAGTTATCGTTTTAATCTCATTGTTACGACTATCATCTGCTTGTTCTCGAAGAAAAGAGCTCTTGTACTTTTATTTTCGTAAAGCTTTCGTATGTAACCGCTTCTTCGCCTAATATTGTTTGCGATTATTGACCGTAGCAGAACTTGTGTATTTACGCTTTCTTGTCGTCAATTATTCGTTCAAGAATAGTTGATGAAAAGACACGCAAATAGCAAAAGCACGCATTCCAATTGTAGCAGTTTTGTTAACGCACCACCATTTCGATTCGATTAATTCATTTCATTCACCGTGGATCAATTACGTGCACACATATTGTGTGAATGCTAATGCAACTTGAATTTTAATGTTCGCGTAATTATGCATGTTTGGCTTTTTCATCCGTTCGTACATAAATACATTTGGGTCCATGTAAGAAACCGAAATATCTCGAGTTTGTGAATTATTCTCTGATCAATTCACATTCTGATTGAAATCACGGTTCTTAACGTAATGCATACGTAGTACATACGCGTAGTATATACGTGTATGATAGGCATTGCAAGCGTGTTACAATTGAAAATTGCAAAGTAATCGAAAGGTGATGGGAACCTTGCAACATTTTCCGATAAAGAGCTTTCTCTGCGTAAAAATGATGTATGTCGTCAAGGATATTATTGACATTCTTAATTTCTTTTTCAACGTATATATATATATATATATCGCGCTCCATTTGACCCGGATGTACATATGTATGTAAAGTTTAATGTTAACATGTAGCTGTATGTTACGGGTAGAACTACCGCAGTCGGCGCGTCGTAGTGAGGCTCATGCCCCTGAAACTGTACAAGGAGATGGTTCGTTTATCGACACTCTCATCTCACTGCTGTGCGGCATTCTTTGTAATAACGAACAGTACAAAAAGACTGTAGGTAAGGCACTATCTGGTAACCTAGACACACATACTTATAAACCTCAGGTTTTGTCACATTGCAGGTCACACTTACGTACACGTATGTATGTATGTAGCATTTTGTATCGTTAGCTTCTTTCAGTCACAACGAAAAAAGAGTGACTCGACTATTACAATTGAAAGTATTGTAACATAATCGTGATTTTTTTTTTTCTTTCAATTTCTTTTTCACTTTTCGACACAGTAGCGAGAATCTTTCGTTAAAAAAAAAAAAAAAAAAAAAAAAAAAAGGGGGGAACTTACCGTCGTTTATTTTGTCAAAATACAAAGCAAATAAACGATAAGATAAGATAAACATATCTATACAAGTGAGTAGATACATACGTATACGATTGCAAGTGAAAAAGACTCGAAGAACAAATATTTAATCAAGTTTGTGCATGTGTCTTTATTGCGAAAAAAAGAATATGCCTACATATGCATATATAGATACGTATAAACGATCAACGATTGCTTGGAAATCTAATTCATGGAACTTTGAACGCAACATGATGAAACTCTGTTACATAGCTTTATCATAATCCTATTAATTATAGCCTAGTGTTATCTATTTATCGTTTATATATCATTTATATCTGTGGTGTTGTCATCATCAATTGTCTAATGATAACCATGATCCTCTGATATTTATCTTCTGCTTTCTAATGTTTATGTAGTCAACCGTAATGTACGTGTAAGAGAATTTAAAAAATAGATTCAATCATTGAATCGAATAGGTTGCATAGTAGGTGTTACACCATATTGTAAATTATAAGTAGGAAATGTTTTCTCTATTTCAGAAACGAATGGCAAAGGATTCAGTAAGGATGTGTGTCGTAGTATGGTCGCCATGCTAGATACAGATCATTCTGGAAAGCTTGGATTCGAAGAATTTAAAACGTTATGGAACGACATAAGGAAATGGAGGGTATATCGATCTATCACTTTCAATCATTGTTTGCAATTTTCGAATAAAAGTCAAAGAAACATATATAATACGTACAAGAACAAAGTAATTGGTAAGTGAAGAGAGTAAGAGAAAGCAATTAATGAAAAACAATCAATTTTTAGGCTGTATTCAAATTATACGACAAAAATGAATCGGGACAATTGAGCGCGTTTGAATTGAGGCAAGCGTTGAATAGCGCAGGTTATCGACTCAATAATCACATTTTAAATATCTTGGTACATCGTTACGGAACGAAGGATGGCATGATCACCTTCGACGATTACATAATGTGCGCGGTGCGACTTAAAACAATGATAGGTAAGCGGATATCCTGCAGTAAATAGGCTATTCATGTATGCAAGTATGTACATGAACTCATACATAGAGTTTCTTATTATTAGATATTTTCCGAGAACGGGATCCAGACTCGACCAACACGGCAACGTTCACGATGGAAGAGTGGATAGAGAAAACGTTATACTCGTAATCTAACGCGTGTGTGAAAAAATGATCGATGACAGAAGATAAATAGCACACGTCTTATTCTTTTGTCGTGCTATAAACCTGATTACATTGAACAAACTCCTGATAATTTCATCTGAGAAATCGAGATTCTTTTTGAAAAACAAAAGCCAAGAAAAAAAAAGTATACCCATAATAAAATATGCTTTTCCTACACTAATTTATTCTTGTATCGACGCTGTTATATCGTACATGGAGAGAAAACGTGCCTTAATGTGTCGTTATATGTGTAAAATTCATATCGTTTTATTAAAACGATAATTTGTCATGTCAAATGTACTAGAAACTAGTCTCACATATGTACATCATCATTTCCTTCGCGTTTACAAAAGATTCGAAACTCTACTCCAAAGGAAATTTAACAACTCTGTATTTAATGTGCCGAGTATTTTCTTAGCCTTTTTCTTCCACAATTATTGTAAACAAATTTCTTTACTATGTATTTTTATAACACGTGTACGTATAGAGATACGATTGAGAAAGATACTGTTAAAAACAAAAAGTTTTATAGAATAAATCAAAAACTTACGTATCGTTGAATTCAAACGTTTGTTCATTTTGTTCTCATTTGCCTATTGTACAACTAATTGTATGTCTCAACCAGGTCTCGAATGAATCATAAATTTCATTTTTATCACTATATTATAATTTTCATACTGTCACTACAACGCAATTTGGGTGTATGTTTTTTTTTTTCTTTAGGAAAAGATATTTCACCCATTTTTAGAAGAAACGTGTCCGGAAACAAATATTTCAATTGTTCACACTTCGCACATGTACGTAAGTTCTTACATAGGTATGGTCGCAACAGTAGAAAAACAAAATTACTCTTTTCCGTCAGTACGCGATCGGCAAAATTTGTCCACTGCGAAAGGAATAAATAATTGTCCGATTTAATTATCACAAATATACCAAAAAAAAAACAATTATTTCTAGAAGTAAAAGCTATAGCATCGAACTGTTACATCATACACACTGACTTAAATACGATTATTTTCGATATTCTAAGCCGTAAGTCGCAAGTCGCAAGTCGTAATCTAATCGCAAACGAGATATCGATTTACGAAATGTAGACCTTGGGCGTTCAATGCTTTTTCGAGTCACACGCGACGTTATCGATTCAGTGTAAGTGGGTGATTAAATATACTCTTAAACGTAACTTAAGAGTAAAAATACACTCTGTCTAATCATAAATATATGCGTAATTTATCTCATCTAGTTACAAATTTAACTTTAAAAGATCCTACTCGGCTGAAGATTTAACTTGATCAGTAAAAATCTAGGCTCTTTATAATAGGAAAAAAAAATAACTTACAAAATTAAAATAAAAAAAGTAAATCATAGAAACTGATTCGATGATACGTGTAATATATCGATCTGATTATTGACTGTAGGTACTGAAAACAAAAACAATTCTAATTAAATAATGCTATTGATCATAGTTTTCACTTTAAATTGACAACATCTACGCCAGATTCTTCCTGCTATGTTTCTGTTTCTGAAACTCATATTTTACTATTTGCTATTATATCTTAACATTACACTAGATGTAGATAAATCGCGATTATTTTTAAATAATTACATAATTTATAAATCATTGTGCACGTAATTCGAACAAAGATATATTGTTGAATCTGAAGCAGAAAATAGAAAAATTAATTCTAATCGTCCTCGTTTATTAAATAAGATGATAGATCTCATTTTTGAATTTTGATTGAAGTCAAATAATGTAACGTGTTAATTTCAAGTTTTTATGCGTTCTACAGGCATCAAAACGGATACAACCGATTACGTTCACAAACAGATTTGACTTCAACGTAGTTTACGAAAAATTAAACACTATTTGGAAAAAGATTGCGATCTATTAAACGAAGATCTTTATTAATACATTTTGATTTATATAGAGCATATAAGTCAGAATGTATTAATTATGTACTATGGAAGCTGGGGAGATCTTAAACGGATGATGCAAATCCAAAAGTTGACAAATTATTCCTCTCCATCAAGTTTTTTCTTTTGTTTCGATTTGCGTGTGGTAGTGCCATCTATTGGCAAATCTCGGGTATTAATTAATTTTAAAAATACTCGTTCGTGCATCTCACTTGTATGGAACATACCACAAAAATTTAAAAGGACGTCGCAATTTCAAAAGTTGACAAATTATTCCTCTTTATCAGCGGTTTTTACAAATTAGTGCAAAGTGGCTTTTTTGGCCATCTGTAGGAAAACATTAATATTGAAGTTAATACCAGTGTTTGTCGACAGATAGTGCCACAATGTTCAAAGTCTATTTTTACTTTCGTTGCATATGATTCAATGATATAATTACTTAATGATAATTACTTAATGACGCAGGAAATTGGAATAACACTGCGTAAAAGAAATTTCTACGAATTTTTATATTAATTTACTTTTTGAACTGTTTAAATATTCGTCTTATAAACCGATAAATTTAATTTTTTGACTTTGTTATCAAAAAATTAATTGTACGATTTCGTCACAACGCGGCGTTAGTGTGTCAGTATCTAAGAACTGATCAAATTTTCATTTATAAAGATAAAACTAATTGACAAAATTTATTTGAAATGGAATCTTCTACTTTCTTCCCACGTTCCATTTAACCTATAGAATGTATAGATAAATCAGTTGAATAATTCTTCTAATTTCTCATATATTTAATTTTTGGATCAAAATTTAATACTGACATAGTTGAAAGTTTAAAGGCATTAATTTTTGAGATTCATATACATATACATGTACACGTGTAAAATGTGTCAAGCTAAAATTTATTATATTTTATAATTTCAGTACGAAGTAACGAAAATAAATATATGCATGTACATACATATTAATGAGTAAGTTTATACTTAATCTTTTTTCATTTATATACATATGTTACGCATTTTGTTTGATTCGAAATATTCTTATACACATGTTTGTACGTATGTACATATGTATGTGTATGTATATTAAAAACATTTGGGGAATAAATGAAATTAAAAAATATCGGATTGCAAAATATGTCTACAAGTATATATATATATATATATATATAACGATATATTGTTAATTGAATTTGATATGATCGACTAAGGTCAGATTAAATTTTCAAATCTAATCATTTCATTCATATATGTATACACGATGCATCTGTAGTAAAATTTTTTTATAGGTTTATAAATATATAAAATATATAATTATTATCCAATTGCTACTTTAACTAATCAAACATTATATTATTTTTCAAGCTGTTATTACTTCACTTCCTATACTAATAAAATTTTTTTTTCTTTTCGTAAGTCTCAAGAACTCACTTCCGTCAGAGTACATTGCTGTGTCTTAAAAATGTATTCGCGTATATTATAAACGATAGGTAAACGGATCATCATCACTTGTCATTATATTTACTAATTGTAAGAAGAGAATTCTCTATTTTGCGAAATTGTCATTACAGGGAATAGAGTATTTGCGCGTCTATTACGTTGTTAACGTGTGTAAGAGTGAATGGTATGAGAGAGTCACTGAAGGATACGTAAGAAAGGAAAAAATACGAAAAAGGAGTGTTTCTTTTAAGCTTCGAGCAATCGTACAAGCGACGGATGACCAATTTACGGAGACAATTGTTGAGTGAAAATTGCATGGACGTGCAGTGCGAACAATGGGGAACAAACCCCTTGGCTTGCGCTCCAACCATTCCCCCTCTGTATCACGTACCCTGGAACTCTGACGCATATCCCCACGTAGGGAAAGAGCAAGAGCTCGTTTGAAGCGAAACAGCAGCTGACGATCGTAACAATACATTCTCTGCATGTGAGAGCAATACGTGCTGTACGCAGGGTTAGGAGTTAGGAGAGAAGACGGTGAACTTGGTCGCGAGGACGCTACTGGCTGCTAGACTGCTAGCATATTACCGGTGTTACGGCGTTACAGCGATGTAAGCAGAACGCGTAGGCAGCAGGTAAGCACCTATTTGCTTCGTTGAGATATCCATCTTTCTACTCTAATAAATGGACAAGGCAAGGCAGCGGGGTGGATCAGACTTTCCATCACGGAGATGTACACATACATACGTATATTATTTACACGTCCTAAGCGTGCATGTTTCTTTTTTCTCTCGCTGCATCATTTTTTTACACGGTCATCGATGTATATTTAAAGTCAAGTCAAACAAATGAACGTACATAGAATCCAATATGTTCGATTGTTTGATTCATTTCATTCGTTTAGGCTTACAATCAGCCAAGTGAAACGTCGCCAAGTGAGCGCTATATTAGCAAACAACAATTGTTGTCTTTCGTTTTAAATTGACCGAAAAATGCAAAATATAAAATAATAATAAAGAGCAAGCTTAGAGTGAGAGTTCACAACATGAACACGTTGATCGAACTATAGACGTTGCTATTCACAGTCACACATTCATATATATTTTGTTTCTCTTCCAAAAGTGCACATAGTATGTACACACACACACACACACACACACACACACACACACACACACACACACACACACACACACACACACACACACACACACACACATCTACCTATACATATAAAAACTTCTTTATAAAATTCCAATTATACTTTAGTTTAGCATATACTTTATAATTCAATTATATGTCTACCATTAAAATATTATAAAAAATTATAATTAATTGCAATATATCGATCACAACCATTTTTTGATTTTCAATTGAAACCTAGACTCTATTGATTGCTATAAATAGATTAGTTGATGTTAGAGAACGGCGTAGGTAGAGTAATCTTCTATTAAATAAATCTTCGATTTATTCAGTGGAATAATATTCTTTTTTCATAATATGCGTAAGAAAAGAAAATAGAAAAAACAGAAAAAAAACAACACAACGAAGAAAGAGCGTGAAAAAGGAAAAACGAAACAGTGCGGATGGAAGCGAAAAGAGGAAGACAAAGACAAAATTGAAACAAGGATATGCAAAAGAGAAATGGAAGAGGGAAGTAGAAAAAACTGTGAGAAAAGCGAGAAGATGCAAGAAGTGATACAGGTGTAAGAAGGAAAGATAAGATAAGAAGAACGAAGTGAAAGAACAGAGAAAAAGGAGGATGCAGGATAGGAAAAAGGTGGAAAAAGAAGACAGAGAGGTGGTGAAGCAGAAAGAGGAGACAGGAAGGGAATAGTAGAGAGAGGTTCTGTTACCTGGTCCGCTCTCCTCTCGTGACGGCAGGTCAGTGTTGCTATACTCGTGAACGAGAACGGATGCATCGACCGGTTATGCGTGATCATTTTCACGCAAGAAAGTCGGTCTTTCGTCTCTGCTCGTTGTCGTCGGATCGTACATGATTAGTGAAAACGGTTTCCCGATAGAGATGTGGTGATAGAAACGTATACACGTGGAGCAACGATTTCTCCACGCGATGAGATAGAAAATCTCGGCACAGGGTACGTATATTGTCGTCTCGTTCTAATTACATATGTTAAACACGAGAAAAAGTAAAACGTCCGCAATTAATCGGCGTATTAAACGTTGTAGTTTACACGGTGAAAATGGTGAAAAACGCATCGCGCGTGTATCACGCGCGTTAAATCCATTGAATTCGCCTATAGGCTTATACGTATACGAGTAGATATGTACCCCCTACCTACGACATACGATCGACATGCCATCAAACAGAACGCGGCTAGAGCGGTACTATTTTCCAACGTTCGCGTCATTACGTGAATTCTTCGTCACACAATTGCCATGGTTCGCTATACTCGGCTCCAAAAGCTTGATACACGCGGCTCGTATACAGAGTGTGTCTCCAAACTTATGAAACGACAGGAAAGGAAGTGATTCTGCGTGAAAAAATGCACCTGCTTTTCGTTTGCCACTTGCCACAATTTATAATTTACTATTTACTCTAGCGATATTCTTACATATTCACCGTCGCCTTTCCATCGGCCATTTATGCAATTGCCGGTAATAAAATGTTAATTAAAAACACGTTGTTCTATCGGTACTTCCTATCATTGTACATCCTCGCAGTTTCGCCTTTTCTCCCTTTTCGTTTATTTATGAACTTTTCAAGAAGAGCAAATATTTCTCTTTACCTTTACTCCTCGATTAGTGAACGGGAATTTGATTTCACAAATTTAATGCCGATGTGTTATTTCGATTCGTCCAACAGTTTAGAAATAAGAGAACAAACAAGTTAGATACAGTTGAGGGATAATTTTAGAAATGAAGTTTGGTAACATTCGTCGTAAGGAAAGTAAACTAGTGCGTCGAGTATTTCTCGCAAGCCGCGCGTACGTAACATACAATATTTACTTATGCGCTGCAGCGTTGTATGTTTGTATAAATATGGAAATAAGTTGAGAATAGGAAACTAGTCAGGGCGTCGATTCCTTGGACAAAACAAGAACAGGTTTCAGAAAGAATCTTTACCATCTCTGTGAAAGGTGTTGTCCCGTAAGACGCAAGACATGTACATATACGCGTATACACACCTGTATATACTATATACCGTATACGTAAAAACATACCAGCGAAGAAAAATACTTTCCTCTAGGATTTCTCTAGAATTTTATAGAATCTCTCACACAAAAAAACTTGGAAGCAAATTGGTCAATCGCAAATCGTTTTAATACTTACTTGTGTATCTGTCTGTGTATATATATTCGAAATTGTCTTTCAAAGAATTTCCTTCTTCTCATACGTACATATTACACACATCACTTTCTATTACGTATATATTTTCTTCATTTTATCGAAATGAGAAATCAATCATCTATTTTGCAAACTCAAAACTCGAATTCAACTCGTATATAATATACTCGAAAGTGATGAAGGAGAAGCTATTATAGCCAACAGTTTTTGAACACAAGGGCGACACAGGGCGACACAGGGCGACACACGATCGGAGATGCGTCCCTGAAATGCTTTTTCTCCGAGAAATTCTCTGAAATTCTCGAGGCAGACGGTGCGCACCTTGCACCATAAACTTGGACTCGTCGGATTGGCACGTTATGTACGTTATGTGGTTGTGGCAATGTAATGCGGCATAGTAAGGTATGGCGCGTAAGACAGATGTTGGCCAAGAAACAAATCAAATAAAAGAGAAACAAAAGGAGAAAGGTGGACGCGACGCGACAACTGGTAGCTTAAAACGAAAGCAATGCCATAATCTGACGAGCATTGCATTTACTGTTACTGATTAATAATCATTTCGACGTACGTGTCCTTTACAAATTTTTTACACCACAAATGACTTGCCTGTCAGTTGCCACTTGTCTTAACGTTACTCTTACAAACGGACGATCTTCATCGTCATTTTTGGAAAATTCATTCGTTCCTTATTTATTTACTTGACCGTATTTACTTGACCTCGTATCCTGCATGTTTTCAAGTATCGCAGAATGTAGTGAACAAGTATCGCGTATGACATGAAAATGTCTTCTGCAATGAATATTTTCCCTGTCGACATGTTGCGCGCACGACGCACAGTGCCGTTAAAGCAACGGTTACATACTTACATACTTACATACTTACATACTTACACAGCCCGGTCACTTGATCGGTGAATATTAGTGCCACAGGTTTCAGGCCTAGCACACTGTCATTCTTACAATTAGTAATTATAGCTAGTGATTACTATTTTCTTAAACAGTAATTGTCAACATGTTTAAAACCTCGATTATATATTTAGATATTACTTTCTCTTTGATATTTCGTGTATGAATAAAATTTTCTCAAATATAATTTTACCGTGTAAAGAACATGAACATGACCAACTGTCATACAGGGTACGGATATGATCTGAAATTTAATCTGCTTTTCGTAAAAATGATATTCTCGTGAAAACGAGTTTAATCGTTGTATAATAAATTGGTAAATTTATTTCATTGGTTTAAAACTTGAGGAAAGGAAAGTAACGATTATCACTCAAGTGTAAACAAAGGCAAAGGAAAAACCTCTTCAACGAAAGATTCACTAAATCTATTTTAATAAGATTTCACACGCATAAATAATAAATATATAGATATAAGGATGTATATATACGTGTACTATGTACATATTGTATACATATTCATATGTATACCGACTGTTTAACTTTCAGCGATACATTTCTAATTTTCAATCAATCACAGAGTGATATACACATATAGTAGGTACCAATGCTCGTGATAAGGGCGGCGCAAGCGCGAATGTAACCAGTTCTCTTTCCAAGAAAAACAGATGGTCGGTGGCATTTGTAGTACTCGTACCCGTCTCGTACTCGTACTAGCAATTTGTTCGCACTCGCAATCAGTACGAGTTCGTGCGCCGGTCGGAAAGCATTCGTGTTCCTAGCACTAGAAAATATAAGGATCAATATCCTTTGTTGTCGACCAATTGATTTCGATTATCATTATTTTAGTGTCGTGAAATTATTTAGTAATTTAAAAGGAAAATTTATGATTCATATTAAAAAACACCACGTGCTCGACTTGTGTGTGAATTTACTTTCGTACAACATTACGTATCCCTAAATACCAACTTGTGCCTCAATTAGCAAAGAAGAAATGAAAACTTGAGGTGAAAATCAGATAAAAATCAATGAAACGACGAAAATAAAATAAGAAATGTAGTCTTTAATTTGACAATTAATTAGGAGAACTGTTTCAATTATTAGTTACTTGGAGACACGACTTTTACCTTGCACACAGAATTGCGTTTTCGTGATCAATGTCGAATCACTCGTTGAATTCACTGTTATCGTACGAAAATTGCCCAGTGAATATGTACCTACGTACACGTGTATCTACTCGTGTACCTACATGTATACCTACTTACTTACGCACAAATTACGTGAAAATTACCAGCAGTGTGAGAATGTCACGAAGAATGTCAAACCTTTTATTATTCGGAACGGTAATTCGTTAAAAAAAAAGTGGAACAAGACTTGTTGTAAGATCCATTTTATTTCGAAAGATTGTTAGATCGATCATTGTTTCGCACACGACTCGCCGTCGACAAAAGACTCGCAGCTGGCGAATGTTTTTACTCGAGGATGTTTGATCGATAATTTTATTGAAAAAGAAAAAAAGAAGTACACAAAAACGGGACAGATCGCGACGAGAGAGTTTTCTGGTGAGAGTTAAGAGGTCATTTGAAAGAAAAGTATGCAGCTACTTTCCAGCTTTATGGCGAGGCACTTGAAGCGAGGAGCATCCTTGAAAAAAGGTACGGTATCGTGATTGAAGCATCAGATGAACTGAACTGTTTATTTAAAAACGAAACCACGATGAGTATTAATTCGATACTGATTATCATTTCGAAAATTCATCAATATGAATCGAAATATCCGAGTGCAACTAAAGTTTGAGAGAGAAATTCTTGTCATCACGCTTGTAATCGTGCAACATTGGCGCTCTATGATCAGAATAGATAGGTAGTGCAGTAACTGTTAATTGAAACTTGAATCTCAACGAATTTTAATACTTTCGCGTACATGTAAATACACACGTTGCGACAAAAAGACAAAAGGTTTAATATTTTTGGTATAAAAAAATAATACTTTTGCTTATTTCTCTGACAGACATGGTGAACGTCATGTTGCGTCGTAACGCGTTTCTAGAAAACACATAATATTCGACTATTTTGCAAAGAACTAGCCACGTTCGAACCAGAAATTCGAAATCTAGTTATATTTAAGATCGGTATTTACTGAATCGATGTAGTCGAAAAATAAAGAGGATGTATCAAATATCAATAGAGAAACATCAATGGAGAATATTTGATACAACGAGTACCTGATAAAAATGGTTTCAAGCTTTCAAATTCACCAAGCTTTATTTGTAAAAGCAGCCTACTTATTTGTAAAAGTTTCTACTAAAATTTCCAATCGTTTTCGTCGCATTTGTTTGTTTGCTTTTGACAATGTGTCCTGAAAATAACAAGTAGCTTTTTCATTTAAGAAAATGTAAATTCACAATTCCACAATAGCACAAATAAGTAGCAGACATGTTAACACTTGGAAAGGTTGTGCTATCAATTTCTGTACAACGGCTGCTGGTAATGCCAAGGTCTTGTCCTTGATCCTGTTCGCAGTCTTGAGTACATATATCACGCAGTGCATATGTCTGCTGACACTATTTCGGTTGTAAAATCTCGTAAAATCTTTAAATCCAAGATTCTTTCAAAAATCTTCGTGTTCCACGTCTTTTCTTATTTCTCTTATTTTCGATTAAAGTTTCCATCTTTTTTTACTCCTATGTTCGATTTCGTTCATCTCTTTTGTAATATATCCAAGGTACGCCTTTACGAATGTTCTATACTTGCAAATAAAATAAATTATTCATTTTGCACTCGATCGAAAATTATGAAATATCATCACCCTTATATTTGTAAATTCAATTTTTCTGACAATAAGTATCAATTTGATACGCTTGGATACGGATGGATAATTAATAATCGCATAACAATGGTTGATAAATTGTACGCACAAAGACAACTGATTCTTTTTTTATTCAAAGAGAGAAAAGTGTAGCTAAGAAGAACGAAAGAAAACGAAAGGAACGATGAAAAGAGTAAAGTTGGTTTCATTCTCGGAATCGCATTCGAGATTCACGCGACGTTTACGAAGGACGAACATAAATTGAGGTAACAAATGGATGAAACAAACGCGATATTCCTTTAAGTGTTCCGAATTCATCGCTTATGTAGATTGTAACATCGTCTATTAATTACGTCCAAACGACATTTGCCCTTGTCCTTGTTTGACCTACCTAATTGCGTCGTGATGAAGATTGGTCTACGACCACTACCACTCGTAAAACAACGAGAAATTCATTGAAAACGTATTGTAGATATCGTATTATAATATAAAATATTATAGGTATTTCATTCATATGCTACGTGATATTAGATAGTAGCTATAATATATTATAATACAACATAATATAACATACACGTGTGATAATTTTTCTAGATCTAATCTCACGTCGATTTGCAAATTTATCGAAATCTAACTTTGTTTCTTGAAAATGAGTCGTGACTAACGTCCAATAATTAAAAAATGATACTATCCTGCGTGTACATATGTACGTACGTATGGCATACACGTACATACACGTGCATACGCATTGATCAATTAGCCTCAAGCAGTTGCAAATATAACAGCGGCACGATACAAACTTTTACCTTTTGTAATTTTAACTCTCTCCTCGTTTTTCTTTTTTTTTTTTTTTTTTTTCTTTTCAGGAAAACGTGAAATTACTCGAGGTGAAAATTCTACAGCAAATTGTTCAAATTTGATAGGAGCTTCAGCCATTAACAATACCGTTGGATACGATACTGCACCTGGGGGTGCCAATATGATCCCCGATGACACTGCACCCGATGAAGATTTCGCTGTAGCTATTACTCAAAAAACCCAGGTGAGACAAATTTTAGCCTAACCTATGTAAATAACAAGTACTAGGCTGTCATTTAATAGGAAATGATTCGAGATGATCAGCTCTACTTAAAATGGCTTGTCCCATGTACGCATGCGATAAATTATATACCCATGTTACAATGCACGCAATTAACCAGCATGTTAAGGTTAATAAGCTTAATAACTTTCCTGCAGTTGCAAAACTGTCGCAATATAATACAAACTGTATCCATCGTAACCACTTAATCATAAACGATTTTTCAATCACTTAATGCGACTAGAAAATCACGAAAGTCACATCATAGTGTGACGAACAATCGACGCGTGAAAGTTTGCCAGTATTGTGCGACGATGAAGTTATCACGATATAAAATCACATTGTCGTGATTGTACTGTGTTATAAATTATGCATGTCTATGATCGCACATAAATAACTAACGCAAGCTTCTTTTTCATTTCATGTGAAATGCATCGCACGCAAATGCATTGTACAGGTACATAATTCCGGTGGTTGTTCGTGTTGTTATAAAAACGGTAGGAATTTTTTCGACGAAACTCACGTGATTCGAATTGGACAATCTCGTCAAAGAGACAGGCGTATCCTTGAATAGATTGTACCCCCAGGTACAATATTCCCCATAAATAAATATTCCTTCGAGGTTCTCGGATAAACGTGAAACGATTCAACATTCAACGTCACGTCGCGTGTCGGCTGAATCGTAATTTCAAAATACAAATACAGCTACCGATGATTTCTCCGTTTTCTTACTTTTACGTATCAAATGAAATCTCACGAGAGTATTTACGATACAGTTGAGAGAAATTTTAATCCCATTTCAACAAAAGCGAAATTTAATATCGTCATCGATAGAGAGATCGATGATCGACGAAGCGCCAATCTTCTGCTAATATTCTGCAATCTAACAAAGTATATCCAATCCAATAAAGTTTCCATTTTTATCAGAGTCCGAAGAGTTGCCTTTATAACTATTTCGCCATGTTTCATAAACAATATCGAGTACTACATCCAATTAACGAGATTCATAGTAGCCGAGATGCTTATTTCACTCTTAAACACGTATATACTGTATACAGGTGCAGAAGAAAAATTATCGTGCAGGTACGTGGGAAGTTACTCTCCGAGTAACGCTTTCCGGAGCGGAACTCGTGAGAGCCGTCGAGTGATTTTTATCGCAGCCGTTTTACCTTGCCTTGTCGACGTTGAACAGAAAAAGAAAGGCCTTCCTCATAAACTAATGTAAATTTCTCAAACAAAACCTATTTACTTTTATAGAGGAAAATATTATTTCTAGTGCTATCTCTACGAAGAAAAAATAAATTGACTGGCAACTGCGACGAAAGAAAGAAGCAAAATTTGTAGCTAACGTTAAAATTTACTGTTGAAACTTTAACGAGAAAATGTCCAACTCTCGCACCTGGCTTTCATTTATTTATTTATTTATTTTTGTTTTACACCGTTAATACTAATACAGTTTGACCCAATAATGAACGTTTGTTACATCGATATCCGTAAGTAAAACGTAACTTGACGCTCTATCGTTTGCACAAAGGAGAATTATCTGCAGATAATTGTTATCCACAATTTACATTCTACACAGTGGCATATATGTGGGCATCAACAGACAGACTCTTCCTCGCTTGCAAATGATATCGATGCGACACGACGATGTCTAACGTTTGTCAAATGGGATTGAAGAATTATGTGCAAAGAACACGAATATACACATAATTATGTCATTTTGCCTGGCATTTCATTCATACTTTCAAATCTTCATTGATATTCAAACGTTGCATTTGTTGGTTTCGCTCGAGTACAACTTTTTTTTCATTACGTATTCAAGAGGCTACGCTTCTATTTATTATTTACAATACATTCGCACGTTTCGTCGGTGAAAAAGATATCACGATTACCTAATTAAAGGTAACGTTGAATGTCAAACTTTAAGTGTAAATGTTAATACTTTGACACCTGGCTATTTGTGCAAGATGGAACGGGAAACTATTGTACAACATTTCTATTCGAACTCATTCGAGTTTTGTTCGTTCATCTTAACTTGATTGTCGTCAGGTTGATGTTTTCTACTAATTTATCCAAAGAAATTTCTTAAATATGCCCATCTAAATGCAAACGCCAGAAATATAACATTACATACATGCACGCGACGTTGCGTGAGTTACCTGCTTACAGGTTTTATTCGGTATATGTACATAAATATCTATATTTTGTATGTACATTATACGCTGTTCACTATATCTACTATAACTACTCTTTATATACAAATATGTGTGTGTGTGTGTGTGTGTGTGTGTGTATGTATAGACATACATACTGCGGATCCTATATTCTAACCAAATGAAGAAATAATGATTTTTCTTATGCACGATTTTCGCCGTATTTCAATCTTTAAACAATCATTAGACTGATTTTTTTAATACTTTCTTATGAACACGTTTGATGAAATTAAACATATACGTATATATTCATTTCACATTATTTATAAAAAGCTAATATCAAATTTTGTAATTTACACTTTTATATTTAATATTTAAATATTTAATAATTCAAGTGTCTAATTTTAATAACATCTATTCAAAACAGATCCTCCATTTTTTATACCATGTACATATACTACTCGTTTATAATGACACTCTCTTCTCTCTTCGTGTCGTATACACGATGGTAAAAGTAGGTACAACAAAAAAAGGTTTACTCCTTTACGAGGAGCAGTCCGTCTTTCAAGAATTATTTGCTGTATCCTCTCGTAAAATGTTTACGAAACATAATTTTGCTTCTATCGACGTGACATTTTCAATTCGAATTGAAAATTCGATTCGCTTGTTGCAGAGAGATGCAGAAGCCATTCGAAGTGCTTTATATCTTGGTTTTGCTCTTACGATCGCGTGGATAATAGGTGCAGCAGGTTTGTCGCTGGCATGGTTAGTCCTTGTGTTGGCATTAACAGCGACAATATTTAAAACAAGGATATCCCGTCTTCTTGACTCGACCGTTCATCGTGAATTGGCCAGACTACGGCGAAAAAGAGCTTTGTACAAAGATGAAACCGCTGAATGGCTAACTTTACTTCTGAATAAATGGTAATTACGCACTTTTCTAAATGTGCATGTAGGTGTATACGCATATGTATGCGTACGTACATGTGTAAACATGTTGCTTCGTGCGAAGAGAGTCGAAATCGTTCCGCCTATAAAATATTTACAAAGTTGTTAATGATAGATAAATCATCAATCTGACTTGAACGTCAGGCAAGAGCAAAAATATTCTTTTTATCCGCACCTACCTATTAACTTATATTTTTCGTTCCCTTTCGTTCAGTTAATTTAACAAAATCCAATCCAATTGATGTTCGTCTATCATACATGTACATACGTATGCCTTGTGTATAATTTTGTTTATAAATGAAAATTATCCACGTATTCGGAACCGTATAGGCGAATAGGAACTATATAGTTCCACTACCACAATAGTATGTGGGCATTTGTAATTACTCCACATTCCTCCAGCGCAGTGTATAACCGTTGCCTTTCACGTTTCACTGTTACTTTACTGCATCGACTTGCCAGTTATAGCTACTTATACGTATGTAAATACCGTTGCTGCTGATGTCTACTTGATGACAAAACTATAGGTTTCGAATCGCCACTTCTATTATATAACTTCTCTGATATGTTTATACGTTCGATCCGGTTTTCTTCAAATACACGCATCTTTTATCCGCTAAAAATTGTGAAAATGTAAGAAATCTCTCAATACATGGCATATTTTGAAGTTAAATGACGCGCCGTGCCACGCCGTTTTAATAAAATTAACAAGTTGTTATATTCTACAAAATAAAGCTAAAGTAAGTTACTACACGAGTCACAAAAATGTACTGGTTTCAATTTTAAATATAAAAATTAATTTTTAATTATGTATATGCACACCTGCAACTTGACACTTTGTTTATAATATAGGTGGAGATTTAGCGCTGCCAGTATATTTTCTTTAGCAAAAGAAAGACTAGAACCTCTTTTAAACGAAGCAAAGCCAGGAATACTTGGTAAGTTTTGGCAATAACTATGATTGGTTGGTAAAATATTCAAGATTGTTACGCTATTTAAAATTTTTGTAACACAGAGCTCTTTGCAATGTAAAATGATGAGTCAAAAAGTGAAATTTATCGTAAACAACTACATAACTATATAACATAATACGTATTTAATATTTATTTCAATTTATTGCAAACTTTTTCTATCCAATTTTGAAATTCAGAATCATCCGTTTTTCAGAAGCATCGAATTTTTTCTTTGAATCTAAAAGTAATTTTTATTACATTTTTCTTCTTACGTCTTTAAAATTCTCTTTGTCTGTTGCAAATATTTATCGAAAAATATTTATTGCAAAAACGTGAAGTCGAAATGATTAATCGTTCATTTCGTCGTTTCAAAATCCAATATTTATGAATTTATAATTTTATATTACAAATAATTTTAATGGAGGTTAATTTCTTAGGACCGCTGGAATTAAGAGAGCTGACACTTGGCGAACAAACTCCTTGTGTCACACGCGTAAGAACGATAGATTATGCGAATGACGATGATGTCGATGGTCAAACCAGGCAGACGAAATTGTCGATCGAGGCTGACCTACGCCTCGATTGTGAACAATTCCGTATGCTCATTACAACAAGATTATTTGGCAAAGGGTTAGTATATACATATGTAAGTACCTATACGTATACTGTATAGATACAGTATATATTTTACAAAAAAAAAAAGAAAATGTTATTTATCAATTGGTAATATCTGAATTGAAAAGATCTGTAATGTTAATGTCCTGTGAATTAAATGAGTAAACATTCATTTTAATTATTATATTATTGTAACATCTATTCATCGCGGTAACCGATTCATTGACATTGATTTATTCATTACCTTTCAAAAAATTTCATTTGGAATTCAAGGGTTGGCATGGACGTTGATTTGGCCGTGGAGAAACTGTCTCTTTCTGGTACCATACTTGTTAGCCTGACCCTTAATTCCATGGCACCGTTTCCTCACGCAACCTCTTTAAGCGTGAGTTTCTTGGAAAAACCGGACGTTTGGTTCAGCGTGAAAATCTTGCGAGCAGTACAAATGATGGAAATGCCTTTAATTAAAACCTGGATTCACGCGGTGGTCACAGACGCTCTGGCTAGCTGGATCGTCGATCCTGGCCACTTTGAGATGAATCTAAGAGCGCAAGAACGACCCGTGCCCAAATTCGATTCATTAACTAATTCCATACCGCAAGCAGTGCTTACTATCGTTTTATCTCAAAATGGATGTTCAGGTACTACGAATTATCAATCTAGAAACATGTAGAAATCTATACAATCTACATATACGTATACATATGTAGACAAATATTATAAAAGAGTTCGAAAGAAAAATAAAAAAAAAAGTGATTGAAAAGACATTCGAATCTTACTGTAAAAATGATAAATAGTACAAGCTCGAAATGAATAATTCGAATGAAGCTTCACTTGAAAAATGTGAATTCCGTACGCAACAATCATCAAACTGAGAAATACTCAATGTATCGTGTACAGAAAAAAGTCTACAACTTTTTTAATATACGTGCATACACATTGTTAAATGTAATAGCTAAATGAAATGCTATTTCCCAAAAAGTATAAAAATATTGGTGCGTCTTTTTATTTATAGCCTTCACCGCGGATGAAGTGAGATGGCTCGTGGTAACATTGGGAGATCAAAGACGGATCACAACTCCTCTGAATCCCACGTGGAACGAGGATATATCTTTCTTAGTAGGAGTCTTGGATAACGAGAAAGTCTCTATCAAGTTGAAAGCAAAACGACTTGTCAGCACCATCACGTTGGCTCAGTTCGAACTTGCGCTCGGGATGTATCATTGGGATAGCTCGCAAGTGTAAGTTAACAGACAGTTTACATACGTACGTATGCGTATTTTACAATTACATCAACTTCAAAAGCTACAGAAAAAGGAAAAATATCAATTAAAGAATGCACATTCATATACACAATTTTAACATTTCCATCAAAAAGAATCGAAACCGTATTACAACAAAAGAAACCGTCCCGGAATACTGCCAACATTCCAAACATCAACGCTCGATTAGAGTACACCGCACTACCGAAACTGGATCCAGACTTACCACGACCAGAATCAACGGAAGATAATTCACACTTGTCGGGTAACTTTAAAATTTTTTATATTTTTACCTCTTGACATTCTTAACGACGATCAAAATCATTGCGCATCATCGAATGACGTAATTATCTTGGTCGCTGCTATCCCACTTGATATCTTCAGTGTTGCAAAAGTATACCAATCAAGTGCGAAAATTGAAATCGTCCAATTCGTAGCTTTCAAGCTTGATTTTATTTTTTTTTTTTTTTTTTTTTTTTAATATGCATATACACGTACAGATACACCTGCACATGCACGTATGTACATATAGATGTACACATACATATACACTGTTGTGCGCGGCGCACAACCATTACTATTCACTTTTGTCAATTGTGCAGCAATGACATGACATGATATGATATGATACGACACTCTGCAAAATCGTTGAATAATAATGATAAATACATACGTACATACTCGTATTTGATAAATTTCACATGACCCGCTACGATTTATTCAATACAAAATTGTTTTCAGGAGTGCTCGTCGTTTATATTCATTCGGCAGAGAATCTAAATAGCGACACTTCCCAATGCAATCCTTATTGTACATTATTTAACAATCGTAAAAAGGTACGCTTTCACTTATACATGTATTTATCCTCCGATATAGATCTCTTAATCTGTCGATTTCCTACTTTACCTAGTTGAATACCCTTTATTTAACATTTTTCAGGTGAAAACAACGCACTACATTCGGAGCACTACGTCGCCCTGCTGGGAATCAAGAGCACAATTTCTTGTTCAGGATTATACTCAAGTGTCTCTCAGTTTTGTTGTATACTCTTGGAATATATCCAAATCGATTGACAGTGATATGCTTGGGCTCGCTATATTATCTTTATCTCAAGTAAGATGGCATAATTATGTATATCTTAATTAGAAAATCAATAATGAAAAGCAATCGATATTTTCTTTTCTATCATGTCGCTAATTACACTTTTCTGATATCTGTAATTGGCTAAATTGCATTACACAAATAGTTAGTAATAATAATTTTGTTCAGGAAAGTACATGGATAATTAGAAAAAGATTGATTCTTAGTGGGTCGAACGTTACGTCAACAATGACCGTTTCCGTACTATTCCATCCTGTTAAAAGCGTACAGCAAGTAGTCACCAGTCGAAGGAGCAGTTTGATCTTTCCAATATCAGACGATGAACCGAAATCTAAAAGAAACAGCTTACCGTGGATGCAACAAGCAGTTAGTACAATCGATACAAACGCAACAATCGCGTATCCACAATACTGGCGTAAATGTTATTTTATTTTTCCTAACGTATTACGTATCTCTTCAGAAACTATTACTAACTCACAAGGATATAGATCCCGCTTCATCAGACGTATCCAGTCTACTTTCCACTGGAAGTGGATTAATGGAAGTAACATTGGTACGCGCGAAAGATCTTGTTGCAAAAGATCTGAATGGTTTCAGCGATCCTTTTTGCGAATTGAAACTAAATAATGAAACAAAGTACAAGAGCAGCATAAAAAAGAAAACACTGAATCCTTGCTGGGATGAAAGTTCCATCATGGGTTTGCCCCGAATTGGCGAAACTTTGGATGTCGTAAGATTTCTATCTATGCTTATGTATGATATATATATTTTGTGTGTGTGTGTGTGTGTGTGTGTGTGTGTGTGTGTGTGTGTAGCGAGAGTATATATACTATACTCATATATTGTACACATATACAAAAATAGCAGCTACAACAACAATAAATGCAACACTTTTTTACCATTTCTTTACGTAGGTATTATGGGATCATGATACTTTTGGTATGAAGGATTATCTTGGAAAAGTATCATTGACTCTCGACGACATTAGAAAATTATCAAACAGCGATCAGCAGTCACATTGGTTCACGTTGAGAGGAACTAAAACCGGATCTGTAGAGTTGAAAATTAAAGTTTTATCCGAAGAGTGCGAGGTACATAAAATTTTTATTGTAACATTTAACTTTGTTTAAAAATATTTCAAGTTAACATTTGAAACTATTTACTCTATTTCATATTTTTTCATGACAGACTCAAAGCACTTATGCAGCTAGCAATATCAGCGAAAGTTCAACCCAGTTAAATATTGAAAGTTCTGAAACGGTGTCAAACATTATAAGAAGACCTTCAATGGAAAAATCAAAAATGAGATTACACTTGGACGTTGTACCACCGCCGCCACCTCCTCGTACAGTTACTTTGTTAAAACCAATTATTTCTAGTCAAGCTGGTAAATTATTTTCCAACAATCTAATATAGCAAAAATCACACAAACGTTTTTCCCACATCTTTGATGTTTCAATTAGACAAAGCTAGTATCGCAAGCAAAGATTCAAACGAAATGAATGGAACCGAAAATTCCTGGATACCTAAAGTTATCACAGAAACCATAACAGATGTAGTTGACGAAACTGACACATCAAAGTTAAGAGAACGGCCATCTTCTCACAACAGTTTAACTCCAAGTCCAGAACAAAGTTTCGGCAAAAAATTACCACAATACAACAGCTTTCGCGTTATGAAACAAAAGGTGATCCATTATTAGATCCATTCTTGAACAATACAATTGATTTAACGATAATTTAAAACATTACTACGTATAACGTAACAACATAGTAACGTAATGCACATAGTAACGAGAATGAAGAATATGCAATAAATAGTAATAAGATTGAAGATTATTTAAATTATTATTTGCTTGTTATTTAGTTTGTTAATTAATTTATTATTAATTATTACAAATAATTTTAGATGAAAAGAGGATTGAAACTTCGTAGATTTCGTTCAGAAGTAAATATAGAGGACAAAAATGAATCGAAGGGCATAACATTAAGCTTGGAACCTAGAGGTGGAGGAGAAGCCGATGCTACAGAACTTTTACAAGGATCTGGTTTAGCACATGCAGTATCACAGCCCGATATGCTTAGCAGAATGAGACAACCTAGTCCCCACTTAAGATTAAGACCGAATGGTTCGTACATTACATAATTAACATAGTTGCATAGTGTGTACAGTCGTGTTCTTGCTTTCAAACATCTGACAAAATTACATATCTTAAATCACATACGACGACTGTCTCAACATTTTTTTTTTTTATATATATTATCTTTATACTTTATTTATTGAAACAGAATTGAAGATTGCCAATGGCACTAAAGAAAAATACTCGGGCATAGAAGGAAAAGTTTTACAAGCTCAAGGTCTTCACGTTGCGCATATCGCTCAGCTATATTGTCGAATTAAGCTTCAAATGTAAGTATGCAAATGTATATAGAGAATACAAAAACATTTATTTAAGAATAATATAAAAATCCTCCTTACATATATATTTATTAGATGTACCAGTCCTGATAAAATTACATCTTCGGCAAATGGTGGTAAAACATTAGCAAAATCTCGACTTTTACCTGCAATGCCTAATCCACAATTCAGCATAGATTTTCACATAGAAGGTGACAACGTTCCTAGACAATCTTTATTAATATTCGAAATCAGAAGTGCTAGCAAAGAATTATTAGCTAGCCGGCGCATCACTCTTCATGAATTATTGGGTGAGTATAATTTACTTCGTATCGTAATTTAACACAAAAACAAGTTTAAAATTCAACATTCAAATGCTTTATGAAGCCAAAGAAAAGTAATACAAGGCAAAAGTAATCTGAAATTCGAATGCCTTGCTACGAAACTAAAGAGAAGTAGTAACATAAGGCGAAAGTTAATTTAAAATCCATAAATTCGTTTCATAACCATGATGTCATAACACGTATATGTATATAACTGAATATGTAAATTTTGTATTACATTCAGGCGTTTCCGCGGCAACTGATGAGATTCATACATGGTTAGCATTAAACAATGGAGCATCATTGGAAGTACAAATTGTTCATGGAAGAGAATCGAAAAGTAAATCTACAAAGAAACTCTTTCGATCCTGGTCGGTACATCGAATAGGAAAAATATAAGCTTTTATCAGTCTTATATATATTTGTAAAAATTACAATTTTTAAACTTCTCCCGAGAAATAGTAAACATATTTACCAATTGATTTTACATTTTACATATTTTATTACATGTACAGATATACATAAATAAACTTGTTAATCTTAAAATAAGAATCACGATATTTGTATTTTGTATCATAAAATGTATATAAGATACTTTACCTTTCATTATAAATCGATTTATTAAAAAAAAAAAAAAAGACGAATCTATAAAGATAAATAACGACAGCTTTTTCTTGGCGTTTATATCAGATTAATATTTCTTAAGTGAACTCTATACAAATTATGCATTTGTTATCAACGTCCAATACAAATATACTTATACTTTAAATTGTAACAAACAATTATATTTACAAAAGCGTTATACAAATATTGTACATTAAGATGTAATATTGTTCATTTCTGACTCGTCTTAACGATTTATTTATACCTAAGCAGAGCTGAAAAGAAATCTCCTGAAAAGAATGTAGAATATTTCTGATAGATTCAGTGCAAGCAGAGAAAGGTAAGCTTAATTAAAAATATCACATGTACAAATAATACCGTATAGCATCGAATGACAATGAACAAAAAACCGAAATGTTTATCTTGCTCCTGTGCCATCCTGCTGGACTTCTTTTTATCTCTGCATTGAATATGTAAATGAACATTTACACTTGAGTGATTTACACTACCATTACTATAATCAGCTGACACTGTAATTATTCTGAATAATTATTTTGACTATCTGTCATATTATAGAAAATAAATACAAATTAGTTTTAAATCTATGTATCATTAGCCTTGTATTTTAACATACGAAATTTTTCAAGAAAGTAATTTTTATTTTCAATTTTTTCATTAAATATGTTATATAAATAAATATATTATAGTATTGAATATTGTATACACAAATATCGTTTTAACAAAAGTATACTCAACAAGTAATGATAGAATAGAATATTACATCCAGACATTAAGAACATATTATTTTAAAATATTAATTAAATTGAAATATATATATATATATATATGGTAAAAAATATTAGTAACATTGAGATAAAATACATCAGATACAATAATAATTATTCATAATATAGTATATATTTTTATGACATATGTACGTTAATCACATATTATAATTAATTTTTTATTATATAAAATATCAGTATAATCAATATAAATATTTAAGGCACTATATAAAATATAACGTAAAAAAAAAAGATATACACATTTATGAATACGAATGTATATATCTTAAAATACTTAAATTTTGAAAAATGCATACCTGCAGCATTATTATTATTATTTTTTTTTTCTTTTTTTTATTTCAATCAAGAAGCAATATCACGCACATTTTGTACATTATCTTAACTTGCTTAACTTACTTGTATATTTTTGAAAATTTTAATATTCCAGCAAATAATCTCATCCAAATCTGCCATTAACTTACTTGCCACTAAAATATAAAAAAAGAATTATTTTACAGCGTACCATGTCACTAATATTAAATAATTTTCATAAATAATTTACTTCAATCTGATCAAATAAATGTTGCAAAATTATCAAATATATTAACTACCAGTATTTTATTTTTAAATGTAACGTTGTTTTCAAGAATTAAACGTCTTACCTTCAAGTTACTTTGCACATTCCTATTCCCAACTTCTTCTTGACGTTTTTCACGTAATTGATCTAATCTTTCTTGCCTTTTAACAGCCTCAATGTTTTTAATACCTCGACTCTGTTGTTCAGCAATTCTTCTTTCTGCAGCTTCCATCTGTTTTCTTCTCTTCATCTCCTAAAAATAAATATTTATAATTTTTTTGCAATATTTATTACATGTAATCTTTAAAAATATCTTTAAAAAATCAACATTATTCGTGGATTCCTTCAATACCAATTATTGTTGATCACATTTATTGCAACTAAAATTAATCCTTACAATAATTCTAAAATGTATGGAATTAAAAAATTATACATATTTTGTATACATATATATATGCAGATAATCTATTATACATATTGTACGTATATTTCATTATTCTGAAATATTACAACATGAACAAGGACATAATACTTTTTAATACGATGAAAATTCATTAAACATAGTCTTTCAATAACGCAAGTACATCAAATGTATACAAACGTATAATGTTGTACAAAATTTAAAATATTAATGTGTAACAAATAAGGACATTTAAAAAGAAAAATGTTAAAATACAAATTAGATTGAACCTGATTAAAACTGATAAAAATTGGTTAAATTATATCTCAATGTGTAATGATACGTTAATATACTAACATCGAAACACAATAAATGAAAAATTTACACATAACGACTATCATTCATATTTGAACACTTGAATATTCGAATGCTGAATATCAAAACTGTTACAATATTGTAAAAACAAATGATACAATAATAAACTTTGGCTCATTTTAAAGCTTGAATTCTCCACGCATCATTCATTTTACTCTAACAAAGATGTTTTCACATCACAGGGGACGAGTGAGTGAAAATATTTTTCTTCTCGAAAATGCCATAAACTCTCATAATATGTAAAAACATTGAAAAATTTTATTCGTGATTAATTTTACAATGGATTTGTAGATTGATCGTGCTGTACGATTTTTTTTCATCAATTTATTGAATTTTGAATCAGGTGAAAACCAATATAACATCGAATCGTAATGTTACGATATCCGTCATTTACGTCTAACATTCATTCTAACATTAACGAAATATTAATAGCAATCATACGTACATATAATAACGTACGTTATCATTCAATAACCTTAAAATTTCATATCTTACCAAATCTGGTGTTAAATCTTCACACGAAGATGATCCTTTGCAACAAGATAGAAAAAGATTTCCCATAATAACTACAATTAATTTTTACTACAGTTAAGAAATTGAATTACTCCTGTTACAATTTTTACGCTATTCTCAGTAAACATAATACGAATGACAAATATTGTCACCTAGTGTCATTGACTACTACTCGATGTTAGTATTCTCGATCAATAAATTTCTCGTACAATTATCGTTAAAATTCATTGTAAACAATTTCACGCTGTGTAAGAATATTACATCAAATAAGCTTAAATTTTATATAAAATTTTATACAACGAAAGAAATTTTAATATTAAAAATTATATATATGTATATATAGCATATAATATCTCTTTAATAGACAGGAAAACAAACAGACAGACAGACGAATGTCTTACTTTCTATCATATTTTGTACAACACAAAATATATTATTGTTATTAAAATTTTGACCATAAATATGACATGTTGTACTACAAACAATATAAAAATACTGTAATCACAAATAACTGATATAGTTGTGTTTCTAATTGTATAATCAATTACCTTCTATAGAAATAAGTATAACAAAATGTTAACATTGTTACAGCTATTGCGCATTAAAAATATTTATCTGCGATAATTTATTATACGACCACATATTCCAGATCTTTAATTTTCACAATTAAACATTATAATCAAATGAAATAGCATTGCAAGAAATAAAACCTTATATTTAATATTTTAATTATTTATCTGTGAATAGGTACTTTAATCAATTTAATCCGATGAGTGCAAATCATAGACGCTAGACACTAGACGCTATTCATCTACTTACCTACACACATGACACAAATTTTTAACGACAGAAAGTTATCGTTATCATATTTGTTTGCGGTACATATTTTTTACTAATGTGACTTCGTAACGATAGATATCGTGTAATTTAACTGAAATAATACACATTAAAATATGACCGATACGTGGAGCTTGTGATTATTAAACAAATACCTATTTGCAATAGTTACTCTTGCACTGAGGTGTAATTCGTGAAATACGTATAAATGTACAATGTGTAGACCTAATATTGAAGTACATGTGGCAAATAAGGTTAACTTATAAGACGGAAAGATCTCCAAAATTCTGTGATTTCTTAATTCATAATACGCTATTAAGTATAAAACTTTGAGTCTAGTCATCGTATGCAAATAAATATTGCTTAATTCATACGCATGTCATAGTTTCTCAGGCAAATATGGTATCTTCATGGTGTTATTTCATATTGCCAGTAGTATTATTTATTGGATTACTTCGAAAATGTCGCGAACGTACATGGGGAAGATGCAAAAATACAGACAGTTTGTTAGGTCGAGTATTCATCGTGACAGGTGCCAATTCTGGTATTGGTAAAGAAATAGTAAAGGAATTAGCTAAAAGAAAAGCTACAGTCATTTTAGCTTGTAGAAATTTACAAACTGCTCAAAATGCGATGTCCGATATACGCACTCAAATATCTACTGGAGAATTGGTAATATCATTTCCTAATTATTTATTTCTACCTCACAGTTAATGCGACTGATGTAGTTTACGTACATATCTTGTGTATCTTTAAAAAATATTAATTTTTCAGGTACCGATGGAATTAAATCTAGCATCGTTTTCATCAATCAGAGAATTTGCTAGAGAAGTAATAAAAAATTTTGCAGAGGTTCACGTTTTGATTAATAACGCCGGAGTATACGTTCCTTTTAAAGAACATGCTTCAACCGACGATGGATTTGAAATTCATTTTGGAGTAAATCATTTAGGTCACTTTTTGCTTACAAATTTACTTCTGGAACATTTAGAACGAAACGGGCCAAGCAGGTTTGTACCATAAAGTGAAATATTTATTTCTAAATTACTCAAATTTGTTATTTACTCGTTTAATTGTTTCTTTGGCAATAGAATTATTATCGTGACGTCCAAACTTTTCGAATCTGGGATAATTGATTTTTCAAATCTAAATGGGGAAAAGGGTTTGGTAGTCAAAGGACGCATGAATCCCGCGTATTGCAATTCAAAATTGGCAAATGCTTATTTTGGTATCGAACTTGCAAAACGCACAGAGAACAGTGGTGTTAATGTTTACATGGTTTGTCCTGGATTTACTTACACAGGATTATTCAGAAATGTGAAAAGGAGTTGGTTCCATTATATCATTTTTTCACCTGTCGCTCTATTATTTTTACGTACTGCAAATCAGGTAGCTATTTTTATACACTACATAGTATTTTTTATGGAATACCAGTCGAAATTTTGTGATCCATTACGTTTATTACGTTTATATATTTTTGTTATAGGGTGCACAAACTGTATTACATTGTGCGATAGAACCTTCATTATCCAACGAGAGTGGTAATATTTACCGCGATTGTAAACTTTATGTTTCAAAAAAGAAACTAGACCCTGATGTAGCACTACGCTTATGGGACGTGAGTGTAAAATTAACTGGAATGACTGAATCTGTAAAATGAATATTTTTATGTATATTACATACATTATTTTACTTTTAACGTAATATTAGTGGCCGTTTAATATTTATTTTTATATGTGAATATCATAGCATAATGATATAGTAACAATGGAGATATTACTACCACAAATTTTATAAGAAATGGTAACATATTTTTGTTTGCATCGTTACAAATAAAATATCTCACTATATAATTTTTTAAAATACTAGAATGTTGAAAATGTTATAAATTTTATTAAATCCTCTTCAAATTATAATAAAAATGAGAAAAACTTCAATACCAATAATAAAAAAAATTGTTACGTCAGTAATAATTTGTTTTGATTGTTATATCGGTTGTTGAGAGAGAGAGAGAGAGAGATTATATCATAAAATTATACACAAATTATTCTACTCGTGAATCAAATTATAAAAAAAAGTTTTTATATGTAATATTATTTTTACATTGATTATTCTACGCGCAATAGGTGTGTATGTGTTTTAACATGTCACTCATTGTAATAAATTAGAATATTGCCAGATCTATGACGAAGAGCATATATAATATTCTATATAAATGTAATATCATGTTAATTATTCAAACAGGTTTGCTAATTTTTTATTTTATAGTTCAAACATTCTGATTGTTTTATTCTTTTCTTTTGATATTGAACCGATTCATTAAGAAACTTTCATTCTAATCTTTTAATTTCTATTCCGTCTTTATCCTTCAGTATTTTTCATTGCAAATTATTAGTTATCGCATATTTAACGTGTTCATTATCTTATACATAGTAGTAAGTAGTATTTCTGTTGGTCCTCTTACACATAGTTTTTATAGATGTTTAAATTTCACGTAACAAAAATGACAGATCTAGCTTGAACACTATAATTGTCAATTAATATTATTGAATTTATACTATTTCGGATGTTTCAATATACTATATTCAAGTCTTTTAAATATGTATATATATAAACATTATTTTCAATTAATTACAAGAAGAGGAGAATATTAACTCAACTCGATAACATTGCTTTTACACAAAAACATTAAAAACAATATCAGTTTTACACAGTAACATCACAATTGAAAAAATATAAACACATACTAATCTTTATACTATGACACTAATTCTATATACATTATTATGAAAATTTTTTCTTGATATTATGTATAATTAATAAAAAGCACAATTAATAACTGCATCAACCATCATACATTGCACACGCGCCAGCGCGCACGCATGCATGTAAAAATTCAAATGTACACACACACACACATACTAAATTTATTATACGTAAATAATAGTACTTAAGATACGCAATATTCACGCGTGCATACATATACATACACACACGCAGTGTCGTTAATTTAATTTGACCCGATGGTGGATTATCTCGTGAGAAATAGAAATTATGTTTTTACAAAAATTCTTCAACATAAATAAAAGGAACATTACATTGCATAAATAATCCTTTTAGGCAAGGTGGTCGGAGGGATTTACAAAATTATTTTAATTTTTTCAACTATCAAGTCTGATAAACATTTCTATATTTTTTTAACATCACGCAATACGATAATGTACAAGACGAATTATTGTGACGTCTAAAGTTATAATATGTTATTTAATACATCTGTTACAAAGTCATAAATTCGTTAATTGACTTCATGATACTGTTCGAATTGTCTGATTTCAACATTGTTAACGTTGGAATGCGATTTCATCAAAAAATATATCAGATGCGATGGATCAATTGCGTGATCTATAAAATTGTCGAAATTCTTTGACAAATGTAGTTTATCAAAATTGGGATTATCCGAAGGCAATAATTTTCTAAATGTGCCGAAGAGGAATCCTTAAAAAAAGGAATAAGTTTTAAACGATTCTTGTTATTACCGTAGTCGAACATTGGTGAATACAAATTAATTATGTTCATTTATGTTGTCTTGATTAATCTTTCATTTTTTACATTTATTATAACGGTGATATTTTTCATTTCTTATATTTATTATAACAACGATATCCTTTTAACTGTAGATTGTATAAATCTTAAAAGTCTTAAAAGTCAAATGTGATGTAGTAATTTGAAAGATATAAGGAGACACAAGCAATTCCATCTTCATTCATAGCTAGTGGCCTTCCAAACGTTAATAGACGATTCACAAATTTGTAACACGTATCACGATAATTTATCTCATATGGCAAACAGTTGATAAATACGACGACATTTCAATAAATGCCATCTTATCATAATTAAAAAAAATATAGAATCTTCATCTACAAAAAAGTTATTTATATCGTATAACGTATACTCTTTATACCAAAGAATTTTTATAAAAACATTTTCTTCGCAGTAGCTTTGATTTCTCAAGAGATCCTATTTTCAATTAAAGAAAACACCCTGTACGTATCACACCTAAGTTATTAATTATATTTAAGAATTGAAAGAACGCGATGTAAATATATAACAAACATTTTCAACACAATATAACGAATATAATTCATTCGTTTTCTATTTAACAATATAACTAACTAAGAAATTCTTATTTTGTAATTTAAAAAACTGATAAGACCGGTTCATTTTCATTTTTCACATAGTAATAATGTTCATATCGATCTAATCTTCTCTATGTAACATGCAGTGAACATTTTTTTGGATCTGGTGCGTTCGGATATTAACTATTACAACAATGACAATATTTTGTTCGATTTTAGTACGCAAATACTACAGTCGTTTCATAACTTTAAAACTAGTTTTCTTACTGGCTAAAGCTTCAGTGCGTGCATATACATTTTCTGAACTACGTTTAATGATATCTATGTATTCGCTTGATGTTTGAAAGTCACATTTGGTTGTTTCATCATACGAATAACAATCCGATTTCTGTGCTGTTTGTATCAATTCCGTTTCCAGCTAAGATACAAAAAAAGATAATATTACATTAACAATAAACAATAACACTTTAATCGAAATTTTTACTTAAATCTACTTACCATTGATTCTCTGTTTGTATTCTTGTGGCACCAATTTTTAGAGTGTACAGAATCTACTCGATCTTTTCTACATATATAAAAAGAAATAATTTAGTTGTTGATATTTCTCATTTTTATACCTTATTTCTTCGTCGCGCATGTAACATGTACTTACTTCGATTCAGAATTATATCGTTTTCGCGATGTAAGATATTTCGATGAAAGATATTCTTCTGGATAACTACAAATAGAATTTGTCCTTTGTTTCTTCTCAGTTTCTTCATAAGCACACGACATTATATCGTCTAAAGACAAACACGATTTAGTAAAATGTTCTTTGCTACACATTGACGGTTCTGTTGCAACTGAATTATATTCATGGTCGCTAAAACTTTTATCATTAGGTGCCATTTGGAGTTTATCACAATCTTCTGGAGCTTTATTCTCTGAATCATAATCTTTATCGTGCCTTCCATTCTTCAAAGCATTATCTACATCGCTGATATTTATCAAAATATCATTAATAAACGAAATAGGTTCTACAGTTTCATCTTTTCTAATCACGTTATTATCATTTGAAACGTCATCCCCGTTTTGACTGCTAGTAAGTGCCATTTCACAGCTACTTATAGAATTTGAGCTTCGATCTCTTGCACTTACAGAACCCTCGAAACTATCCGTAACGTTCGTTGACTTCGACACTGAAGTTGGTATCATAATCTCGATGTTATTTTCTATCGCACTTTCATTGTTTATTTGAGAATTGTCTTCGATATTTGTTATATTATTTAAAATGGCATTATTTAAAGTTTCATTGCTACTATTACTCGATCTATCTTTTACTAGTACCAACGTTTTATTGTCTATAGCACTTTCTTCCGACTTGCAAATTCGTTTTGATCGACTACCTAAAACAAGGGACTGCACAGGTTTATCCAAACCTTGGTCCAAAGAAGAACCGAGAGAAGATTTTATACTTTTCAGTTGGCACATAGATCGTGAAGATCGGTGACATTTTTCAAAAATTATTTTTCGTATCGGTGGCGTTATACTTTGTTTACTGTTTCCAACTTCAATATCTAAAGACGAAGTAGAATATGTCCGTTTTGAATTATCCAAACTACAAAAAAGTTTCGCGAAATTAAAAGATATTTTACAAGACATTAATCAATTAAAACAAAAATGTAACGTACTGAGATTGACTTGGTTTAATATTTATCAAAGTAGCAAGATTTGGAAGCGTTGCTCTTAAGTCTGTTGTTGGAAGGCCGCAGTACCACCTTAATTGAGCTATATTTTTATTTAGTAAGTAAACGGCATAACGGAACTGTAATTTATCTTTACTTCGAGCAAATAGAGGAAATCTGAAAAATACAATTACGTAAACAAAAATTAGGTGGACGAATAAAAAATAAAACACTCACTGTCTTTCATTATCGGGTAAATTTTCTGTAATATGATCTATAATTTTGCTACGTGACCCATAGTGTATAATAGGGTATCTAGTAGGTATGTTAAGAAAATTAGCAATCATTTGCGTAGTATGTGCAACGAATCCCAACGCTACAGCAACTACAGTGTCATTTGATAATTCTAAATCTTCGCTATCCGGTAAATGAACATCGTGTATTCTAAACTTTCCGTTTCCACCCTGTATTACATAAAATGTATTAATTTATAATAAATCTATAAATAATTTTTTTTATTCATTTCACATTATTGTTATTTTTTTAATACTTTACGTTGCATTAAATATTTTACACATACTTGAGAAATGGGATATATCAGGCTTAATTCCGAAATCAATTGTTTTCTTCTATGAGCAAGTTGACTACTCAACTGAATGTACGTTTCTCTGGTATCTATTTGATTTTGGCGCCATTCGTGTAGTCTCTCAATGTCTTTATTTAGTTCTCTATACCTTTCCATTAAAGTGGAACCTAATCACAATAAACGTGTTAAGATAAAATTATCTTATTCAAATTACAATGTATATACATATATCACAAATAATATCGTGCAACAATCGATACCATAATCTTGATTTTCTTCCATAATATTAGAATGTATCTGATTCAACACTCTTAATTCTCCCATTTTTCTTGCTCTTTCTTGTTCTAACAATTTTGTTCTAAATTTTGCTACCTCTAATTCTTTGCGTATCTTTAATATTTCTGCCTTCTTCTCCCTGTTTACTTTACGAGGTTGAAATAATCTGTTTAACGAGGATTGCGAATACTTTGACGCATGAAAGTTATCTCCAGAAGCAATTTGCATCCGAAGTGTCTGTACTGATTCTGTTTGCTGTTTCAACGCTTGCATTTTATTTCTTAAGCTGCTAAGCTTACTCACTGCGTAACTATCTCTTATTTCAGATGTATTGACTTTTATACGTAGATACCTTTTTAACTCGGGAATTTCAACGAAACAGTATATCGGAGTAAAATATCCACCATGAAATTGAAAAATTAAAGAATTTTCTTTCAAAATAGTTTCTAAGTTATTTGGTAATTTTGGACCAATATACGCCAAGCCAGTAAAAGACACGCCCCACGTAAATATGGTCAGATCAGTTGTTACATTATCGACGATCATCCTTTTCCATAATCTTACAATGACTTCTATTACAAAGGAAAAGAGACGTACTCTTTATACATTCCATATATTACAAATTTAATAAGAACAAAATATTGTGGCATTAAACATATTTGGTCCTAACTTGACTGTAAGCAAATGATTATCACTCGTTACAACAGATATGAAACTCACCATTGGCAGTAGAATAACTGGTGGCATATATAATCGGTACTTCCAAACTTGACCATCTCGGATTTACATTGTCGATTGCCTCGCTCGTATATATAGGAGAAGACATGCTCGTTCTATGCAAGGTATAATAAAACCAACAAATTTCGTTATTCGTTTCCGTTTTCAGATTGCATCCTATTATTTGTATAAGATTCCTGAGTCTTAACTGAAAATTATACGTTTCATTAGCTAATTTTTTATGTCGTCTCGTACAAATAAACATGATCTTAAGAACATAAACAAGCATTGTTATGATTAAAAGTCTCATTTCGTAGTAATTAAACAAACTAACGATTAATAAATTAATAAAATTCTAATTGACAATTTACTCGTATTAAGAATAACGTTGAATACGATCACTGACCGTATACATACGTTTACGTTGCCACAATCATTTATAACACATGAAATTTTATAAAACTAAGATCACGACAATTATTTTACGACGGATGGTTACCTGTTGTGTAGCAAGGGGAAGCCAAGTTTTATATCGTGGAAAAATGCGAGGTTGCAGGGTTAAATCCAAATCTCTAACAAGATTTCTTGTCTCTGAAACCTCCATTATATACTTTCATAATATTGCACAAGTAATATCATTAAAAAAGTAAAATGATCCAATATTGTTATTGCGAGACAAGATTCGATTAATATTCAAACTTATAACGCACTTTAAGGTTATATGCCTGTCTGTATATATTTAATACTCGAGTAAATAACGACAAATAACGTGGAATATGATATTCGTCTCGCTTAAGATTTTAATCTCTTTGATCCTATCTCTTGACAATAATTATTCCTTTTTAATTAGATGCAAATTCGTAGTAAAATACTGTCATTTTCTAAATTTTGACAGTTCTCCACATTGACATTTTGCAAGTATTTCGGTGTTGGTTAGGTTCTTTAACCAATCATCTCCGGGCAGAGTCAAACATTTAAACTTGAAGTTACTTTACAATTTTTATGATTTTCAACGAAAAAATCCTCCAACACAATACGAGTAATACGATAAATTCAAATTTAAGAACATCGTCACTGTCACAGCCTACTTTCGACGATAGAAGCCGTCGTGAGAGTAAATTCGGCAACAGTGTCTCTAGTCTCTCATCTCGACATAAAAATAATCCAATAACAATAGTCTCCCGCGATTTTATGAAATATTTACAACGATACGCGTTGCCACAGCAAATGATATTAACAAAAATGATAAAAACAAAACACAGTTGCAAAATGAGCGCAATGGTAATGCCAGTAATATAACGCACGCGGCACACGTCCATGCGATTTGGTATCGGTCTTCCATCGTAATACAATTACAATATCTCAAACTACGTACGTAACTCTCACGTTACGACATGGAAACGACGTAAATATAGGAATAATTCTTTTGCTACGGATTTTAATGGAGAATTCATCGGTGTTTTCCATCGTCAGGATAAAAATTATATCTCATACATGCAATGTTTTGGACAATTATGTAAATATATACATATATATTTTTAAATACATAACAAAATGGTACAAAATACAACAAGCGTTTTCGTAATGTGATCATCGTTAAGTCGATCACATAATACACCAACAACAATATGTTTACGCATATATCTTTACACTACATAACACAAGTTAACGCCATTTTCGTGTAATAATTATCTAACTAACGATTACTTTTCTATCTCACGATCTTACATGGTAACGGCAGTAAGAGGATATTAACTTGGATATCATAAATTTGAACAAGATCGACGAATTGTTTATCGCGTACGGACAATCAATTGATCCTTTCGTGCGTCTTCATTTTCCTTCGTTGGAGAATTACGAAGGTAATTCTGCTTTAGTAGCTAACTGCAAAGAATGGAACCACCTGAAATAAAATTTGACGAATCCTATTACAAACGATCAATTTCAACGATACCAACGGCACGTGACGTAAACATACACGCGATGAAACTTACTTTTGTTTATCTTCATTCGACAACGCTTGTAAATAGTAACTTTTTCTAGAATGATGCATTTTAAGAGCTTTAGGCCTATCCTTGAAACTCAAAGGATCCTCGTCGGATAGTTTAGTACCCTCCGTAACGACAAAACCAGGCATGGGAGTTGCCGTCAAAGCCATATTTTCAGATTCAGACTTAAACGTGTACAAAACAAAATCTGCATGTAACGCAAACCATCGTCGTGTCCAAGGTTTACTCGGCTGTGTTTTTAACATGAGATATCCAGATATAACGGACGAAGCGCTCGCTGAAACTTGTAACAGACTCGGTACCGGCCCGGACGTGGACGTCGAAGAGGGTGACTTGACAAGCGGTTGCGTTAATGCGGCGTAACAGAGGCGGCAGACTCTCACGTTTTTGCTATCTTCGAATAACAACTTTTGATTTGAACACTTGCCGCAAATAACCTAGAAACAGTAAGTAAAATATTGCAGAAAGAGACAGAGGAAAATGAAACGAGCGTAAAGAGTTGTAAGAGTTAATTTCAAGTTAAACGACAGCCGATAGTTGGGAAACGCTATCGAAGTGACACTCACTATTCCGCAAGCTCTGCAATTGTGTTTTCGTTTCATTACAGAAAATATGACCTCGCATATCATGCATCTAGATACGTCGTCAGTCTTTACAACGAGAGTTTTAACATCACCAGTTTTTAGGCTCGCTTTTCTTTTCGTCATTTCTTGCATAGTGTCGAACAACGCTTCGAGCCAAGCTGCCTTTTCTTCAGCCGCATGCGTGTATAACTCGACGCTTTTATCTTCGTCTCTTATGTAAAACGTGTTTGCCGTTTCCAGATTATCACCTTCGATCACTTGTAAATTTTCGATTAAGAATTTAGCTCTTAATCGATACAACGGTCCGGGTATCAATCTTATCGAACAAAGTAACAATAAATCGGTAAACTGAAACAAAGAACAAAGAAAGAACATTTCTATCACTCTAACATAGGTTGACAAATTTATGGATCAGCAATCACGTATCGAGAGTGTATTTAAGGCGTGCATGTACGTACTAGAAACAAATGTCTCTCCCGATGATCACCGCTTCTTGCTGAAATTTTAACGATACGACCCTCTTTTACAAGCTCCCGTGTCGCACTAACTAGATCCGTCGTATCGTATATACTCTCTTGTATTTCAAGAAGCTTTTTGAACTTGTCAATCTTCTTCATTGCATCATTCGTGTGATTAGCAGCAGTAGACACTAATTCCAACGCCTCTACGAGAAAGAAAGCCGTGTCTGTTCGTTTGATTCTACGATTATTATCGTCGCCATCTACGGACGTCTATTTAAACGTGCCCCGTTCAATAGACGTTTAAATAGAAGCCAGTCCTTGCTAGATGCGCATTATTTTATGCGGAAGTAACTCATCGAATCGAACGGAAAGATCCTTACTTTTAGTATCCCTGTAATCAGCACTTTCTTCCGTGAGGTTTCTCAAGTAATCTTTCAGAAGAAGCTCGTACCTCGGTAATCTTTGTATAGGACTCAACATGTGATGAGGCAACGATAACTTGGCACACTCGTCCAATTTTTGAATCTCGTCGACGATCGCAGCAAATCTGGCGACTTTAGTTTGAAGAGTCTGTATCAGGTTCATGGCATAATCAAAGTTTTTTACATATTCCGTGTACATTTTAAGAAAAGGTGCAAAATTCTTCATTACATCTCCGATTCTAGGATCCGATTCCCAATTTTGCATCCTCTCTTGAAGTTGGGGTAGTAGAAAATCGTTGTGAAACTTGTAAATCGATTTGATATTAGAGAACATATGCTGAACAGTTTCCGGGGGAAACATGGGATGCGCTCTATTCTCTTGATCGATTTTGAACTGGAATACTTGATCGATCAATCGTAAAATACTAACATAATTCTTTTCGGTAGCTAACAATTCTTCGGCAACGCGACGTGCAGTTTTTCTTTTGGAATTATCCGTATAAACTACCGTGCCTTCGATCGATTTTAGTTTCGAAACCGAGTCGTCAGTACGATCCACGGTTATTGCAGGATTTGTTTCCAACGATCTTGGATTTGGATCTTCCGATTCTTCCTCGCTCTCAGACTCGCTTATCGCATACGATTCCACCGCATATCGACGAGAACTTCTTTCCGTGGTTAAATATCTACGATATCGTGAATTTTTATCATTTTTATCCTTCTTCGCGACAAACACAACTACGACAAACGATAAACTCTAGTTAACAGTCAGCGCTATAAACTTACCTACTATTTCTGTATTCCAACACGCCACGCGACACCCGCACGAATGGTACCTGCATCGAATTCTCATCACTTTCTTCGACGACGATACGTTCCGCCGAACTTCCAGCTGACATTACAAAGGAACGAAATCGTGAGAAACTTCCGAAAGAAGCGATTTTATGGAAAGAAGGTCCATCGTATTCTTCCTGTTTCTGATCTCGTGCTATCGTTTGATCGGGTTGATCGGACTCTTTACTCACGCATTCCTTCGACTCGTTTAGGTCACTTTTTCTATCCGCTACTTCGTCAGATTCCAGTTCAGTATAAAACGTGCTGTTTGACGTTTGTGTTTTCGGTGCAAACATCTTGAGCGTTTTGTTGAAATCACCTCTATCCTTGAATCTCGTCGTCCAAAGTGAAAAATCTATCGATCGATCCTGTCGCATCCTGACAATAAGTTTAAATTCATTAAAATTCATTCAGGATTTACAACGTACAACCGTTGCATTAAACAACGCACAGAAAACGAATTATTTTATAAAAGAAAAAAAGAAAAAAAACCTATCATCATTAGCTCATTACCTTTTCGCGATACAGTTGTTTCATTCGATATATACATCGGAGCCTGAATCAATCGAAACCAGCGTCGATTACCAACAACCGAGCCCCCACGAGCCTTCTTGATTGTACGTTCGTTAAACATGAGTATACACACGCATATACATATATATCGGTGCACGTTGATGCGAATCAACGAATTGCTCTGTCGACTCTGCGAATGTATCGTAGTTTCGCACAGGACAAACGCAATTATTTCGTAGCAAAGAACTTGAAATCACACTTCGGAACCACATCCATGTCAATTCTGCAGACAAACGTTCGACTTCGCACAAACAAAATATTTAATATTCGTCTTTAAACCTAACTGAGATCAGAGAGGATCTCAAAAAGATAATATTTAATATTTTACAAAAATCGTTAAGACCAATCGACAAGGACAAACGACAAACTCCCTCGTAAATGATAAAATCTTTCATTTACAACCTTCAATTTTGATCTACCTTGACTTGTTTACGATTAATACGGGATAATATCAACGATACACATACAAGGTAGACAAAATCAGTATAGTTAGATACACCTTGAGACAGCGTACTACGTGCCATCTATATTTATGTACGTCGCGCATACCGACGATGTGTAACCATTGACCATGTTTAGCCAATGGCGTAACTGTAACGCGCGAACATGGCTTACGTGTATTTTCTATTACACGAATATGTGATTTTTACATGACACGATGACGTATATTCACACGCTTAACGAACACGCAGAGTGAATTCTTAAATTCGTTGAAATACTTTCGCAACGAGCAAAAAAATAGACAACGTCTATTTATCAGCCTTCGACATTCGCACAGTCGCCGTAAAATTGACCAATAGACAGCGAGATTCAGTTAGCAACGTGCAAAGGGAGGAGAAGGCAGACAAGGAGAGAAAGAGAGTCGTTCGAAAACGAGTCGTTACGCCTTTAAAGAGATACATTCACCGTCTAGTGCCGTTCCTTGGAATAACATGTCGATAAAAGATATCGAGATTGTGATAAACGTACCAAATGTAAGAATTGAAAATCCAGCTGAAAGTATGTAACTACGTTAAAACTTGAGAATATACACGAGCGAACATACACGATGAGATACATAATTCGAAGAAGGTTATCAATTATGTCTTTTCGTTTCACGATGTAGCTTGGAAGAAAAAGTTTATCGTCATTGACATTGCTCATCTAATGGTGCGTAAAATTGTCGAGCATCTTCATCGAATCGATCATTTCCATCTAATATACCGAACTAATATATACCGACCGTCAAGAGGTTTCGCGGGTGTACGAGTTTATGGGTAATATTTCCCAAGATTCTTTGGTACGAAATTACGAGGCTGCGCGAAACGTCGAAAGTTGAATTTGCTGTACGAGAAAGAAAGACGAAGAAAATAGAAGAGAGAAACAAAAGACATTCGAATTTTATTCGACTTTACTTTATCCTATATTGTCGCAAATAATAAAAATCCCGACTATACGGCTCGTACTTATTTCAACAAATGGCGAGTTTTTGGTTTACACGTCTTTCATTTCGTGTCAATTATAACTATTGTCCATCTCATCGTCGGTTCAATCTTCTTCGTAATTATCAACGATATTGGCAATAATCGGTATTACTTGTAGATATTGTTGAGATTACTTCTCGCGTATACGTAGGTACATGCGTATAAAAAATATTGCTTGCAAGTGTAGTGGTTCTCCGCGCGTCTCCGCTTGTCTCGTCTCGTCGTTGTACGCGTATCGTCGGGCGAATAGTTAATACCGAATATTAAATTGATCGATGGGTGAATCCTCTCGAGACTGGACTCGTACACCTCTTTTCCAAATATTCGTATCCCAAGATATTCAGTGGTCGTCGGTCTTGAAGGATAACTCGATACGATAGACGCTCGATACCATAGAATCTTCGATGCATCGCAAACAAGCGGATGCCGACGATCCCTGTTTTGAGAGAGATGCTTACCTGCGGATATGAAACTAAGACACAAAATAATGACGTGGATCATCGACGATCATCGCGAAACGTTCTTTGTTCGCAGCTCTGGATTTGTAGAGAGACATGTCGACAGAAGGCGCAGAACTTTCGAATCGTTTCGTGACTCGAGATGTCGAAACCATGTCGGACGAGGCACAGGTAGAAGTACTTTTTGATTTCATTTAACCGATTCTACCCCATTGAAATGGTACGATTCACGTTGTATCAAAAGTATCTCTTACTTGTTACTTTATTGTACAGAGCAATCGCATGGATATATTGGAGTGTCTTTCAGTTTTAATTAACGAGAATAATTCTGGATACGAACGAACAGAAGAACTAACATTGGACGAGCACTTGTTAAGCGGTGGCACAACTTTGACAGCAGTAACATTGCCCGATGGAACGCAAGCGTTCGTTACCAATAATTTGAACAACGATGGTTAGAAATTAATCAACACACAAGAGGAATATGCATGAAACGTTGCTCGTATCAATAGCAAATTAAACGCCACCATTTTACTCATTTGTGCATGATTTCAAGATTTAACGCATGTACAAAGAACAATATTCAAACGTCAATATAGAGTCGATTAAATTGTAATTTGTATTCCATCGCATTTTGCAAACCGGTTGTCAATATCGCAGATTCGTTTGTTTCACAGACACGGATTTAAAAAGGCAAGCAACGTTGGAATTAGAGAGCGGAGATACGATATTGCTTCGAGACATAGCAGAACTTGCCGAAGGTAAGCCACTTCAACTGGAATTGGAGCCAGCAACTTTAGTTCAAGCTCGCGATACTACCATAGAAAATGTCGAGAACTATTCGTGCGTGGAATTTATCGACGGCAATGCTTACATGGTAGCTGGTAATCTAGACGTTGGCAAAAATTTCTGGGAAATCGAAGACGGCAAATTGAAGAAAAAGGATTCCAAGATTTTATTAAACAAGCTGTCAACGTCGAGAACAAGACATCCTTGCCCTAGAGAGGGCTGTTCAAAAGTTTACAGCACACCCCATCATCTCAAGGTAAAGATCCTTTGCGAGATTATTACAAGTTACAAGTCGATTGAGATTTATCTGCAAACACGATTTTTTGTTTTACGATCGTTTGTGCGAATAAATTGACGCATCGACGTCAACTCTGTTGGAATCGTACTTCCGTTTCAGTCTATCTCAGCTTATCCGGTTTTTTCATTTATCGTGCGCTGTATCGTGTATAAAAATTCGAACAACAATAATATTTGGGTTAACGCACACGTTCGACTCGAAAAATCATCAATTGTAAATTCAATTGCACAGTCAAAAACGGCGAAGCAACATCATCATCTCGTATCGTTAAACCAGGTTCACGAACGATCTCACACCGGTCAACGACCATACAGGTGCACGCATCCGAAATGTAAGAAGAGCTTCTCAACAGGGTACAGTTTAAAAGCTCATTTGCGCACGCACACAGGAGAGAAACCTTACAAATGTCCAAACGAAACGTGCGATAAAAGTTTCAAAACATCGGGAGATTTACTGAAACACGTACGGACGCACACCGGGGAACGTCCTTTCTTGTGTCCGTTCAATGGTTGCGGTCGTTCCTTCACTACGAGCAACATCAGAAAGGTAAGAGCGTAAAACTGAAATTTTAGACTAGAAATTTGTTATCAAATTTACGGTTAATCTTGTATTTTGTCTTTGTACCAGGTTCACGTTAGAACGCACACTGGCGAACGACCATACAAATGTACGCAACCTAAATGTGGCAAAGCTTTCGCGAGTGCAACAAACTATAAAAATCACATACGAATTCATTCAGGCGAGAAGCCTTACGTATGCTCTATAGAAAATTGTGGAAGGAGATTCACGGAATATTCTAGTCTTTACAAGCATCATCTCGTTAGTAATTTTCTCAGTTGGTGATTTTTTTTTGTACAACGTGCATCGCATTTCTCTATTTTTTAGGTTCACACGCAACAACGTCCGTTCGAATGTAAAATTTGCTTAAGGAGGTACAGGCAAAGTAGCACTCTCGTGATGCACAAAAGAACTGCTCATTCGCTAGTCGACAGCGACGACAACGTTGACGTTCTTTGCCAAGAATCCATACAAGAGTCTTCCAGTCGAAACAAAGATAGACGAAGAGGAAGCATCACGCGTGACAACAGTACTCCGTCGATAAAGGTAATTTCGAAGTCGTTTTGCGTTTAGCATTTTTCACCTTGAAAAATTTTCAAACGTTTCTTTCTTCGTTTTCGGATATCAAACACCAAAGATCACAGAAAAAGATGGGCAAATACAGATTTCTAAATCTGCGGTCGACGATTTAAACGATAACGAAACACAGATTTTATTGGTCGGTGATCCTTCGCAAATTGCAGCATTGCAGGTTCATTGTCTTTACGTTTTTCTTTTATTTCGATCATCAACTCGACATATCCAGAGAAACTCAACAGCAGTACAGCCTGGTCACGTTTGTCACGTTTCACGTTTTCGCAGAAGATCGAGCTGAACGGTGGATTCGACGAGCCTGGTATCGATACCTCATTCGAAGAATTAAACATAAAGATCGAAGATATAGAACTTGGATGGCATTGATGCGTGTTTGCACGGCACACACACATTCGATGAATATTCGACGAACATTAAACAAAAACACAAATTGTTGGTTTTATCAATTTTTTTAATCATCTATCGTTTATCGAGTCTTTTACACGTACGTATAGTTTGTAATTTTATCACTCTCGGTATCGACAACTAACTACAGATAACTTTTGGCCATCGCATCATTCGAAATAATCAAAGAGGAAGTTTCTCTCTCATTAGTTGGAAAAAAATTTCATTGCTTCGTCACTCGGTAAAGAAAGAACGCGTTCGAAGACAAGTTTCATCGTTATTTACGAATAAATTAAATCGAAATTTTTCGTAAAAATTTCCTTTTCCTTTTCTTTCGTTCGTACTTCAAGTTTTCCAACGCGTTTCAACGTTGCAAATGAAATACATACGAAGCAGGTTTCTCCCCTTTTTTCTTCCTTCCTCCCTTTCGTAAAAGACGTTCTATACGTACGTACGTATATCGTAAACAACAAGTATATAAAATTACAGATATACCACGAGTTTGTAACGACACGCAAGTCCATGTATGTATCTAGTTTCAAGATACAAAATACAATCGATACAAAAATATTCGATGGTACAAGTTCTTTTACTTCTTTTTGATAAAATATTCCGTAGAATACGATACCCTTTTATCACGTAACATTCGATACATCGTACAACTTTGATCACACGAAGATTCGACGAAAAGTCAACGAAAATTTGTCAAGTAGGAAGAAACTGACGTACAAATTACCCGTAAACGGTTATACTCGTCGACCGTGTACAGAAAAGAACATCAATTGTTATTAGCACTAGTTTACTAACCAAATAACTATATTAACGCGTCGAGGTACGAAGTTTGAATTATTCTATCGAAGAGAGAGATCGTTTTTGTACCAGTTACACGTGAACATCGAGTCGGATATAATTTTTGCATACGATATCGCGAGTCGCAGTAGTTTTACTTTTTTTTTTTGTTTCTCCTTTTTTCTCTTTCTTTCTTTCTTTCTTTCTCTTCCTCGTATTCACTATTCCACTCGCGCTGCATCTTTTGCTTTACCTTTTCGATCTACGTTGTTTTATCCGTTCTTGTTTTCTTTCAATATACTCGCAGCAATTTTTCTTAAACAAATTTAGTTTTACTTTATATCATCGCGGCAAGATAAAAGGGTATCTCACACACGTTTTTACTGATTTTTCGAATTCAATCATCTTTTCCCTTCTTTTCTCTTTTTTTTCTTTTCTATTTTTTTTTTTTTTTTTTTTACGTAAAGTTGTTATCCTTGACGCTTAGCATTCTCGTGACATACTTTCGAACAAGAGTCATTTAAAGTTACTTCCAAAAGTAGTTGGGGCACGTGATCATCCAAGCGACTAGTTCTTGCCTTTATCCTTCCACAAAAAAGAAGATTTTAGGACAATGTCACGCGCGGTTGTCGCGCGATCAAACTCCGTGTTACAACGAGAAAAATTTACAGATATTGGTGATTCGTTGTAAAAATGTGACTCTACCATTCAATAAATCGTTAAACAAGTGGCAAGGAAGGGTGAATTGTCTTTACCAGTTCTTTTCATCTAACATTTAAAGGTAATCACTCGTCTCTCTTCTGTAAACGTAAAGTATTTTTACCCTCAGATTTAGCTACTCGAACAAAGCGCAATGTAATTTGCATTAATTCTGGCTTGTCTGTCGGCGACATGAAAAAAACATGAGGCAATAACTAAAAAGTTGAAGAGTCGAGAAAGATATACACACATACGTGTGCATTTACCACGAAGGAGGCACGCTTGCTTTTCATAGATAGTAAGTATATAAGCATATAATCTCTAAACTGCGGTAAATTTGAAAGCGACAAAGAAAGACAGAAGAGGAAAAAAGGTTTCAACGTCGTTGTTGTTTCGACTTTTTAATTCCTTTCTGTTTTACAAAATTGCAAACTTTCGGAAAAGTTTTCGCGATAAATAACAGCGATTCTGAATTGACGATATTGGCGACGATACCGTTGTTGGTGCAATTTTCAAAAAATTCGCGACTCGCAGTGGGAAAAACACATTCGCGTTTTTAAAATATCGACGACAGTGGAACGGTAGAAGCGGAAATTTCAAAAGCGAGCGAGTCAATCGAGCGTAAGAGCATAAATCGCAAGGGACGAATGGGTTTACATCGAGAAACGATTTAACACGATTTAACCATTCAACATTTTACAACGTTATCGGTATTAAAACGTGTTTGTTCCGTGTTATTCTCGAGATCGCAACTGTTGTACATACGTACACGTGTATTCTATTTCCCAACCACTTGCTTTCGTTTCGTTTGAAGTTGAAACAGATCGTCGTGTTTCTTGGTTTAAATCGCAATCGAAATGTTATCGTATCACGCTACTGTATCACGTATCGTATTTAACTTTCGATAGCTGATTATCGAGAATGTTTTACTCTCGCTGTTAACACTGATTTGTCAACTCCAGTTGTTCCACTTCTGTTCGATATCTGCTTTGCCGAACGTCGTCTCAATGCGTAACAGAGATAAGCTACTGCATTCTTGTACATTTACACGATCAATGAAATTTACACGTACGGAATGAAATTAAATAAACGTCAACGTCCGACGTCTGTCAATTTCCCAAATTTCGGAAGAGTCGAGTAGTTTGAAATCTGTTTTTCCTTTCGATTTTATTTTCTTCCGAGTTTCACTCTATCCGAGAAATACGGGTGTTTGAGAAGACGAGGCGATTAGTCGCCAACTCACGACTAACGAACAAGAAGCGTGGAAATGGAATAAAGTAAACAACAGACTGATCCGTAACGAAAAAAAAAACGTACTCTTTAGGCGATAAATCATGTATTCGATCGATCTTGTCCTTCGATCTTTCAACCAACGGGATATATTGCGTTTTACAAAGTACATACATCGTGCGAGTTACGTAAAGAAGGGAACATTTTTGTCACCAACTGCGCGGTAACTGCGAAAATTACAGTCACGCGGCAGACAAACGTCCCTAAGTTGAACTGCAGCCACCGAAGCGATCAGTGTTCTCCAATAACGTGTTTCCTACATTTAAGAAGATACTCGATTTAACAATCACCGACACAATTGCAATTAAAATAATTCCGGATCTTTTGTTTCGTTAAAATCGTCTCGCGCTTCTTTGTTACGCGTTGTTGGAAGAAACCTCTCGTCGCAACACGAGTTTGCCTCGCATTCATTCAGACGTTCGTTGCAGCCTAAATTTGTCCGTTGTCATTCGGTCGATCGGTTTCGCGTATCGCTTCGTACCAATTGCAAAAAGAAGAAAGCGTCACGGAAGAAGAGAAGCGCCACTGATTTTACAGCAAGCGAGCAAGTTGTAAGCAAACTTTACTATCACTGCAATACAACGCGTTTGATACACTGTCACTCCGATCGATCGACGATCGATCGTTATTCTTTCGACAACGTCCGATCGAGAAATTCTTCTTTCAGGACATTCGACGGGAACGGAAATGAAAAAACAATCGCATTATCGATAAAACGTTTAGTCGATGGCACTTAAAATCGTATCGGATATCTAACGGAATCGTCATCGCGAGGGAGAAGAAGGTGACATTCGAAGGTCGCGAAATCAGAGTCTAAGGAGTTATCACGCGATAATGTCGTCGTCTGCTTGACCGCCTAATAATCTGTTTTTAGTGCAGTAAGACCGGTAGTAGGAATCGCGACAACGATCGATCGTTTCATCGTGGATTATCGCATGTACATATGTTACAGTACACGTTGTCATCAATTACCAAACAACAGAGAGAGAAAATTGAGAAGGCAAGGGACGAATCGATGAAACCCGACAAATTTTCGCATCGTTACTCCATCATAAATCTTGGCAACAGTTCCCGACTGTCCGTTGCCACTTGGTTCGAAAGGTGTCGGTCAAAGAATGTCGAAGAAGCAATGGTTGGTCCTGTTGATGCTGTTCTTGACTTACTTGTTGCTAGGTGCTTCCATTTTCTACCATATCGAGAGTCCCTTAGAAATCGAGCGCGCCAGAGAAGCCAAACGTGAACGCATCGAGATTAACGGTGAGCATAGTCGATCGTGCAATCGAAGAACAAACGATTATTTTGACAATTTAAGATCACAACCCCACGTGACTCGACGTTCATAGAACACGGTAATCGCCGTTCGTAGAATCGATACGAATCAACGTACTCGCACGGGGAACAATCACACGAGCGTACAACGATCCGTTGCAAATTTTGTCATTACCGATCATAACGTTTGTTAAGGATTTAAGAGAGACGGTCGAAATCTCTCTCTCTCTCTCTCCCCCCCTTCTGTCTCCGTTCCCGAACAACAATTAGCAATCGTGACAGAGAACAAGTTGGTCGAATCGATCGATTCGATACCGAGTTACGAAGTCAATAGCGCGCGAAATCACTCGGTCGGCCACTCCCCAGAAAACTGTTTAGCAAATTCATCGGATCCTCATACGATCTCAACGTCACGTACATATATACGAAACGTACACGTTCAACCATTACAGAGATCGAAAGTACGACGCGTTCACAGTTGTTCAACCTCTTCTTTTTTTTTTTTGTCATTAATTTTGTAATTATCGTCGCAACGGCAACCTTAATCTTTGAAATCGACGCTTCCGACCGTTGAATTGACAATAATCGCAAATTGGTATCTTCGATCGAAACTACTTTCACGACGTCATCGGAAATGCACGTTATTGAATCAAGATCGAGATATTGCAAGGGACAAAATTCGACGAATCGACGAAGATTTACCTTTGCGACATGAAATTTTTTACCCAACATGTTCTTCGTCGAACCGTTCGACGCGCGCGACTTGTTTCACACAAGGTACACGCGCGTAAATAAATAAAGTTCCACAACCAATTCGAAGCAAGCAGAAAACGCAAATGACAAACGAATAAAGCGAAAAGATAAGATAACATTCGTTCGAGAATAGATAGTCGAAACGGAGAAATGTAGAAGAGCGGGCAAAGTTTAAACGCTGATTACCACACTCGCGATTTCTGTTTGCAATCTTTTCCTCTGTCTTTTTCTCTGCTGTTTATCTCTCTCTCTCTCTCTCTCTCTCTCTCTCTCTCTCTCTTTCTCCCTGTCCTCCCTAACGCAGCAAGTTTTTAACCGTTTTTAACGGACATTCAGATTACGCACGGTAGGCACCATCGGTACATTCAGATTCTGACGCACGCTGCTTTTTCAGCTTTGCTTCACGCACATTACGTGCCCAACTTTAAACACGATTACGACGAAATTCTCAAAAAGTTGACGCAATACTGCGAGAAATCGGTTTATAATTACACCGAAGGAGAGACGGATCGCCTTTATTGGGATTTTTACAACAGCTTCTATTTTGCTTATACCGTCGTCAGCACGATAGGTACGTATTCGCGTTACACACGCTACCACGTGCACGTGCGTACACAGGTCTTTACTTGCACGTTTACATAGAATAAAGTTACACATTCGTACGATTCGCGGCTGTGTCGATCGAGCTGTATCACAGAGTTTCCTCGTGCCATCGACATCGAAATTGAAAATGTCGATTTGCCAATCATCCGTCGAACACGTGTGCGATGCAGGTTATGGGAATTTGGCCCCGACAAATATGCTCAGCCGCATCCTGATGATATTCTACGGCCTGATAGGCATTCCTATGAATGGAATTTTATTAACGCAGCTGGGAGAATTTTTTGGGCGTGTGTTCGTCAAGGCTCATCGGAAGTACAAGTCGTACAAACACGGCCACAGTGACTATTACGCCAGAAAATTGACAACGTTCGAAACGGGCAAAGTTGGATTAGCCGCACAGATATTCGTCCATTTGATGCCAGGTTTCGTCATGTTTATTTTTTTCCCGGCATTTCTCTTTTGTTACTACGAACGTTGGACTTACGACGAAGCCGTCTATTACGCTTTCGTCACATTAACGACCATCGGATTCGGAGATTACGTGGCAGGTCAGAAAACATTTTCGTCACTTCTTTTCACCGATCCTAGTTTTAACAATAATTCACAGAATGATTCGCGCAACGATAAAAAAAATACGTTTACGTTGAAATCGAGACATCGGTCGATATATCGATATCACACACACATCTATGTATATATACGCACGTATATTTTTTACACACAGGACGTTGTTCCCTTCTCTGTAACAATCTAAATTTGCGACGCGACAGATTGTCGCAAATTGTCGATGATCTTGTATCGTGTTCGTGTTCGATAGGAAAGGACAATAGCAAGGGTAGTGGATTTTTCTTTGTATTATACAAGGCCTTCCTGATCTGTTGGATTTCCTTTGGATTGGGGTACACCGTTATGATCATGACGTTCATCGCGCGAGGTATGCGCAGTAAGAAGATCACTCGAATCGAGCACAAACTAGCGGTCAATTTAAAGCACACGCAAAGTAAAATTTGGAACGAATTCAACAAAGAGATAAACTACTTGCGCCGTGTTTTCAACGAATTACAGCTGTCCAAGGTCAAGGTAAAGAAAATCCTACTCCCGATTCTATCTTTTCATTTTTCACGTCGTTTCGCGTGCTTGATCGTATCCATACGATCGATCAATCGGTGGATTTCTTCGACAATCGCACATTTCACACACGTTTCAGAGAGTGTACATCGACGAATGTAACTGCGAGATTCCACCTTTGAAATTTCCACGTAGCAATAGTTTTCCCGATCTTCGAGATTTGCTCTACTGTTCGAAAGAGAAGGACAAGCTGTGTAACAACAGACCTCGACGTCGCGCCAACAGCGAAGTGGTACCGACGGTAAGCACTCTCTTGAAATTCTAGCAGCAACGATAGTAAGAGATTCTAGCACACACGTTCTTTTCGTTGTTGGACAGGAAGCTGAAATAACTCGAGTCGTTTCCGAGACCGATTTGCAAAGAATCGACAAAAGAGCGACATTCGCAACGCACGCGATGGTTCAGCCGGCAGAGCTGTTGGCAAGACTAGTGAACGTTCTTGGTTATATACCACCAGTCGCGGAAGATACCGGAGCCGATAATTCGAATCAGACGACTTTCGTTCATCAAGATATCGGACATCGCAGCAACAAACTCGAAGAGAGTAACGGCAAAGAACACCGTGAAAAAGAGTCCAACACCGGATCGGGAATTGGAACGATCGCTGGTGAAAAAATACCAGCATATCGCTTTGCCAAACCTCGTTCAAGAGCGACCAGCGAGATCAAACTATACGAAACGAAGAACGAAGATCGAAACATCGAGTGGACATGGTCCGGTCCAACAACGGCGAAAAAAGTTCGAGAACTAATGAAATCACGAACAAGCGAACCAACCGACAGAGAACACGGCAGTAAAGAAAGAAAATTTTCGAAACTCGGTAGCTTCGCATCGACGAGATCCGTTTCGAAAGCTCCGGTCTCGTCCGCTCCTTGGAAAGGTCGTTTCTCGACGAGCTCGGAGAAAAAGAACTCGAAATTGGATCGCGAGATCAACAGGGACAACGGACAGTCGTTCGCCTCGGAATCGGCGTCGATCGACGACCGACGAGATTCCACCACTTGGAATCTACGAAGACATTATCACACGCATACCGGTGCGGACGACACTGGCAATCCGAACGCAGAAACTGCCAATCATTTGCTCGAGGAAACCAGTTTGGCCGATCTCTTAAGAGCTCTGACCGTTCTTCGCGCAAGTGTCGCTACCAACAGTAGCTGGACCTCAGTTGCGAACGCGGATCAGTTTCAGCGCGATCAACCTCGGAGAAAAATGGGTATCGCTTCCTCGACACCGCCAAAACTTCCTAGTTTGTTCACGTTATTTTCAGCTTCTCCACCTACATCGACGACGACTGAAAACGCAACTACGCAAGAATCTTACTCGAACAAGCTACTCTCGTCTCGAAATCGACGAGATTCGAGAAGAGGTAGTTGGACGTTCGTCACGCCCACAATCGGCAAGTCAAGAAGATTTTCGTTGAGACCCGTAGCGACACCCGTTGGTCCTCCAACGCCTCCGAAAACTGATTCGCCACGTTTATCGGTAAGTCGAGCGATCCATCGATCGATCGCCTCGAGAAACGAAACGAACGTTTGATTTCGTTCTTTCACGGCGTTTACATTTTACACTTTTGTTTCTCTTTCTTTTAGGATTCACGGAGAACGGCACGCGAAAACAGACGGTCGTTTCTGTTCGAATCGCCGAAAGAACCTCTCATCCTAACGGAGAGAGTTCCGGGCCGTTCAACGCCAATAAAATCATCGCCGAACGATCGACGTTTCTCGTTACGACCCAGCCAAAATCCAAACGGATCTCCCCTCGTTCCTTCGTTCAAGGCTATACCTCGTTGGAAAGCTGGCACGTTGCAACGACAAATCGGCGAAACGAATCTTCGACGTCGAGCCAGAGCCTTCAGTTTGAGCGACGTTCACGCCGAGGAAAGAAGCGAACCTTTCGATCTGTCGTCCGAAATTTGCGACAAACGCGATCGCAATACGAAAGACTGCCGCAAAAACGAGCTTGTGAAAAATTCCGATCGGTTTACGTCTTCGTATCGCAGCTCGAACAGACGATATTCGAATACAGTTTCGCAAGAAACCGCTGGCGCGAGCAATTCCGTCCGACTCGAAGAAAAAACCGTGGAAATCGGCGTTAGCCGATCGAACGATTTTTCCACCACCGTTGACTTTACTCCCGACTATAATTTACTCGTCGACGTTGACGCGGAATCGTTAACGGAAGTAAAAATAGAAAATCCCGTTACGAAGGTGGTTCGTAATTCTCGCGCAGCCTCAAACAGTTGGGTCGATTCACCTTGAGAATCAAAGGCGAGAAAGCACGGATCACGCTTGCCCGTTGACAAATCGTGACGTTCCGCAACGCGCGTATCCGCAATCGTTTGAAGAAAAAAAGGAAAGTGCACGATCGACAAGTACCGATAGGTTGAATTTCCTTCGAATCAGCCTCTCACTTTAAACGAAAGTCCAGTGTTATGGAGGCATGTATTTTTATTCGATCATTCGATACAATAAATTACGTACAATTTGGAAAAAATTACACTCGGATGGAGTGGATCGAAGAATCGGTGTCCGGCACAGTTTCGAGTAATTCACGACGCGAGCCTTTTTCTTATCTCTTGGATCAAAGATGCTCGTGGAATCGAAACCTCGGCACGCGACGCGACGTCTCTCAACGTAACTTCTCCTCTAGCTAGTTCTCCTTCGCCGATTATTACAACCAACGGTATTCCACTTTCTTCGCAGTACTGCAACTGCGCGAGCAACTTTACGTTTCTTTTGTAAAATTGTTCAGCTTTCACATCGGCGTCCCAAAGAACGGACAAAAGTTTCATTCGTTCTTCGTGCAAGTTTTTTTGCGCAGTCGCTACGAACACCTCGACCTCGGTAGTTCGCGTTTTCACTCCTCTCTCACTCAACTTTGTCTCTAGAACGTTGAAAATCCGCTCAACGCCCAACGACAGACCGACACAGGGAATCGACTTGTTTTTGCTGTCAAACATTCCAACCAAATTGTCGTAACGACCACCGCCCGCAACGCTGCCAACGCCGACGTCGTCACCTGGAAACGAACGAGATAAATTTTTACCAACAGACACGCCGTTTCGATCTTTGAGAGTTTACCGGTCAACGTCGCTTCGAATATGACACCCGTGTAATAATCGAGTCCCCTGGCAAGACTGAGATCGAAAATTATCTCGTCCGTCACTCGCAATATGTGGCAGTATTTGAACAACAATTCGACAGATTCGAGGCCTTTGACCGCAGATTCGTGTTTCATCAATTCGTCGTCTTGCCTCAATTTAGAGATCAACTCCGTTCCACCGAACAGCGACACGTAAGTGCCGATTTTGTCGGCATTGGCTTCGTTCAGACCTTTCTCCTCGATCATCTCTCTTCTGACTTCCGACCAGGAATTTTTGTCCAATTTGTCAACAGCGGAACAGACGGCGCGAAACTTGTCGCTTGGAACGCCACAGGCAGCAAATATGCCGTCCAACAACGATCTGTGATTCAATTTGATCGTGTAAGGTCCGACGTCGAGAGAGCGCAACGCCTCGGAAATAACGCGAATGCATTCGGCGTCTGGTATCATAGGGTCGTACTGTCCGGCTATGTCGAAATCGCATTGGTAGAACTCTCTGTATCTAGCCCTGGTTGCGGAGGGATTGTCCCTTCGGTAAACTTTGGCTACGTGATACCTCTTGATGGAAGAGATCTTTCCCATGGCGAGATATCTAGCAAAGGGTACGGTGAGGTCGTATCTCAAAGCTAAAATTTCTCCACCTTGGTCCTTCAAGTCGTAGATGAGTTTGGAATCTTCGCCGTACTTTCCCGTCAAAACCTCCTGAAAAGAAGGGCGGAGAGTAAGTGGGAACGCGAGAAGGACTTTACTTACTTTCCGTTCAAAGACGGGAGTGTCGAGAGTTTCGGCGCCGTGCTTCTTAAAGACGGCGACTATTTTGTCGAGTACGGCGAGTCGAAGCGCCATTTGTTCCGGGCCGTAGTCTCGCGTACCTTTGGGCGTTTTGAGAATGATCTTGGAAAGTTGGTCGGCGATCTACGGGAAATTGAAAGAGAGCGTCGATTTGAGCAAGGTAATGATAAAAGGGTGGTACCTGGACGTTTAGTTTGGGTTGCATTTCGTGGGCCATAACTGGTGATTTCGGTTGTTTAGCGATTGGTGTTTGGGAAGGGTTTGGTAGTTGGAAAGGATGATTTTGGGGACGCATTTTTGTGATTGGTTAGTTTTGTGAGTGTTTTTTTGATTGGTTATTTTGGAGGATGATTTTTGGGAGGCTTTTTTTGATTGGTTAGAGTTTTGGGAGGGTTTTTTTGATTGGTTATTTTGGAGGATGATTTTGGGGACGCTTTGGATCTTGTTTAGTGATTGGTTGATTTTTGGGAGGTTCTTTTTGATTGGTTATTTGCAAGGATGATTTTGGGGACGCTTTGGTTTTGAAGGATGAGTTTAGGGACGCTTAAAAAGAAAGTGCGCAGTAGTTTTATATTTAGTTATTGATAAAATTTAGTTTGTAGGTATTTGATATTGAAATTAGAAATGTTCTAGATTTATTAGTCATGTTTTGTGTGATAGTGTTTTGTACGATAGTGTTTTCTATGATAGTGTATATGAATAGCATGGTATCATTACATTTTGTAATATTTTGTGACTTGCT
>JAWNGG020000012.1:1640000-1944852 GCA_036937485.2 Tetragonisca angustula | reverse complement strand
TTCAATTTTCAAGATCATGATTGATCTGATCATAAAAAGAAATTGTTGGAAAAACTTCTCTTCGATGAACTTTTACAATTTTCCAGAAGAAAAGTATTCTTACTTTTACACTTGCTGCATTATGTAAAAATAAATATCTTTAAACGAAACAAACTCAGGATTGTTAAACTGGATACTTCACTCTTTAAAAAGTTAATAGTTCTACAATTTATTTTCACGGAATTATAACAGTTTTTGATAATTTTTTATCTGATGTATGAATATTTTCGTTCTTCTTTAAGAATTTCTCGTGAATTTTGTGTATTTAATTTAAGCCAGAGTTTTTTATTTTTTACTCCAAGTTAACATTTCGTGAGAAACGCGCGTGTATTGGGTTTAAATTAATTAGATTGCAGCGCCACTACACGGCGAAGTACGCAACACACTTCCTACGATTCTCAAACGTAATCGATATTTCTCATGATCGATTTTTAAGAAACAAATATGGCTGAAAGAAGCACACCGCATCTGTGCAAAGGAAAAAGTGTTGTCCAGACAAATCATCCGGAAAAAAGTGTTATCCAGAAATTCTTAGGTAAAAATTTAATCAATAACTGTTAGATTTGCGTTTGTGTTGTGTATTTTTAAGATAAAACATACGTTTCTAGCTCCAACTCAAGGTAATATTTAACCAAATAATTGCAATTATTACATATACATTTTCAACAATTAAAGAAACAATAGCATATAAACATTTAAACAAAACGTACTATGCTAAAGATTATTTATAATTTTACATCAAAATTTAATTTAATTCTAACCAATAAAAATATTATAACCTTGCAATTGACTAACTCATTGTTTTATTTATATGTATTTTATTATAAGTTTTTACATACACACTTCTATTATATTTTTCTAATTATTTGTTGATAATAATTTAACTTCAGAATGTTTAATAATTCTAATACAATTCAAGAATAATTCATTAAGAATGTACGTATTTAATAGTTCAAATGATAACTTTACTACGTAATGAAATTCACTTCTCAAATAAAGTTCAGTTCTCAAATGAAGTAAGGCATAGAAAGCCTTGAGGCTCGAAGTTCGTAGTTCAAAACAACATAAAAAGAACGCTTACGTGTGTATGTAAGGCTCTTAACGTTGCACCTGTTTTTTCGGCATCGCAAATAAACTTTCGACTATACGTGTCGACACTTGTCGGAGTCAACACAATGTTTATATTCGTTTTATTCTGCCTGTTCGTTCAAGATCACCCCATCCCCTACTATTTTCTCAGTTGCTGGACGAGACGTACTGCGGAGTCAATCGGTTATCGAATCTCGTGACAACAACACGTACTACGCCGCATTAGGTACGTAAATTTTTCTAACCTATCTGTGGCGTCTCTTTGTTGGCGTCGCTTCTTTGACACACTTTTACTTCCATTTATACCTCACTAATAGTATCATTTAATTAATACACGTGTGTTTAACGATTAATCGAGCATTGTTTTAATGAAATCGTGTAATACTTTGAAACTTTTCGCGTCGATTTTTTTTCAATCGTCGATTTCACTTATACGGTTACTGATAGCTTGTCTCATGCGTTCCTTCAGTAGAATTTGACGTCATTATCGTTTTATTTTTACACATTTGCCTCCATTTAACATATTTGTTCTAACTTTTGGTTTCTTTTTGTGCAGGTTATTCCTTGATTGCAGAGATAGCATAGAACGCACAAATGACACAACCATCGATGGACAATTTGATGAACTTTCATGAAAATTTGACAACATTCTATTTATTTTGGGTAACATTTGGTATACAGTTCATATATATTTAAGATACAATTCACAATAAGTAATTCCGTAATTATTTGAGATACAAAGATGAAAATGGGAAAGATTAAATTAATTAATATTTTATTAATGTCGATATATGCCAGCTTAATGATATCTATATGATATCAAATGGATGTACATTCTTGTATTAAATTATCAAATTGAAAGTTTTCATACTTTACTGTACTGTATGTACTTTATTATACTTACTTTTTTCAAACGTTAACAAGGAATTCAAATGGTATCTCAGTGGTATTGCTTCTTAAATATATTTAGCTGTGAAGTTTTAATCTGTACAAACATTTTCGAATATTTATAACACATCACGTGATATATTAATGTACGTACGTCCTACTCTAGTAACGAATATTCAGAATACAATTTCAGAATACAATAATTGTCTTTCATTTACAATATTCAGTATTGAGAAATACTTTATAAATTAGTATCTTTAATGTACATATATTCAGTTTCTTTATAATCATGTTCTACAAAAATAGCAGTATTTTCTGATGAATATATCCTTCCCCTTCCTCCTCCTCCACTAATCAGCTCTAGTTTCAGAAAATTTTTGTGACCGCGTGCAATGCGGCTGATAGAGCCAGTGTTTATTGCGAAGTATTTTCATATTTTTCTGAGCAAAATGGCTCTTGTGAAATTAAATAATTCATTTAAATCATAACTCGCGAAATTAGAGTCAGTGAGTTCGCCGATGTTAACGCGCGTTGATAGTCTTTTATTTTTTTTTTTCTATATTTTTTCTTATTCAACATTCGTTTTCGGTATATTAGAGTCAGTGCTCAAGAGGATAAGGCCTCTCCAGGAGATCAAGATCGTAAGTAGTTTTATACGTCGTACCTTAATTTATTGAATTTTTGAAAGTATAACAACAAAGTATAATGTTTGACGTTTTGTTACAGATGCTTCACATCAGCATCAATTTTTTTGTATTTTTGGGGGAAATCCAACGGTGGCTCTAAAGTCAATAATGTAAGAATCTTTCATTATCTCCAACCTAACATTTTGCTTTTATATAAAAATTCTAATGTTTAATGTTTTGTTACAGATCTTCTACAGTTTCCACTTCCCCTAATCCTCCAAGAATCGTATGGTGCTTCAAAAACTAAAAATGTAAGTACTTTGTTAGTACGTTATATTTAAATTTTATTCTCTATAGTTTTCTTTCTACTGAAATTGAATGTAAAATTATAATTGTAAAATAAAAGCACTTAAAATTATTAGTCCCAATTTTTATCATTATTGAAATTTAAATTTTCACAAATAACATTGTATTTTTAAAAACAAAATATTTTGTTTTTTCAGAAATTTTTCACGGCGTACACCATGGAATTATCAGTGGTATCTATTTAATGAGAGTCTTCACGGTAACTTTCCCTGTTTCAGTGCAGCATCAATGACAACATTCTTCGCATCTATTGCGTGAGTCGCATGCATTTATGTTCCTCCGGTCACTCAATCATATCGTAGGGCGAAAGGTCCGAATCGGCATGAGTGACTGGTTGTATACGTAGAATTTTTGATGAGCATAGTGACCGCAGGTATTTTTTATACCTGTGAGTGGTAACACTTTTTTGCGTTTTATGTATTAGATCAGGATAGGGCTTCTTGCACATCGCGACTTTAACACGTAGAATATATATATTTTTAATTATTTATATATATTTATAGTAATTATTTAAACCAAAATATCTTCAATATAAATGTTTGCAAAATATCCATATGAATAGATAAATTATAAATAATTATGAATAATTATTATTAAAATGATTTCGTTTGAGCATATCATAGTAGAGAAGATGGCTATCCTCCGACTTCGTTGCTATGAAAAATGCAGTTATTACTTATTGATATTGATGATATTGGTGATATATTTGTTATAATAATTAATAATTTTTAATTTCATTTTCTCTTGTATGATAGTATTAAATGATTTAATTAATTGGGTTTTATAATTCTGAACTTTAGTGGAATTTTGAAATATAACAGATTAGAAATTTTTGCGCAGGAAAATATATGAAATTTTATGTGCAAGAAGATACTTCGCGACAGGCAGATTTATGAATCAAAGTAACAAACTGCTTTCGCATTTTCGAAAATGTGCTTTGATGAAGAAGTCGCCTGAGATTATTAATATTTTATTAATATTTAATTTAGAATCAATTGTTTGATTTTGATTGTTTGTATCAGCTGTTAGATTGCTCATAGCATTTTTTTTAATAAATTCAATTCTTATTCATTCTTTTTATTTTCTTGTAATTTCAATAATTTCTAAAAAAGCAGAGTCATTGGAATTTGAAACAAAATAATGCAATAGTCCGTTAGATATAAATTACATAAACTAATCATTTTTTTAGTTTAGGATTTTTAGATTTAACCCCTTCCGTGTTCATTGTCAGGATCTCACTCACGTGCCCAGGTGCTACTTGGGTGGGTGAAAGACATTGGGCGATGATAGTTTGTAATTTTATATAAAATTTCTCAGCGACTGACAATGTGTTAGCGTATCGTGCACGACGTATTTTCCGCATGTGTGTGTGTGGTTAAGATGTGGAATTGCGTCGTTTCTATTGTTCCATTCATTATAAATATTTAAAATATTTGAAATATGAATTTATTATAATAATACTTATTAAATATACTATAATTGTATTATTAATTATACTATCAATTACATAATATGATACAATATAATAATTACGAGTTAACTTGCACTTCTATAAAATTTCTATAAAAATTATATATACTTTTTCTCAGTTATTAATATTTCACATATAATTGTAAGTATAAACGTTTTACGCAATGGTCGCTATCCATTGTCAGTCGATTTCAGGAAAATGGTACGTAAATTAGAGTGTGAAAGTTGTGTGTTAAGCTCGGGTGTCGGAGGCGTCCCGGGATGTCCTCTCTAGTTTAGGTCTGCGCCCGAGTGATATGCGTGAGAACCGTGGAGCGAGTGTGTTGGTGTGTCTGTTTTGTCATTTTTTAAATATAGGACGACTGTTAGGATAGGTAGGATACTTTCTGGTATGCCTGACTTTAATTATAAGTAAGTAGGGCCGGGCAGGTTGGCACAGTCTCTGGTCTGTCCCCTTTTCGCGTGTCCAACCTGTTTCAGGAAATCTAATTGGAAAAATCGACAGTGAAATTGGTACAAATGGAGCATGCCACTTGTTTCTGGTTTTACTCTCCGATTTTTCGAATTTAGTATCGCGGTCGCGGTCGCGGATAGGTCGCGAATAGGTCCCGAAACGAACGTTTATATAGGTATTGCTCGAGCACGCACATGCCAACGGACAACGATCACTATGATCGATGATCGTCTATGTGTATTGGAATTAGCTTTATTTTTTCATTTCACCTTTATAAGTTATTTTTTAGTTTGCGATTAGAAAGACTCGAGCTAGACGTAAGTTTCAGCGGGCATTGCGCTCGAAGAAAGAAAAGGCTAAAAGCCGAAGAGACCCGGCAAACTGCCACGAAGAGGGTCGCAACAAATGGCTTCTTATCCTCTGGATCATTTGAATGATTCCAGAGCATGGGAAGTCATTCTCGTTACTACTTTGTCACTATGCTCTTTTAGTATTTGTAGTTGTACTTTTTTTTTCTTCTGTTTCATCTTCATTTTGGGCAAATCGCGACTTTTTTTTGTTAGTGTTGCGAGAGATCGATTATGGGTTGAATTAGTGTTTCCGAAGAAATGATAATCGTGTTTGCTTTAGAGTTGCAAATTACGATACCGCGTCTTTTGCAATTTTTATAGTTGTTTAATGTACGTAGTAAAATTTATCTTCCTATTGTTTTAAAGTAAATTATAGTGTTATTGCTTTTAATTAATTTTAGAATATTTAAAGTAGCTTCTGCACAGTTTTGTATTGTTCATAATAATTTTCATTGAATTTAGTTAGAGTTAGTGTTGCGATATTATTTCATCGCGATTTCCAATTACTTTTACTCTTGATGTTGCGATATTGTTCCATCGCGATTTTCAATTCCTTTTTTTCTTATTAGTATTGCGGCAATGAATGATCGCGTTTCTTGAAGTAGTGTTACGTTTACAAAATGCCCAAATTCCACTGGATTTGTGGAAGGTTGTTTCTGCTCCTGGATCACCTGATGCAGCTACAGAAGCTGTACAGAGGTGGTCATTCATCAGCAACCTCAAGCATGGTTATGAACGCGTCGCAGTCAGTGTTGCGCATTTTTAAACATATGAGTGCATAAATTAATAGCGTTGCGTACTTATTTTCGGAAGTTTTAAATCTGACGAAGCACTTTTCGCGTTTGATTTTGAAAATTTCCAATTTCACAATCAGTGTCAGTGAATTAGTGTTGCGAAACAAGATACGGTTTGTTACTCGAATTCGTGATGTAGATAATTGTACAGTAGCCCTTCTGGTTATTGTATTGTTGAGTAGGAAATGCCTATTTTTTTAGTAGCCCTTCTGGTTACTGTATCGCGATTTTCTTTTCAATAGCCCTTCTGGCTGTTGTTTTAGATTTTCTTTGCCAGTAGCTCTTCTGGTTACTATGTTAGGTTTTCTTTTTCAGCATCCCTTACTGCCCCGTTTGTTACTGAAAATACTGCTAAAAGATATATATATATTTTTTTATTAGCTGTAACTTCGTTACGAGTTTTAGAATCTGAGAGAATCAGTTTCGTCAGTTCAGCAATAATCTCAACACTCTTTTGCTTCCTGTCGTGAGATTTCCTAGTGGGTTACGTGACACAAGAGGGTGAAATACGTGCGTGTCGTGGTGATAGGCCCTTTTTCCAAGAAGCACCCTCGGAGCAGTGCACCGGTCGTTTCCGAAACCGGACGCAAACAATCGCAGACATTTGCGACTCGTCTTCGATAAATTGCGACCCGTGAAAACCAACGATGTTTTCTCTCGGGGTGGGAGAAAAGTTGCTGGGCCTAGAGGAGGCGAAATTTATCTTCATCCAAAACAACGGTCACCCCTTCGGGGTGAACTTTCGTGGGAAACACGGACAGCTGAAGGCAGGAAGGCAGGAAGGAAGGAAGGAAGAAAGGAAGGAAGGAAGAAAGAAAGGAAGAAGAAAGGACGAGTCCGATGCGAAAGACAAGCGCAACCCCAAAAATGTTCCCTGTACTTTTCCACCCCGTATAACCGAGATTATCCTCTCTGTTCCCTGTCTAGAATTTTAAAATACCACGTGCTTATTCTACCTTTAGCTACGTTTTTATTGAAGCATCAACGAAGAACTTTTTGTTGTTGCATACTCCGAAAATCTGCACGTTTGCACTAACTTTTAGAAAAACATGGAATTTATTCTCGTTGGAGGAATAATCTCAGCTTGGCCGTTTAGTCTAGAATATTGCACAATCTTACAATCATTAATAGAACAATTGGTTCACATACCAGAGGTTGGACATCCAAAAATGAACATCGTATAGCTGAATCGAGACGGAATAACCGAGGAAGAATGAACATCGAATAACGTCGAAATATCTCGAGGAACAACCTTCCAACATCTGTTCACAAAATTCCCTTCGCTCTTGCACATCTGCCTTGGGTGACGTAATCTGACGTCCACCAGGTAACGGGTTCCTTTTCGCTGACGTCACAAGAAAAAGGGAGAGCAGGCACCCGTCACCCAAAAACGAGCCGAGGATCGTGCGCGAGCAGAGACTACCATAGACGTCCGATGGACCAAAAGACGTCGGTCTTCCGTGAAACCGATTACCAGCGATCGAACGTTCGATTTCTTGCGATGCTGATCGAGCAGCGGTAAGGAAGATTTTTGCTGCTTTTAAATCGCGTGGTAAACGCCCGTTTGGGGGGGCTGGGTTGGTTGCACGCCGAGGGCAGCGGTAAGAACACCGCCAAGTGTTTGCACGTACGAACGTTCGTACGAAGCGGAATGTCGTTCGGCGAACAGACGATACGTCGAAGAAATCGTCCAGGGAGAAGAGGAATCGAACGATCGCCGAACGTGACCGCACGATGACGCCTACCGTAACTTATGCTAGAAAATCGAGGACAGCTGGGGGGCAATAGGGATAACCGGGGAATTTGGTTTTTCTAGGCCGCGCGGAATCGCGGCGTTTCAACGATTATCGATGGTTGTCTGGTCCGCTCCGCGTGTTCAATGGTCAACACTAGGGTATCGTTGGCGATTATTGCATGCAACTCGTTATTTGTTTATTAAAATGGAAGACGCGAGAATCCAGATAAACTGATTAATTCTTTTGTTAAACCTTTGCGACACTAAGCGTGTCATGATATTGATTTTATTCTAATAGGTCTGATTTTCAGGATGATTCTCAATGATTTTATTTTATTTTATTTGGATTCAAAGCGAATTTTATTTGCAGATTCAAAGCGAACTTTTCTTCGTTTCTAATCATATTATTGAACAGTTGAAACTTGTTGATTTAATAAATTATAACTGTAACTCGAAATACATTTATGATTTCTGTAAAATGCATAGAGATGTATTTCAAACAGTACAATCACATCTCGTCGGTGTTGACGTATTTTATAATCGTACCGCATATTCGCAAAACTATGAGTACAGTATTTGTAAGTGTTTGAATACTTTCGCAACTGTGTCTAAAAAAAATTGTAAATTAATCTTTGCAACGGACAGTTCTAATATTAAACCACACGTGTCGCGCGGTAAATAGTAATACATATATAGTACGCAACGCAGCTATGAATCGCATTATCGCCGATTGCGATCAGAGGTCCATGACGCAAAAATAGTAATAGTACGACGATAATTGCGTCAAGTCTTCGCTACCTCGTCCGACCTCGGTAAAAACACTTGCCTACCTTCGAAGGTCCTTCGAAGCTCGAGCTGTGGCCACGCTTGAATAATGCAGGAACCGGAAAGTGAATATTGATAGCCGCCGATGCGCCACGGCCGAGATAGCCGTCTCGGCAAAGGACACGTCCAGCTGACAAGAGAAGCGATATCGATGCGCAGATAAGAAAGTGAGCCTCGTTTTCAACGCTGTTGCGAGCGCTCTCGTTGACAACGAGCTGAAAGAGAGGACGAGAGAGTACGAGGAAGGACGGGGAGGGAAGGGAAAAGAAACACATCGTGGGCGTTTACGAGGGATCATTTGTATTTTTCCGCGATAGCGAATCCCGGGAGCTCGTTAATGCGCGTGCACGCCGGAACATAATGCCCCATCAGACACGCTAATAGTCGTTTCGCGCTGGCGACAACTTCGCAAAATAGGCCCTGTTTGCTGACTCGTACTTACACGCGACTCGTTGCACTCTGGTGTGCTCCTCGAGCCGGGCGAAGTCTCGTCTCTGCCCACGCGTTTCGGATGATTCACGCGGCGCGACGCCTCTTCGACGAGTGTGGCAAAAATTCCGGATTTCTTTTCCGGGTTTTTCTCGCGCTCGCAAATGGAGGAGGCAGAAGCACCGTGTAGACACGTTCTTCGGTTGGATGGCTAATTAGAATGTACCACGGGTACAGACGTATTGTAGAACCTGTATGTACAAGGTGTACGTTCATCGAGCGCCGAGTTCGATCAGCGAGAAATATTGCTACAGACGACGACACTGTGCGCGAGATGAACGATATTCCGAAATATCGTGCGTAATTAGTCCGCGATTTCTCAACAATAATACACAGATTCGTGTCAAAATAAAACACTGCGCTGGTATACGGATTTGTTGTTTTCAAGAAAGAAAGAATGGGAAAAGGAGAATCTTACGACTAGTTGGGAATATTAGCATTGTTCGAGTTCAAAAATGTTTGATTACAGGAAGCTCCTTGTGGCAAAAAGCAACACTTGAGCAGGAAAAGAATAATTAAATTCAAATTCGTGAACTCCCGCTAATAGGGGAGTTTTAAAAGAGATTTCGGTTGAAATTTAATACCAATTATAATTCGATTCCATATCCAACAGAGTTCACGAATTACATGCAATAAAGAGAATTGACTGGATACTGAAATCCTTCGTACTTGTCAATTTTATCTGTAATAAATAATAGTTTGATAACGAATGTTCGTTTTATTTTGACACGACCGCCGGTATAATATAATACAGCCATAAATATTTCCAATACGCTCCCGTATCGCAGCTCCCATAGACACCTTCGTACAGTTAATTAGAATACAACGCAGATGCAAGGATATCGTAGAACGTCTATAAACTTTACACTCATCGTGCGAACATGCGAGTTCGATCAGCGAGAAATATTGCTGCAAACGATTACATTGTAGACTGGGTGAACAAGATCCTGAAATATCGCGCAGAATTGGTTGGACGATTTTTCTCAACGTCGTCGGTACTTATCGCGAATATTCCCAGTGAAGCGTCGAGCGCGCCTACAAATCTCAATTAACTTGGCGAATAAAATCACGATCCGCGTTAATCACGGCCAGCCTCTCGATAAGCCTCGTGCCCGGTTTAGACGGAGCCACGGCCCGTACAACTAAACGATTCCTCTCTTTACAACGAGCCATCGCCTCCAATTAACTTATCTCCTGCGACCGAACAAACACTGGCACCCTGCTATCTTAATCCGCGCGATCGTTTCGCGCCATTTGACGATCGGTATTATTTGACCCGCGATACTCCACCGACAACGACATCGCTCGGCGGAAGATACTCGAGTATTGGATGGGTCGATCCGATGTAACTCTCGTTGTAACGAGCCGGGTTAGCACGCGGTAACGACGGAATAATGGACAGAGATGGGGCACCGTCTCGGGTACCTCACAAGCGGGTTCGAAGTTTCTTTTCCTTTCGGTCGTTGGATTCGAATCTTTTATATGTTTTATATTTCTAACGGCACGCTTAGGTATTGCGTTGAATCTACAATTTTCAATATTTCGCGAATACTTTTGGAAATGAAAACGATACTTTCAAGTTTGAGAATGCATCATTGAAAATACATCTTTTTGTTTAGAGAATTCCCGAATGTTACAAATTGCGATTTTTATTTCGGTGAAGTGCCGTTCTACGTGATTTTCAAACGTTACATTCGTGTGAGACGGAACTCAATCGTTGTCGAATTTGACTCGAATTCATAAATATACATAAATATACATACAGACTTGATCGCATCCCTAATAATGGAGCTTCTCTTAGTAGAATGATGGTGTTGGCGATACGACGCGTATATCATTGGCTAGACATCTCCGATCGTGGGCAAACAAATTTCTTTCTCACGTGCTCGCGTCCTTTCGTAAGGAGACACTGGCGTGCGTGGCAGACGCAATATTATATTCACCGCGTTGTCATCCACCCACACGCTCGATGATCTTTAGGAACATGCTGCGCCAACCGACTGTTCTGCTTGTTAATTTCGTATCCTGATATACGAATCGGGATCTTTTTGTCATATTTGATGATTATTCTGGTTTCTTTCAAAGTTCAAGCGTATCTCTTTTAAATTATTTTTGTGAGTTATTCCAATTTCCTTCTCGTTTTCGTAAATTTTAAATGCATTCATTTTGACATTCTTTTTGTCAGATTATTCTAGTTTTTTATTTTTTTATTATTATTATTACTATGGAGTTGATATCTATGATCATTCGTATCCCTTTGAGGGTTTGATCTACAACCCTTTCAGCTCATTGTTCTATACTCGTTTATTTTTTGTGAAATTTTAAAATTATTTCGATTATTATTGTTGCGTTTTTAATTCCGTCGTTAAATGAAATACACAAAATTCAGAATTAAACCAAAGATAATAAAAAGGAAGTTTGATCCAAATAAGGCCAAGCATATAAACTAAATATTTAAACTTCCTCAAACCTTGTAAAATTGCTTCGAACTACACGAGTTTCAATAAAAGAAGAAACAAATATTGAACAAATAATTGGAACAATACCAAACAGAATTTAATAACGAAGAGAAAGGAGTAACGTGCAAACAGAAATAGGAGGAAGCAGTGTAACTGACTGGATAGAGTTGCAAATACAACACAAACGTTGCTTAAACGTAGTCCTGATGAATTGAACAAAGTAAAAATCGTTTTGTTAACTGCGCGATCTCTCTCTCTCTCTCTCTCTCTCTCTGTCTGCAACGAATGTGAAAAAACCCAGGTGTTACTTGGAAGAATAATTCGAGAGATTTCCCAGCAGTGCTGCACTGGGTGTTGACGCGGTGGGGTAAAACAGCGTGCACGAAGGAACGAGGGTGTGCCAGGAAAAAAAGTCAACCACCTCTGTGTCGGGTTCGGTTTGCGGCACGAATCTCTCGAAGCCGCTTACTTGCATTCCCACACGTGCTCGCCCTTCCGTAGAGAGAGTATGCTGGGGGGTAGCGACATACCCCACGTGGGAGTGCATGCTTGAAAAATTTCTTTACAATACTGGTTCCCCCACGGGGCCCCGGTCCAAGAAAGAAATATCATTGTCCTCCGCGTAACGCGTTCAGTTATGCATTGTTTGAGCGCGAAAACCTGAATTCCCATAAGAATCTCTAGGCATTCTAGGATTACGCCCGTACTTTTCGCATTCCCTCGGTAATACCTAAGCTAAATATCTATTGTGTATCGGGGATGCCACACCTCGGATTTTCCATCTTCATCTTCGTGAATAGCGTCTTTGTCATCTTTCTCAAATCCGTTGAATTTTCAAACAGCTATACTATATTTGCTCGTCGAGGATCGAACACAGTGATAATTCATCGTAACATTCCAAGTATTCCAATTTCTTGAAATTTCATAAAATTATAGAATCTAGGTGGAGTAGGAGAATCTTTGGAATTTTCTTTGATAATTTCGATATTAAAACGCAGGAATAGTAACAGAAAATTTGAGCTTCAATCTATGATTTCGACATTCATTCAGCCTCTATATTTGCCTCTCTCTTCGATTCTCGCTCTATTGTCTCATTGTCTTATTTATCGTATGCTGTCCTCTTCAATTCTCTTAAATTCCCTCTGATCCCATTAATTACTCTGTGTTTCTTTTTTTCCCTTTCTTGTTTAATTTACCGAATCGTTCTTCAATTTCTTTCAGCTTATCCTCAGTTGGATCTTTCTTGAACAATTAGGTAGTGTCTGTATTATCGACGAAAATCATATAAAATTTCGAAACAAAATAAACACGTGCAGTGACAATTTTTCATACTTGACAAGAAGTAGCGCAAATGTTATAAACGACTAGAACTTGTCGAAAAATTTCTCATTTACAGGAGCATTTGATTATTTTAATTTCCAAACGTTTAACGTAAATGAAAGATTACAAGTCTTTTACTGAAAGATAATGTAAAATAGCTAAAAACGAACGATACGAGTTCACGATGATTTATTGTTTCGTGTATAACTTCTAAAATGTTCCATGTTTTGACAAGAAAAAAAAAAAAAAGAAAAAATACTGTAAAATAAAGTGAACGACAGGAACGCATTCAACAACCTACTATCTGCCCCAGGTATCTAGTTTCTACGTGAACGAAGGGTGGCAAGTTTTGGCGGGAAACAGCACCCTCGTGTACCCTCGCCCTTAATAGACCCGGCACGTCCGATACTCGGCATTGTTCGAGGAAGAACGATGACGCGGTGCAAGTGTGTAACGATGAACGATGACGTAAATACGTCTCCGGCGGCTTTTTGGCGGGAAGGAATAAGGTGGCCGGGACTGGAGAAAGGGACACGCCTGCGCAGCTTGCGCGATTCCCACACGAGGAGGCTGCATGCTTCGTGATCCCCTTGGTCGTTCCTCGTTAATAACTCCCTCCGCGACAATAGTAGGACCGCTTCTCGAGAGGGGGATGCTGACTGGAAGGAGATTGCCAGTTATACCACCTGGAGGCACCGTGCGCTTCAACGTGGGAGCCCCACACCTATGCCACCCGAAACAAAAACCAACGACTCCTCTCTTGCCAGCGAGACTTCTCTCGTTTGTCTCGGAACTTGCGTCAAATGTCAGGTTGACGAAGCGTGGATCGAGCTTCCTCGTTGTTAACGCTTCAGTCAATTTTAACGCTGCGCAAAGTTAAGTCAAACGTCTTACGTCTTGCACAGATATATCATAACGAGACTTTTCACAAAGATGGAGCGTATGGAAAACGTGGACATACAACGAAATATTAAATTGAATACGAAATACAAATGCAGCAAGCGCACCGAGTCTCGAGGATCCAACAAACAGCAAACGAACTCCCGAGCGAGCAAATTCTCAAGAAAGCGGTAAAACTCGAGTACAAGCAGGCAGATGAACTGGAAATCCATGGATTTCGTGTATCGTGGCACGATAAATCCGAGGGTCAGCAGTTTCTGACTCATCCCGATCCTTATCGATCCTGTCGACTCTCTCGTTGCACAGCGAAAGGTATCCGAGACAGGTAACCCTCGGGTGCCCGGAGATAAGTCACTGCATGTCTAAGCGTCAGACGATTATCAAGCTCGTCGATCGTGCTTGATTATCTGCAATTCAAAATGCCACGAAGACGACGACAACCAGCCGGAGAAGCCAGGCACACACTCGCCTTTATGCGGGAGTCTCGGTGATGCAGCCGGTGCGCTAGCTATATCCTCCGTTGCCAATCAGACCATGTTACGACATTCTCGCCAGAATCTCTCTTCGTATCCACATCGAATCCGTAACGGATTTCGTTTTAATTCCATATCACCTCATCGTCGTCTTTGTCGTTGTCCAGTTATATAACGGGAACGCATATTTTTACACTGTTTTTATAAGGGAACTTGAACGAGATCCTTGAACTCTCATCCAATTTACATAGCTATTCGTAATAAATTCTGACAAGTCTTCTTACTGACTTATTTTCATTGCGGATATTCTCGAGAAATTTAGAAATATTAGGAAAGACATATGGAATGCACGTCATACGAAAAGCGAAAGTACATAAAATATTTAGAGCAGAATATCGATTGTCACGGTATTTAGCAAGCGAAACAGGATTTTATTCAGCTTCCATTACTATACCATTTCTTTGTAAAGCTATATAAAATTGCACAGAGATACTCGCAATTGACAAACTACGGTGGTTATTTACACAACGACCCGACAATCAATCTTTCTACCGTTACTATCGACGCAACGAGCGCAAGATCAAAGTAGAGTCGGTTCTCTTAAATACAACCCGTTCTTAAATAACCTAGTAGCTAACCCGCGATAGTCTCGCCGGCATCTTTTATAAGTAGGAACAATTACAATCTCCGATGGCTGACGGGGCTTACAATTCGCATTGTCAGCGACGAACAGCGACAACATCGGAACTTAATTAAAATACGCGACTGTGAGAGGGTGCGAGTGTGGAGACTCGGAGGGCGGTCGTGGGAACGCGAGAGGGGTCAGTACGTTGAAGGGATTTTTCGAAAAAGAATATCGAGAAACTTTTTCTTTTTTTATTGTTTTCCTGTGTGTGTGCGCGCGCGCGCGTTTGAGACACGTATAGCAACAGTGTGCGCGGTGAATGCCTCAGGGTCGGTAAAAACCCTTTTGCCGACGTGCGTGGCCGACCCCTTCAGCCTTCGAGACGTGGACGTTTCTCTAATTTGCATTCGCAGGGCACGAATTGAGGCCTCTCTCTCTCTCTCTCCCTCTCCCTCTCTCTCTCTTCTCGCACGTGTTTTCTTCTACGCGTTTCGTCGTCCTCCACCTTCTTCCTCCTCTCTGTGTTGGCCGACGACCAGTGTAAACGACGAGTAAACGTGACGTGACGTCACCGCCGCTGCAAGGAAACCACCCCACAGCGTGGAACAGCTGCTCGCGATTTCTCACGCGCCCAAAAGCCACCGCGAGACAATTGAACTTGATTCCGGTTCGCTCACGGGGTGGTGGCCTCCTTCAAAGCGTGTATGTGCACGTGAGACGAGAAGGAGGAGAGGGAGACGAACCCGATGGTCCACCCATATGGGCCACCTTCCTTCTCCTCGTACGGTGAAACCGGTCCCGGGATCTTGCTTCCGGAAAAATCGATAGACAGGTGAAGCAGATGTAATCGGGAGTGTCAACCCCTCGCGCGCGTTAATGCCACTTCTAGATGGAAGACTTTATTATTATTGCCGCGTGATTACAACCAGAGCGGATCTTCTCGACACGACTGGTCATTCTATTCGATTTTTCACCGAAGAGCACGAACGACCGAAGAGGGACGAATCTCTCTCATCTGTCGTTGAACGTTTTCCGTGAATTTCATTAATCGTATACGGCGTGGAATTAATAAATTTTAATGTTGTCATTCCTTTGATCTGTATCGAGTCACTCGAAACATTGATGCGTGTAGAATTATAAAATATCACAATTATAGAATGAAGAAATGATATTACATCACCGCTGGTTGAGCTCTAGACTCGTCGTAGCATTAGTATGAGTAGCACTACTTTTACTCTATCGATCAGTCTGTTCCAACAAAAAGACATCGTAACCGCTTGCTTTCTCAAAACGCGACTTTCAACCATCGAAACTATTAAATTTCGCAACACGGATCGAATCCGGTGATACGCGGCGAAAGAGATTCAAGGCCCGTGCAGTTTGAACTATTCCATAAATGTATCGGCGGCGATATCGGTATGTTATTCGCGAGGTGGGCCCTATCTCCGGCGGAAACATCGTCGAATATTCCGTCACGATTCTTTCTTGTTGGCTGTTACACGTATAGAAACTGCGTGGCTCTCCGTGTTCGATTCAGGATCTCTGGATCCTGATCAAGGTGGGCCGACCACGTTCTGGCCGGCGTTTATCGATACCGGGCTATCTCCAGACGATTCGGCGATTCGCTCTCATATTCAGAGCAGCCAGAGGTCCTTGCATCCTGATCCGACCGTTTGGCTTTGGTTTGGCTTGTCTAGATAGTCCTGAGGTAATATGCATTCGCCGGCCAGCCGAATGAATTATGCAGAATCCAAACAGAGACTCGATCCGCAGTGTCTCTCTTTATGCATCGATCTCTCTTCCCTCTCCTATCTTTTTATTCGTCTTCTTCGTCGTACGCTCCTGCTGACCTAGAACCGAACGTCTAGGAACCGATTCTAGGAAACACGAATCCGTTTCTCCTTGCGTCAAGAGTGGACGTGCTTCTTTCTTTTTTCTCGACGCGAGAACGTACACTTGTTTACCCTCGGTCGCTCCTCCTCTGTGTCGCGCTTTATAACTGTATTTTCTGGATTTTTTGGTTTTCGTTGTTTTATGCAGACGTTAGATTATGGCGTACGAATTGGCAGATTATACAGGCATCTGGAGCCATTTGGAACGTAAACGACTAAAAGTGCGACTGAGCAAAATATTTTATTTGTTCGACGTGGATTCAGCAAGAAAAACTGGATTTTAAATTATATTATATTTTGTAGATTCTATTACGGATATTCCATTATCTGTCATCTTTTTAAAGTTTATACGCGAAATGAACATTCGTGAAGTTCCCCGACACATGCCAATGAAAGTTTACGTACACATTTTAGTTTGTCGATGAAATCACCGACAGTCAAATAAAAGATTGCGTTCCATCATCGTTGCGAATGCCGCTTGAACATGATTTCTGGCGAAACTCGAGTCGGTTATTCTCCACTCGGTAATCAGATTCAGGATCATTGAAAGCCAAAGAGAATTCGAGACATTGGCTAAAGGATATTCAGATCAAGAAAAGATTTCTTTTTTTGTTACACGTGCGACACGAAAGCGTGATTAATTGTCGCATTAGAGTCATGTTTTCGCGCGATAAAAGTCGATGGACGAGATCTGGTGGCAAATGACCAACGATACACACACGTGGTCCACCAAAGAGCTATTAATTTTCTTCCGTAATCGGGCGACAAGTTGCGAATATCTGTCTCTATCTCTGATCCTTCTCTTCTTTTTCGTTTTCTTTTCTCTCTCTCTCTCTCTCTCTCTCTCTCTCGCGAAGTCGACAACACGAACATGTTGCTATGCGAATCTAGGCCCCATCAAAGAGTGGAAACTGCACTAGACAGGCTTTCGCGTATCGAAATTCATTTATTCGGCCGTGCCGATCGACGCAGTTCGATTTCCGCAAACGATGCTAATGCCGAGGCATAGCAATTCGCCTGTTTGCAATTGCCTCCCACTCTAACCTTCCACGTCCAGAGCATCGTTGCTAGGAATATTTGTATGCACGGCGTGGCGATAAAGTTTACTGATTCGGATTGATAAGAATTAAAATAAAAATTCTTTTCACTGACTATACAAGTCGTACATCTTTGCTCGAAAGTTTTTGGGACAGGTGTACGTTTGTTGGAAGGATGGATAAATTAAAACGATACTTTGTACGATTTGTGAATTGTTAATAATCTCATTGAGAACCAAGCTTTAATTTATTAATAATACTCTAAATATTCATAAATATCAAGATCAAAAATATTTTTCAAAATTTTTAGGTAAGAGTGTACATTTTGCACATTGTACATGTACATCGCAATACCGGAAGCTTTACTGTCGCATCATGTAAATCCGCTCGAGAGTACATTCGGTTCTATCTTCTACGAGTCTATGCAGTTGCGCCTTGTCGTCGATAAAAAACAGCAGAAAACGATTCGAGAAACCGTTTGATTTTCTAACCATTTCCCCCACGAATGGCGCCTACTCGCGTTCAACATATTGGCTGGTTTTAACCGCGCTTAAGAAGCGCGATCGCGACGGAAATCGATTTGACCGATACCGGTTAGCAACGCGTTGAAAAACAAAGAACCGCGATATTTAATTCACACGTGTAGCAAATGGAAGTAATAGTGGAAATCTTTTCGAGCTTAATGTCTCGCGGTTATCGTTAGTAATAAATTTATACGAACGAATTGTTGTACCATTTGGTACACTCTTAGACTTCTTTTTTTATTTCAAATCTTTCTTTTTTCCTTTTTTTTTTTTTTCTTTCATTTCGAAACCCCTTTCACCTTCTTACATCTGGCTCGCATGCAATGAAAGTGATACAACTGAACAAACGCATGATCTTCAAGTTGTCATTATGAAAACGTTGCAGAGACACGAAAATCTCATTAATTTTTCTAATTTAACTGGTAGGATGGAAGCTCTTTCTGATTCGCGACGACACTGTGCTTTGTTTTACAGAATCTGTTTCACTAGATTCGTGTATCTGTCGCCGAATTAAAACGCCGAAATTGGTCTCAAATTTCCAACATGTTCTCGATTTTCTTAATCTCTTTAATACTTTATTTAATACCATTTTTACTAAAATTACTCAACGCTGAGTAAATTTGAACGTGATATACAGAGACATCTTCGACTGACTGACTGTAAGCTTTCATGTAAACGTGTAACATGTTGTAAATTTCTCTGCTGCGAGGCATGCTACGAACATAATACACGCGAGTATTCAGTTCGGCGATCGATCAATCTTGATCAGCCCTTCTCGCGCGTATGTATGTACGTACGTACAACATGACGAGAGAAGGCGCTTAGCAACTGCAATATCGGTGCATATTTAATCGCTACGCGACCGTAGCGGATTACCGCAACGCGAAAAACGGTTAATTACTGGTGCCACAGCGACACACGAACCGCAATAAATATACCAGGTATCGGCAACTATATTGCTCGTCGTGATAATTACTTATCGAGGCAACGGTACCAGGTGCTCGTTCGCCAGCGATAAATTGCGTTTGTCACGATATTATTCGTCGACTGAAAACCGAGATACATCTCCGCCAAGGATCTTACACTTTAAATAGAGTTCGATCAAAAATTAACGTTTCTCTCTTTTTCCTTTTCTTTTTTTTTTTTTTTTTTTTTTCTTTTTTGATCGCGCCGGTTTGCAGCGCGCCATTAATCATTCGGTTAATTGTTAAAGGATTTCGAAAGGCAAGACTTGGAGATTGCAGAGCGCGCAGCTACAGAGTCGAAAGTTACACGATAAAATTGAAAGTGTCGCGCCGCGTCGTGGAATTTTTCTAGCAGCGATTTGCCTGTGACCCAGACGAACGATGGTCAGGTCAAGGACCCCTCCTTTGACTGCAAGATCGAGTAGACGTCCCATCGAATTCATTGACAATTCGTATCGTGACGGGAAAGATAGAGTCGTTGATTTTCATCTTTCATCTTGTTAGTCTGTGATAAGTCGATGTATTGAACGTTTCTTAATGGAACTTTTAATAGCTTCTGTTCTTCTAAGTATATCGTTGATGTTTAAATCTGTCCAAACAACTACGTCTCGAAATTTTGTCGGACAATGAGTTATATAGTTGAGGAACGTAACATTAGATGCAGAAAGGAAAAGTCGTGGTAATTTCAGCACACCCACTCAGTATGTTCGATAATAATTTAGAAAATTTAATATATTTTTGTTTTTATTTTTTCAATGTGTTTTAGGCAGTAATTGTTAGACGTTAAAACTATATCAGGCGTTCTTTTCTCGCGTTAATTTAAGTACGAGTTTCGATCAAACCTAAAACTTCTAATGAATTTTAGGTTCTAATAAATTTTAAATCTACCAGTGGAATGTTAACGTTAACGTTATTTATTGTCTATAACAGTTCACACATATTGCTGACATTTTTTATAATTGATATATCAATGCGTTGTATTTCCACATTTTACAATCTCATTAGCATTGTAATGATATTCAACCATCGTGACTGATGAAATCCTAAACCGTTCTGAAGTTACAAAATATTTAGCACAACTCGTGTATTTTGCAGAGAAATCAAGTAGACTAGACTTGATATTAAAAAATTCTCGTTACTCTATTACGATATTACTATGCATAAAAAAAAAAAAAAATAATCAGATCAGAATCGTGATCTAGGAATGTATCTACGTGACAGTAACGAGGCTAACAACAATCCATCGCTGAATGAAACGAATTTCGTTCGCCTCCCACGCGCTTTCCTCACTAGGAAAGACAATTTCGAAACGACGTAACCTAACAAGAAGGTTAATCAATTTGTCGAAAAGTGTGAGAGTGAGAATCGGGTTACGACTACTTCAATCGGTTAAGCTCGAACCGCGCAGCGTAGCGCCGTTAATGAAACGTCCAATTGTCACGATGCTGATTAATCGCGCCGGTCTATCGTTCGGGCGAAATCTCGCTTTAATTTAATTGCCATCATCGAGCATACTCGAGGAGGGATGCCGCTTCTCGTTCTCGCGCCTCGTTCCTTCTTCTGGCCGAGAGTAGAGAGAGCTCCACGTCCCTCTCGACGCGCTGGTTAATTAACTGAAGAGCCAGCAAATGAATGAGAAATAAACTTTCTGCCATGGCGAGGGATCGCTCGTAACCGGCTCGATACTCTTGCCGGTTGATTTAACACGTAATATGATTTAATACAGAACTATAAAGCCACGGTCAAGCTGACTACCGTGCGTGTAATTTGTCAAAAAGTTGGGACGTTGTGTGAAAAACAGTCAGCCGTTAATTTCATACCCGCTCGTCCTGTGCCCGTCCGTGACAATTGAAGCGCAACGCACTTGGAAAAAGACAGAGAACAAATCTCGCTGACGGAGAAAAAGGGAACTTTTACTTCCGAGTACGCGCTCGCGGAATATGGTATACGGACGGCGCCATAGAAACGGTTGAGGCAAAACAGAGAAAAGCAAAAGGGAAAACGGTCAACTCGACAGCTATTCGGTCCTTTCTCTCCTCTGTTCAGAGTTCGCAGACGGGTGAAACGGGCTCCGACCGAGTGACACCGGCCGGCGTACAGGTTCGTTTGCTTATATATACATATATGTGTATATGTACATATATCGGGGCGAATTATATTAATATTCCAGGCCCGTGACGAAGCGGCATCTTGCCCGCTGGAACGATTCTATGGATTTCACGCGTGCCTGCCATCGCAACGCGCGTTCCGTGTTTCCTCTTCCCTTCTGTTTCGCCGCTGCATTACCATCGCCCAATGCAACAAGAGGACTAGAAGGAGTGTCGTTGGTCGTGGCTCGACAACGCGACAGCGACGGAAGATGAATGCTCCACGCTTTCGCGAACGAGCTCCTTGGGCGGGACGCGTGTTTCTACGCGGAACCGCGAGAAACCCGCGCGCATCCGTGATGAATGCCCGATGTTAACCGAAACAATAATTCAGTTAAGACTACCGCTACGCTAGTCTCGCCTCGATGAAAGAGAGAGAGTCTAACCCGTCCCGCCGTTGTCGCGTTCAGCCTGGTTTGCTTACTATTGCGACGATGTAACGCGCTCTCGGGACGCTAGCGATGGGACCAAGTTTGACGTTTGCTGGCACGAGCGTGCAAGTTCTCACTCGAAGTGTGAAGCGTTTCCGAACCACAAACGGGAGCAAAGTGCTCTCAAAATTCGTTCTCCGCTTTCGTGAAATTTCTCCTCGTCAATAATTAGACTGTGGGTTTTTTTTTTGATGCAAATCCTTTAAAGTGAATCTCTTACAAATACACAAAGATTCGCAATCTATTAATAAGTAATTGGTCATGATGATACCTTTCGATGCCCTATCTTGAAAGTCATTTTCTTACCCCCTCAAACTTTCGTTTCTTCAAAATTATCACGATAAACGAGAAATATTGAGTTCAAGATGACATTTACCTCAAGAAAAAAAAAAAAAAAAGAAAAACAAAGAAAAAGGAAGGAAGAAAATTCTCGTCTAACTGAGTTAAAAGGATACAAACACGTCTCATCATTGGCGTTCGAATTTAATCTAATCTGAAGAATATTATCCGCGCTCACTTGAACTCGCGTGCTCGCTCGCAGTGGAAGCTTGATTCCATCGCTAATCCCGACGAGCACAGTGCCAATTTATACGTGCTCTCTGTCACGACCAGCCGGTGAGACGCGAAACTCGTCGAAAAATCAGCGACGCGTCCGCGCGGCTGGCTCGGTCGAGGATTTGGGTCAGTTGAACGATACACGAGTAGAAACGCGAGTCGTTATAACAGCACTTGCCGATCGGTGATTTCTTCCTTTTCGTCGCGATGCGAAACGATAGCCGAAGCGAGAAGTACAGCGGCTACGAAAACTGGACCGTGGCGCTTCGGAGACACGAACGAGAGGAACGCGTCGACCTCTCGACGTTCCATTCCGCGCAACCTTAACTCTCGTTCTCGTCTCGTGGCGAACAACCATGGGTGTAGGAGACGAGGATCTCTCTCTCTCAGTCGAGTATAATTATTAGTCACGCTGTGGCCACGGAACATATACCTGTGGTTGCAGATTGGCCGAGACCTGCGTAGATTCCATGTTATTTTCGCAGATTACATTCATTATCGGATTTAAAGTTAGTAAACCCTCGGTTAGAACGCGTCTCGCTGGTCCGACCCAACGTCTCTCCAACGTGGACGTTGCATTCGTTTTAACAAATTGCGATCATTACTCTATATATTCCGTCTAGCTCGAGGATTCTTATTTGGGGTTTTGTTTAATCCGTTTGTGCAAAGTCTCTGCAAGTCAAACGTCAGACGGTGAGACAGTATCAAGTTTGAAGGATTGAACAATGTTTTCAACTTATTAGATTTCGTTTATTTCGTTAAACGTGCCTATGTAATAATTTAGTAATGTTGCTTTTAATTGAAATACTGCAGCGATCCTTGAGCATCATAATCCTCAAATAATTAATAGAATTATCCGTGTGTTTCAAAAATAAAAAAATAAAAGCCTTAACCCTCTATGGGCCGAATTTTTTTCTTAAATATAAAAAAATTTATGCAACGGAAAATCAACTTTTATAAACCTATATATGCAAATTAAAAAGAAAATTTACCTGTTTAAACAATTTTATTATAATTAGTTCGCTTTGTAACTTTGAAGTAATAACGGTTTACAATATTTGCATTTCTATGCATAAGTGCGAAATTCCATAAAATAGTTTGCACTTGGCGTTACACATAGATGTACGTTGCATTTGGAACATTTTATTTTTGGAAACTCCTTTACACCCCGGCTTTTTGCAGCGTCCTCTGTTGTCCGTCATCAGTATTGTTATTGGTTGTCCCAGAGACATTATATAATTAAGACGTATACGTCATCTTGTGAGAAAACTAAAATTATTTGGTAAAATGTCGATATAGTAGCGTGAAAGTTACCACAGAACAGGCCCATAGAGGGTTAAGATCTTGTCATTTGAGTAAATACGGTAATACCAGAGTATCACAGAGCGATAAATTGTGCGACCAAGGACCAGTAAACTTTTGTAAAAATTCGTTTGCTCGAATTTTTGTCCACGAAAGAGAGATTGTCGAAATTGTTGAAATAGTCGCTGTTGTTGGTTCTACCCCTACGGCGGAGAAGTGTACTCTGGCACAAAGGAGCGAGTCAAAGTTCTTTTCTTCGGGACGATCGGGTCGTATTTACGACCGATTCGCGAGGTGTTATCACAGACAGGCGTTACGCCCACGCACGATAACGTAACCGTCGAGTGTATCGCGGGACAAAAATATTCCACTGGCCGAAAATCGGAGCTCTTTTGTCGCCTGTTGGCAGATACCGAGGCGAAGCGGGAAGAAATCGTTGGAACTGTGCGTCTGGGTCGCCGCGGGTCATCGCCTCGATGCAAAATATTTGCGAAAGCAACGCGAGAGTCTGCACGAGAGTCTCGAACAATCCGACGTGTTCTTTCTCTTTTTTCTTTTTTTCTTTTTTTCTTTTCCCATCCGCTGAAACTTTTCGAGTAGAATCGTATCGATAAGAGCCACGCGATCGATGACGTAGCTCACGAGTATTCGTGGATGTCAGTTTTGAAGTAGAATAGCAAACGTGTCGCATGTTTTAGAAATTTTGAAAGTACAAGTTTTGAAAGACGCTGGTTTACCAGAATTTTCAATGCTTCAATACAGCATCATTAACACGAAACATAAAAGGAAACGTGGAAATGCATTTACCTACGTTATTGGTCTTTATAGTTTACATGATATATATTATGCAATTGGTTACGTAATTGTTTTCAATGCAGCGCGTGTTTTAATTGCCTTCGATTTATCAAAATATTCCGATTTATCGAAATATCCAAGATTTTGAAGATTTTCAAGACTCAAAATTTCCAAACGAGAATTTTCGAGGATATCGAAACTCTGAAGAGAACTTGAAGCTACCTTCTGAAACTACCAAGACTATCAGGGCTTTCAAGAATTTTAGAGATTATCAAGGTTTTCAAGACTTCCAAGACTTCTAAGTGTTCCAAAATTATCGAGACTGTTAAGATTTTCAAGAATATCCAGACTCCAAAGATCTTCAAGCCTTCTAGAACTACCAAAACTATCAAGGCTTTAAAGAATTTTAAGATTATCAAGATTATCAAGACTTTCAAGACTACCTGGAGTTTTCAAACCTAACCCAAAATTATAAAGACCATCTTCGAAATTTTATCAAGACTGTAAAAATTTTCAAGACTCAAAAAAAAGATCCTATTCCAAGCGGTTTAAAGTGTTCGATAGCTCAGCCATTCACCACGCTCGTGAAAATGTCACATCGATGGAAATAGAATTATGACGATAATATAACGAGGTTTGAAGGAAGCGATCTTGAGAAAATTTAGCGAAACTTTCCACGCTCGGTGTAAGGAGAGGAGGATTGATTAGATCCCAGTCAATTACCGCTGCTTCTGTCGAGCGGAATGTTTTCGCAGTGGGTGGTTGACAGAGACAAACAAGCGAATCGGTGACGAAAGCGATGCACCGTGCTGATCCGATGAATTATCGGAATAAATAACAAAATGTTTTCGATTACGAGTTGTTGTGCACTTTAGCGTGTCGCGAGTCAGTGTTTCATAATGCGATTTTTCAACAAGGAAATTGAATGAGATTGAAAACGGGACTCTAAGAGTACGTAGCATTGAATTGACTCGAGCTGACATTCAGTTTCATCCGTGCTAACAAACGAAGTTACGTTTCATCCGTGCTAAATTCTCCAATAGCATTCGAAATGTAACGAGGCGATGAAAGATTAGGTACACAAATTTTCAAATAACGAAGACGTCCAAGCGGTCCACTCAAACGAAGAGAAAAACGACACTATGGAAGTAAGAGTGTACGTATGCTTCAGAGATACCGAAAACAAATTTCGAGAGGAAACAACGGAAAAATTGTTTCTTCTATTCCGATATCGGCCGTGTGCTAATATCGACGAGGGAATGGCGTGATCAATGAACAACGTCTGAGACGCCCACACCGAAAGTTACGCAAACAACGATAATCTCTCCTTATCGGTATTTATTTATAAATCGGTCGGCCGACTCGGTTTAAACCTTTCCTTTGATCGGCTTGCAGCGGGTTTTCACGTCGAACAAAGAAATCTTCGTATTCGACATCCTAACTTCTTCCTTCTCTTGTGTACTATAGACAGATGAACGAGACAGCTCCGAATTTCCTTTCCTGCGTTACATTGCATTTGTTGTTGTTCATCAGTCACGCTTGGTATTCTTTATTACTGACGAACACGAAGCAAGAATAATTGAGAAGTTCAGTGCCTACGAAACTGTGCTTTGAACCTTCTCCCCGTCTTTGCGTATCGTCACGACAAATTACTTCTCTCCAAGCTTCATATTCGAACAAGATCCATCGAAAACAAGATACTTGCTTGGATTTCGAATTGTAATAGTTTCAGTGGTCGAGACTCTAAATGGAAATGGTTCGTCGAGTTTAAATCGTGTGTTCCAATTGAGCAAGTGTGTAAGAAATATATATCCACATAATCCTAATGAATGATGAATGGCAAAGGTTGAATGGAGAGTCGGACGTGCTATATTCAGCTTTTAATTGGACGAGAATCTAAATAGGTAACTGAAAATGGTAAAATTCTCTGCGAATTCGTCTGCGTCTGACATTTACAAGAGCGAGATCGTCTCGCCTTCGTGAAATCTATTAACTTCGAAGCGTGAGTTTCGCTGGCCAACGCGTTTCTAAAATAAGCGCAAAGCGCGCCACGGATCGAATCGATATCGCGAATTCTCTCACGAACAACCCGGGGCCGGCGTAGCCTCTACACGGGATTCGACAACTCGTCAAGTGATCATCGCGTGCCGATCGCGTGCTGCGCTTTCGTGAAACCGGGGCTGCCCGATCCGACCGCTCAATTACCACCTTGCAATATACATTTGATTAACATATTATATTTACTCTGGTATAATTAATCCGATCGGGGCCGACCGATCGCCGCGGTTTCACGTTAAAAACGGAAGGAAAAAGAGGAGGGCAGAGACAGGTGAAAAACGAGAACGAGAAAACGTCTGCACGAGACGCGAAACTGAACTCGTTCAAGGAAATCGGCCGGCTACTACCGAGGCGAACGACGATCCTAATTATTATCGAAGGGCCGTTGCGTGGGCTTTTCGCCCGCGGACGATGTATCGACGCCGGAGAAGCTCGATAAATTCGTGCTCGGCCGCTATCAAATACATTAATTAAAACATCGGTGCACAGGCATCGGCTGACAGTGCGCTCACGCCCAGGCCTCGAATCACCCGAATATAAGAGTTTTTATTTTTTCATCCGTCATCACCCCTCGTCGTCCACCAACTTGATCACTCCGCGCGGTGAACAATTTTTGTTTTTCCATTGAGCGAACCCCCCGTCCCCCCCTCCCTCCCTTCGTTCACCCCTCCTCGTTCGCTCGCATTCCACCGCGATTTCTTGCGACTCTCCTCCCGGGCTCGTTTCAACGATAATCACGTGTGTCTTCCGCGTGAATTAATCACCAGCGACTGCGCTGACTCCTCGCGATCGCTGTATACACCGTTTATCTTTGTTTCTGTTTGTTGAGATACGTACGTACATGGCCCCGGAACGTGCGAAATCCGAATTACGACATTTGCGTGCGGATTAATTTTTGACCGGTATCATTGATTGCCGGCGAAAGACTGGAGACAGTCGTTTTATTTTGAAATCTTTAATTGGCGAGAGGTGAAATTGAAAGCCATAATTGTTCGCGATCTACGGATGAATTATTGTTACAAATCAGTCATCCGCAGTCCAACAATCCTGTTACCCACCGCTTCAGGATTAAAAACTGCTGCTTCAACGATTAGTTAAACCCAAGAAATGAAATCAAAGGCTAGAGCAAAACTGAATGGAATTAAAAATCCCACGAATCTTTGCGAACAAATGTAAATTACTACAGTCACGTTACTCGGTGATTAAAAACTGCTGAATCAACGAACGCGTTGAACCAAAGAAATTCTACATGGCTGTAAAAGTGTTACATCGAGGGTACAACTGCACGCACGGCGTGCAAGTAGGAATCACATACAGAGAGATAAAACCAAAAGAGTTCATAGTCGAGCGAGGAGCAAAGGAACGCCAGCGAAGAACTAATTAAGATATCCCGGTGTACGCGTTGGGACACGTACCGTTGCGACGTGTCATAAATTCCTCGATACTACGGACGGGACGGTCTTTTACATCCTCCTCCGGCTCTCGGCTACGTGATCAAAAGCGACTAGCGATTCCACGAGATTAGCAACGCTCGCTCGCACGCATCGTGCGTGCACCGTAGTCCCGGGCCGGCGCGACGATGCACAACCAGTTGCATCTAAGTTCCAGCGTGCAGTTCGGGTCGATCGTGCAACACGTATCTTACTTTGTGCACCGTGGCGTGGATGGCGTTTTTCGAACAGGGGTGGCGGAACTGTTACCGAGCCACGCGGAAGGGGGAGGGAGGGAGGGGAAAGGTGCAGAAGAGGAGGGGGAGATCGAGAGAAGAAAAACAAGGGGGTTCGTCCTTGGTTTCCTCGATTCGAGTTCGAGTGCCCGAACAAGCAAGGGAGGAGTCCATGAGTCGGTGACGTCGATGAGGAAGCGGAGGAGGAGGAGGAGAAGAAGAAAAGGGGAGGAGAGAGAGAGAGAGAGAGAAAGGAATCACGACGTGGCGTGGGAATCAGAAGGGAGAGACCGCCTCGCCACCCCTCTTTTCAGTTCCCTTCAGGGGGCGAGTTTTGCAATCTCGAGGACGCAGTTGCTTAGCATCGTAATCGCTGCCACTGCCGCGTAGTCGCACTCCGCGTGGGCTATCACCAGCGACCAGTGCCGCGTTTCTCATGACCGCGAATTCGTCGATCTCGTTGCTGCGAGACTGTATCCCGCCTACGCGATTCGCGACACGTGGTTCAATTTGTTCGAGAGGACAATTGATCGGCGATTTGGAATTTCACGAGAACAGGGGATGGTTGCGAGAATAACCGAGTGAACGAAGGCTAGTTTGATTTAAAGTGTGACAAGAGAGTGGTTCGCGAAGTTCGAAAAAAATTATTCAATGAATATACGATATCGGATATCGACGAACGATCAGTAACGGAATTTCAGCGATGGTGTTAGAATGGTGGAATTGACGTATCCCGCGGGGACCGAAGAAAAAGAAGAGAAAGTGGTAAGTAGAGACTTCCTTTCCGCTTCGTCGCGTCCACGTTGCTCTGTCGTTGGGTCTGAACATTTTTCGAACTTCCCACCTATCGCTCGAACCCGATACGCGTCGGTCATACGTGTCACTCGAGGTGATCTCTCGAGTCACACGAGCGGAGGAGCGGCACGAAAAACCGAGCGGAGAGCGACCCGGAGAAAAACGAGAACGACGACGGACACACGGCCGTTCCGGTGGCTGGGCAGGAAAGCGCGCGCGGGGAAGACCCGCGTTCGTGCCCCGCGCGAACCACTCGCGGTAGGGGAAAGAGGAACGAGGGGAAGCGATCCCCTCTCCCGATGACCCTCTCTCCCCCCACCATCGACCCGTGTCGCGTGTCCTACCTCCCACTCCTCCTACCACACGTACCGTACACCGACGCGAATCGGCGAGACGCACACACAGCCGTGCGTGCACCGGGGAACGAAGAAAGAGTCGGTCGTGTGCATCTGCGAGAGCGGTTGCTGTTGGTTGCGTAGTGTTGGCGTGCGTTGAAGAGGGACAAGGACGTTGGTGGCCGGGTAAGAGAGAAGGAAAAAAAAAGGGGTGGTACTGCTGGTGGGTTAAGGGGTGGAGGAAGGAGGAAGGTGGTGTGGAGACAGAGAGAAAGAGAGGAGAGTGAGAGAGCACAGAGGGTACGCGGACCGGTGTGCGCGGCGAGGGGAGGGGGAGAGGAAGGAACATCGTACGTGTTTCGAGGTGCACGCACGGCACTCGTGTGTTGGCGGCCACCACACGTGTGGCGATACAGAGAGAAAGAGTGAGATACACACACACACACGACCGAAGAGAGGACGAGAAGAAGAGACGAAGGAGAGAGAGGTGACTCTCCTCGGGGGCTTTAGTTGCCGACTGTCCGCTACTACGCGCGGTGTTACGCCATCCTCATCGCGTCGCCCTTCTCCATCGTCTTCTCTTCTCACTGCCTCCTCTTGTACCCCGTCCTCTTGCTCGTTCTCCGTCTCTCTCACCTGTTGCCGCCGCGCGTTTCTTTCAATCCGCGATTTTTGCCCGTCCCGCGAGTCGAATCGACGCGACACTCGCCCGATCACTTTGCAACGCATACTTTTCGTTCGGTGGATATCGGGGGTTGACTGTCCCGCAGAGGCCAGGTCGAGCATTGTTGAACGAGCTACGCGCCTAGTGAATAAAGTCGAGAAGAAGGAGGAGCAGGAGGAAGAAGAATCTCGTTGCACGCGGTGGATCGAATTCGTGGAAAGGGTGACAAAGTGATGGAATGTTTATGTCGTGAAAGTATATCGGGACGAGAGGTGATTGAATGATAGACAGCGATCCCGAAGGGAAGAAGAAGGATGTCGAGGATCCAAAGGTCGTGGTTATATTGACAACATTAACGACAGACAGTTCGAATCATATCCCTCGAACGCGTCGGTGTTATCTGTACAATAGAATTCCATGAATTTTGCCTGTTCCTTGATTCCCTAGCACTCGTGACATGGTGACCGACAATATTATGAGAACGTTGAATAAACGAGGCGGTGAAGAAAAGTCGCGTGTATGTCTGGAAATGCTACGAATAAGATAGTTATCAGAGTAGCGTTCGAACGAGAAGGATCGATCGTAAACACAAGACGAGCGCGATGTTCGCTACCCTGTCGATTCGTAAAATCAAGAATTGAAACGATCTAAATCGGACACGATATCGTGTATACGCACACGAATATTCGTGCGTATCTGCGTTCGATTTATATTTCTACGCGAACACGATCGATTATGTAAAATCGCTCGGGAGGATGTTCGAGACGTAGCGAGATACGTAAACAAGTTCAATGAAACGAGTGAAGTGGAGTGATAGAAGTGACGTGTGCCTGGTCGAGCGCGTCTTTCGTCGCCACGATTGAACGACCGTCGACCGACAAATCCACGCTGCCGTCTGCACAAGAGGTGAGATTATATTCCACCATTTGCATCGAAATCACCTAATCTCTACGATCAACGCACTTCCCTTCGCGGATTTTCCAGCTTAACTTCCCCCCTCCCCACACACACACACACACCCGTAACGTGCAGTTTAACCTTTAAACCGTCTCGTTTACAACCTCGTTGTTCCATTACAACCCGCGGAACACCACCTTCCAATTAACCCGTTACAAAGCAAGTACCGTAAAATATTACGTTTCTCTCCCCCCCTCCCCCTACTTGGAGAGTCGTTTCGCGTTCGTGTGTAGAAACGCGCACAGGCTAGATCCGTAGGACGAACGGTTGTCGTCGTCGAAGTTAGCGAACGCAACGTCGGTGGTAGTTTTATCAGAGTCAACTATCGAGAGACGTGGCGTGCTAATTGCCGCGTGACGGGGGTGGAATGCCAGGCTTAACGAGTCGAGTCGTCGTTAAGACGAACGGTTGTTTTGCTTATCGGGAATTGCTAATTACCGCCACGGTCATCTCGCGGTATCTCGCTTTCCATCGCCGATATCGCCTGCTTCTTTCTATCGTAATTAAATCACCCCTTTGTCTTTCCCACCCCTGCCTTCACCCCGTTACGTTCGCTCTGACGCGAAGCCGCGTTACAACGACTGGAGAACGAGCGACGTAAAGGCCGTCAACGAGATAAAGGCGTTGACTTTACGACGTCTTTTCGCTGAATGCCATTCGCCTGAGAAAGAATACCTTTCGATTGATATCGCTTACCGTGGAGCGTTTAAGGGCGACGGGGTTCAACGAGGGGTAAGAAAAGCATTTAACGAGCAAACCGCGGAATAATTAATCACGGCGATGGCATTAGCTCGCGGTCGTCGGGAATTGGTGTATCCAACGCATAGCTTTCTGTTTTCTTCGTTCATTTGTTATCAACAGATTGTGAACTTTTATGGATATTCATATTCTGCATAAATACACTCGAAGAAATTCGTTCAAGTCGTGATGCAACGAATGATTTGTATTATTCTTGCATATTGTGGAATTTAATTTAATGCCATTTCTAACCTTTTTGGAAAGAGATATGAGACGTAAAATAAAATTTTGTATAACATAAATAGTCATCCAGTACCCAAAGATAAATACCATTTGAGGATTAATATACCGCAGTCTTGTCATATAAATTTAATTATCGTCGACTAAGTTTTTTAAGAAAAATGTGCTTATGAGAGCCACGAGAGAGAGGGAGAGAGAGAGAGAGAGAGAAATTATAGTTTAGTAACATTTTATGAAGTTTCGAATCGATAACTTCCCGGTGCCAGTACGCCAGTACCAACGACTATAAATCACGTGCCAGAGTACGCGAAGTAGAAAGAGAAAAAAAGGTAAAAGACGAGATAGTGGCAATATAATGTAGACATGCGTGCCACGGGTAACGTATAATAACGACACTTTCATAATTCACGCGCGCATACGCGATTTAAGCGTTACGTAACTAATGCGACAAATATCCGTGGAACGTCGCTGAATCGGAACCAGTCGACGCGCGATTCTACGATTTTCTTTCATCGACGAATCGTCGCTATTCTACTTCACAATACTTCGAATTACATCTATGTTACCACTCGTAAATACTCGGGTTATTAAATTATAACACTGACTTTTAGACGATTGGAAAAAGAACAATTGAAGATGATTTAAGTGAAACGTGCCTGTTCTGTATTCAATTTCAAAGTGAGAAAGTGAGAAATGTGTTTCGTAAAGTATCAAAAGTAGGCATCCGTTACGCGAACGATAGATACAGATACATTCTTTGCTCTACTTTCAACTTGGAACATCATTTCGAATCAATTCGTGAGAAGCAAACGATTGACGTTAGAGGAACATTCTTTCATTGTAAAAATCGAAAACGCAACAAAAATACTTCTGCTAAAGATTTTAGAGTAGATTCGAAAAGAAGGTAATGACTTCCTTGGTAGTCAAGAAATATTTCGCTCACGACGTTAGATACTATTCCGAGCATTGAGACGCAGTAATTAATTTACGTTTTAAATCAAAATATACAGAAAAATATGTTTCATTGAAAAAAAGCAAAGGGTGCTCCGAAATTCCGAGTCAAGTTGAAAATGAGTTTCTCGTCCCCAGTTTTTCATCTGCACCCAACTGCGTCCCTGTGTATGCAACAACATAATTGTTACTGTGGACTAACAAGCCCGTGTCCCTATAGCCATTAGCAAGCTATTAATGACTTTGATTAATTGGCAAGTCTACTTGGCTCTCTCTGGGTACACGGCTACCTAATAAGACATCTCGTAATCACCCGCGTAGGAAGCTGCATCGGTACATTATCGCCGTTAATTAACTTATTTTCGAGGGAGCGGGTTGTCAATGCCTGGCAGCGTTCAACCTGACCGGGACACGAGCGCGTAATCGGTTTGATCCTCGGTGCGACACAGGAGACTGTTAGAAAACCCAGGCATTAAAATACACGGAGAAGCGGTCAGCATGTTACCGGTCGTAAAGAAATTCTGCGACTGACATCGCCACGACTAACATTGTAACCCGGGCTGGTATTCCAGTAGCATAGCAACTAGCGACCGGCGTGCCGGCACCGGTATTTATTACGAGGGCTACGTAACGCGCGCCGCGTAGACGCGCGAGCAGTCGTCTCGCGTGCCCGAAGTCGTTCGTGTATTACAGTACACGAGGGGCCGCGTCTTTGATTTTACATGCAACGTGGTTGAATTATTCCACTCTCTCTCTTTCTCTCTCTCTCTCTCTCTCTCTCTCTGTCTTTTTCTTTAAACGAGCATAATTACTTCGGAAATTACCGCTTTAAAAAATTGGCTAATAACGACCGTTCCTGCGGAACGCGAGGCTAGATACTCATCGAGCCTGTTTCCTGCGTCTGCGAGTTCAAAGACGAGTCCGTACGTCGCCGCTCGGAGGAAGCAAGGTTGGAAAATTTCCTCGCGCATGCAGGCGCAAACTACTCTCCAACTAGTCTCTCTCTCTCTCTTGGATAACTTGAGATGCGTATCGTCCTGCTTGCTGAAAATCCTGTGCTCGTTCGATGGTTCGTTTCTTTCGTTCGCTCCTGGAGTCTTGTCGCGCGGGAATTGAATGCGCGTCGAAATTGATTGACCGATTCGTGATTAAATATAGATGATTGTGTGTAGGTGGGCAGAAGATGAAATTGAAAAGTAATCCAATACACAGAAATGACGTTGCTTTTTTTAAACATATCGAGTTTGTATCGCTTTTCTACGATGAAATAATTTACGGTAAATATTAGAGTATATAATTATTACGTTATAATATAACATTATATACATTAATATAATTATATTATAACATTGTAGAGTGTATATTGCGTAGATACTTTTAAGGAATATCAATCATTCGAATTCGGTAATGCTCTTGCAACTCGCAACAGTGTATCGTTCATTTCTTGAAAATTGAACATTACTCGCATATTCTTAGATATAGTTGTAGTGGAATTAAGAAATTAATACAAGAGTTGATCACTTCAAACCCTAAGAGGCTCGTATCTGACGTATTCATCGAAGCAACACGTTTCTTCGCGCGTTCTCTACAACCATGGCATTAGCTTGCTGGCGGATCTCCCGACTCGCGTGCGCTACGTCAGCGCGCGATAAACGCGCATAATGAAAAGGCACTCGCGCGTTTAGATGGCGAACGAGTCTCTCGATTTTTGCCAACGATCATTAAGCATTCCTGAATTACTCGACGTACATGCGCAAAACAAAGCTGGTAAAAATTGCGCCCCTGTGTAGCGAAAATTTCTCGAACGTCTGAGAACATCTTGGTCGTCGCTAGTGTCTTAGATTTCTTCAAAGTATCTGTCTCGACGTTTCTTTTCTTTAACATTTCATATTCGGTAATACCATTCGAACAAACTCTCGACACTTCTGAAACATCTAGAACGAGTCGAGAACTCTCGAGAGTTTTTGACGCTAGAACTATCGAAATAGTCAAACTGATCAGTTCAGAATTTTTGTTTGGAATTTTACAGTTTATAAAACGGTGTGTTCCAGAGATTTAAAGGATAACTTTTCTTTTTTTTTATTTTAATATCTCTGATAGAAACTCTTTATCTCAGTCGTCGATAGTTGTAGCGTTAGGCTTCGAATCAATTTGTCATCGAATCGTACGATATAGATTCAAAGTGTCTCGGATCCCATCGTTGGTCCTGACGTGATCCTTCTTGCAACCAATAGGCAGATACAACTTCGCTGTCCGACGCGTCGCGAAAGAATGCCAACGCCGCCGTAACCCTCAGGTCTCTTCCTGCACCGGTAGCGCCGTGACTAGTGGTTGGATGTAGCCGACCTTCTATATCCGTCGTATATCACCATGCAGCGCTGGTTGCGTGCACGAGCTCGTTCGTCGCCGTGGCGACACGAACGCGAGCACCGGCTCGCGCGTACCGAGTTACGTACACGCGCGCTGCGCGCAAAGAACGCGTGTGCGTGTACACGCGTATATACCCCCAGAGGAGACAGATGCATAGCGCGCACGCATTTACATCTCGACACGCGAGGACCCCTCTGGAGTCTTTTCTCTTTCCCTCGTCTGTCCCTCTTTCTGTTTATAGTTGTCGCGCTTTCCTCGTGCACGCTCTCCGCGCGCAAAGCACACACTCGTTTGGCTCTATTCTACGGCGAACCACTCCGGCCTATTGTTTTCCGCGTTGAAGGATCGCAGTTTGCGCGGGACATCGAGCTTCTTGTCTTGGCTGGACGAAATTAATGCGAATTTGGCCACTCGGAGCGTCTGTAAGAACATTTGGATCAAGTTCGCTCATCATTTTCAAAACAGCAGTCGAAAAATTTTGATTATCCAGTATTCAAAGTCCCTTTGCGACTTGGGACACGGGATATTCTAATCTGATTCTAATCACGGTGAAAAGAAACGTGCGCACTGCGAGGACAGAAATTGCAAATTCGATCGTTCCAGGAGCAGCTGGCCTAAAATTGAACCTAAAGAAACGACTGTCCTAGACGTTAAATTCACGATCGTGCATGGAGAAGGAAGATGGCCGGAGCAGACAGACAAACGGAAAGAGAGAGAGATTGACAGGCGGAAGGTTCTGGTTGTCCAAAAGATTACGACGCCGGTAGCACGTGCCCCATTCAAGACACCCCGAAGGGGAACCACCCTCGTAACTTAACCTAACCTAATCCAACCTCCTCCTCGCCGTGGCTATTCAGACTGTGACGAAGCAGGCTTCTTTGTGAACCAGGTTCAATCCAAGAGCCAGGCGATTCAAACGTCTCTCCTCTCTTCCTTCTTCTTTTTCCTCTCCCCCAATCGTGGCTTTCTCACTTTTTTTTTTTTTTTATCGCGCCACACGTCAGGAAGTTAATATAACGTCTGTCCTTCGGAGCTGTTGGAGCTCTCGATTCTCGAATTCAGACGGCCAATTAGGGTGAAATAACAAGACGAGAGAAAAAAACGCGAAACCAGTTAATCACTCGTGCTCTGAATGAAGACAATTCGTTCTACGCGATCGATGACTTGACATTGGAATCATCGGAATTTACGAAATTGCCGATTTATAATTTTTAGAATAGAAATTCGAGTGAGAATAGTTGATGAAATGATTAGATTGAAGTTTACCAGTGATTGAAATTTACCACGATGAAAAACTAAAAAATATAAAGGATGTCAAAGAGAGTCATTGCTCTGCTTAAATCTCAGTCTGCTCTAAATATTTAAGTAGAAGCATACGAATGAAGTTTTTTATTTTACATTTCAATTTTTTTCGATATACACACTGATCTCATTTTAGTTTCCTTGGTTTTTTACACATCACCGAGAGCTACGTTCGCTGTTGAAATTTACAGAAATGCTCAAATTGGCTCTCAATTGCAACGGGCACGTAAGTATCGCGTGAAAGGTATCAAAGTATCCATCTCGCTCGTTCGTCGCGCTCGTCTGTTATTATTTTCAATATTTCAAAAGGCAACGATCTTTAATAAACGTCGAGGAGGATCGGCCACGAAGAAGTTTTCGCGTCTCTGTCCATCGCACAGTCGTTTCTTCAAAGGTCCGCTTACATATCGGGAGCCGGGATACTAAGCGGGCAATTTGTCAGTGGCAAACGGTTTCACGCTCCTTCGTGTACATAAATCACAGGAAGTTTCGGATAGTTGGGCTGTTTACACGCCCTTCAGAGTCCATGGGACTCCATTTTACGAGCGTCTCGTGGAACGAGTGTCCCGCGTTTGCGACTCGCTTGTTCTTTCGAGTTTTCTTCGCGAGGAGGGGGCGGCGAGCAGAACGAAGTGGTTTTGAAAAGGACACGGCCACCCGCCGCTGCTGTTTGCTCCATTTCAGAACGACGACAATGCTAACACGCCTACGGTTTGCAACCAACGCCAATGCCACTGATGATCACTCACTGACCAGTCGAAAACGGTGTACACCAGGTTCGTATCTGGTCTTCCAACAACAGGAAGAAGAAACGAATCCGAACGGTTTTTCCAAGCGAACAAAGGATTTTACGACCTTTTATTTAATCGGGTTACGGTCACTTTTGCTGCCGTTTTAAAGGCGCGTGACGAGAACTGCCGTTTAATCTCGCGTGAATTTATTTCGTCACGTTTGTTCACGTGTACTTTTCGGCGTGAAAATTATCTGCACAGAAGATTTTCGATGAAAATTGATTTACCGCAATTACTCGATCACTCGTGCACGTAATGAATTTCTTGTTTGCTTTCTCTTACTAGTAACTAACTCCAGAAAGAAGCCTCGTTAAGCGTCGGTAATCAGTCATTATATTTTTGAAGCGTTGAACTCGCTCATTTTCTCGATTAACTTGTTCGCTGGATATTGAATAATCATCACAATACCGAGTAATTAATACATAATCTGTTTGTGTTATAAAGATTTACGCACAAAGATCATTTTGATTTTAATATTATTTAGTATTTTGGGATAAACTATCATCGAAAGTTGTGTGAAAAAAATTAACAGCTTGTTTAATATAAAATATGATAATCAAGAGAATTGCCTGACCGAATTAAATAAACAGACAATTTCTGGCAATGCGTTATCAAGATATTGTCGAAAATTATCTTTTTCTATTTTTTTCACTGTGATCTTCGTTCGAACCATCGTGAATTATTTTTATACGGTACCGGTCTAATCTAAAAGTGAGTATAGACTCGGATTCAGTAAATGAGCGAGGGAATCGTGCACCGTTCGAGATGAATTTTCTTCTAAAAGTTATCCCCACGATGTTCCTGGTGAAACTTCCGTGTCAGTCTCTTGCGACCGAAAGCGAAGCGCGTTGTATTATCGTTGCCGCTGCCACTGTAACCCAGGGATAATAATATTTATTGGATGTTACCGGGCGCGTAACGCAACGGCAGAACAATTTACGTTCCCTTTGATGGTTCGAGGCTTCCTTTCAATGCCGTCTCGAAAGGATCGCGAAACTCTCTTCGACGCGGGAGAAGAAGGGGCGAGGAACGGTTTTGTGCTGCTGTTGCGCTGAAAGGGAGGCTCTCCGATTGCGAAACCATCGAAACGATGCCGCGGGCAATCGTTAATAATAAGAGTGTATTATGAGCCGCGGAATCAAAGTGTAGCGTGCAATTACGTGTCAATTCCGTCAACGTATTTCGTCACGCTGCAGGATACCTTCGGTGACCAAAAAGGAACGGCCGTTTCTTCTCTGTACGGACGTAAGTAGGTACGTATATATACCTGGAGAGGCGTCGCGTGTTTATTGCTTCCTTTTTCAACTTCGTCTCTCTCCTCTCTGTACTTTCCTAGTCGCTGCCATTGGCGTCGAGAAACCGTTTTAATTGCACAAGCCACTGCGTTTCGTTTCGTTTCGTTTCGTTGAATTTCCATCGAAAGTTGTCGATCGATGTTTGACAGGTTCCACCATTGAACCTGTCAAACATCATCTCCGTGTAAGAACAATTTACTGCCAAATTAGTGAAAGTCGATATTTTCTCCGTTTCATATTCCATTTTATGCAAAATTTCACAGTGTTTCTTGCGTTTGAAAGGAACTCCTTCTCGTCCGTTATTACCCAGAGATTAACATCTCTGATTTTGTACGAACAAACGTACCTACAGGTAGATACGTTTAACTGAAATCACCCCTAACGGAGACATTGAGAATCTCCACAACTTACAGTGATTTTGGAACTTTTCGTGCAATCGAATTTCGTCGCGTAATCCGTTTTCGTGAAATGTAAGATGAGATCAAGCAGCCAAAATTTTAAATAACTGTGGAGAAACGGTGACTCGCGAGATTCGCAAGGCGGTTTCGTTTAAAGACCTGCGATCGCTTGGAGAAGAGCACCAGTAAGTAACTTAATATAACTGCCGAATCCCATTATTTCTCGGCGGAGAGAAAAAGAACAAATAGAGACAGCAGAGGGTTACATCGCACCCCTACGGGGTTTCGTTATTCCCGCGCCATTGTTTCGCGGTAACGTGCAACGTGGACGTGAGTCTAAAAGGCACGTAACACACACGCTCGGTTTACACGAGAGCAGCAGCAACCAGGTACTACAGGCAAGGCAAGCTGCAACAGCGAACCTCGTCATAACGGTCGTCCGAGAGAGGTTATGGGGAATACGGGCGACAGGACAGCCAGCAGCCCGGAGGGCCATTATTGTGTATACGGACGACGATCTTTATGTAAGATCTTACACGGGAGAGGGACCCATGGGGTCCTGCGGCGCACGCCCATACCGTCGAGGGTGGCTGTGGTTTCACTATTTTTCTTCCCCTCTTGCTTCCACCTTTCGGCCAACACCGTAATCTTTCTTCCCGGCTCTTCTCTCTCCCTCCGTTTTGCCGCCTCGTAAATCTCTTTAGGTGTTGAAACATTCGACGTAGGACGGGTTTTATGACACGGGACGGAGAGCACAGAGTCGGAAGAAGAGAAAGGGGAAACGTCCTCGGCCTCTTTGGGTCCGATAGATTTTTATTTGTAAGTGCCTTCCACGTTCGGTCGCAGATTTAAAACGAAACGACATCGCCGAAATCACGCGTGTCGATTCAGCGGAAAGAGGAAATTTCGTCCCATATAGCTTGTTATCCCTGACGCACAAATCTTTGAACAGTTTTTGCGTACGTATCTCGGCCGAAACGGCCGATTCACTTGGACACCCGGGGAAATCGTGGCAGAGAGGGTCCCGTGAGCGAAAGCCAGCAACAGGTGGCAAGGAAAAGCAGACGCGAGCCCGACACCGCGCGAGAATCAATCACGGAAACGAATCTCCTTTATTTCATCTCTATTCATCGCGTGTCACTCTCTGTGACGTTATTCCGATCTGCCCGACCCGATTACCGTTTGATTTTCGCCGGCGTCGAAAAGGAACATCAACCGAGAGAAACCTCTCGAAAGGAAGATTCGTCAACTCTGTCGACTCTATTCGGTCAAAGTTTTGTATTTCACACAGGCTCTCGCGTACGTAAATCTTTCGATACCAAGTGATTCTCTCGTACAATGGTTATTTGCCATTTGCACAATGAGTATTCACAGTCGAAATATATCTCCAACTTTCGTCAATATTGTATATTCTTCATTTTCATTTTTTTGATTACAAACTTTATAGTCTGAAACAATTGGCTATTTTTGAATAGAGGATGACGGGAAAATTCTTTTGAAAATTTGCAAATACAGAAAATCGTACGTCACCATTACCATTAACTATCTGTATCTCACCTATATATCGCAACTACGTCACCATTAACTATCTATGCCTATGTACCCAAACTTTCGACCAACTGTAGTCATCGGCCAAAAGTCTGAAAGAAACGAAACGAAAGACTGTCCTGAAAACGATGATCCTCCGACACACGCGAATAGAGCGTTAACTTTCACTCCTAATCTTCGCGGTTGACAATTGACAGGATCGTCGGTCATTAAGGATCTTGTAGGAACACGGGCTCTCGCTCAGAAAACTTGTGTCCTTTTTTTCAAGCGATACCGACAGCCTCCAACTCCTACCAGATATCCCGTCCTCGTCGTGAAGGTATTCATCGCCGCGGCCAGCCATCGATAGCCATTAATTGGCCCCGTTGCTCTGAGAAATCGAAGGAAAACGTTGCTAGCAGTGGCAGTCGGAGCCCGGTCCCTCTCGGCATAGCCGATCGTCGTGTATGAACAGGATCTGGCAGTGGTAGTGGGCGATAGGTTGGTAGGGGCAAACCCTAATGAGGATCCCCTACCATGGAACTGCCTGACCGACCGCCGCAAAGTAAATGAGCAGGTGCCTCTGGTATGCGCCCCGCCTACGCTTTCCACTTGCTCTTGGTCCTCCGCTACGAGTTACTCGAGTGTCTTCTCTTCTTCTTCTTTTCCTCTTTTTCTTCCTCTTCTTCTTCTTCTTCTTCGTTTTCTTCCCTCTTTCCCTTCTTTTTTTTCTCTCGACACCACCGAGAACCAGACGTCCAACGTATATGTCGCGGAAAAGTGGTTCTTGATATACTGCCGAAGTCTACAAACCCAGCGGACAAATTACGATCGTGCGTATCTTTTTCTTCCCTTCTCTTGCCTCTCCCTCTCTCTCTCTCTCTTTCTTATTTTTTCCCCCCTCGGACTCGGCGCCGATTACATTAGAGCGCATTAGGTCGGGCTGGTATCATAATTCAGGATTAATTTTTCAAAGGGGCGAGACACGGGTGTCTTCGTTAGCGAGGTTGCAGGATTTTTTTCAAAGGCGGGAACTTGTTACGGTGTCGGTTGATCGGCAACAACTAGTTCCTCGACGTCGCCAACGGATCGTGTGTATTCCTGTGATTAACATAATACGGCGATTTCGGTAGCGACAATGTAGCGGCGTGGAGGTATTCGCTCCAAGATGGTATATATCCGTTCGGTGGCGATTCGCGCCGGTCGTTAGACTTTTCAACCTTGAAAGACCTTCTCAAGGTTGAGGGAGACGCGGCGACATGTTCGGCTAAATCGGGAGGAGAGTTCTCGGAGCTAGACTCCTCTTCTGGAGTATATAGTACGGTGGCTGTGAAGTGGTCTTCGAGACAGAGCAAACGGCCGCTTCTTTTTAATACATCGGCCGATGATACGTCGACTGGCGTGGACACGCACGAACGTGCGGACGCACCACGTGTTTGCTTAAAATCTTGACGCATGAACCCGGCCGATTTGTTTTTCCATTCGCAGGGCCGCCGGCTGCCCACCGTGTTAATCGACATACGTTCCATTATAAAATCTAATGTGTACTTTCAGTCAACACGTGCCATTACTCGTACAACTTTATTCCGTGAAAATTCGACTTGCCTTCGCGTGAAACGTCGTTACCAGTGGGAAAAGCGAAATACGAAATTCATAAATTGAGAAAGAGAAAATGGAAATTCTTAACCTTTCCGCGGTATCTTTTTCACGAGGAGAATTTGCGACGGAGGAAATGTCTATTCTCGTTTTTTCTAATGCCCACTGGGAATTTTACCTAATTTACACATTCAATTCAGTGTAATTTTAGTCGCGGAGAATATATCAGTTATTCTCAATTTCAAGAATGATCTTTATTTGAGAGTCAGTCTTCAAAGTAACAGATATTGGATCACAGAGTATAACAATTACTGTCGTGATAAATCGCAAAAATTCGAGATACCTAGTTCTGTTTTGTACTTTACTACTCTCCATGATTGAAAACAGCGAGTGACAGAAATAAATCAAACGGAAAATTCTAAATTTTTCGTAATCTCCAATGTCTGACTCTCCACCGGTTCGAAGCTGAAACTGCAGATACGAAAGATTATCGATAGATGGACAATCCGATCCTGTCAGTCTTGCAAAGGACGAGTCATCGTCCGTCCTTCGTGGACGTTACGCTATTGGTGACACACGCGTCTCACTCGTTTCCTTCTTCTCGATCCTCTTTGTGCGTTCAACTACCCTGGCTACGGAGGAGGACAGAACACCACCCCGTTCTGCGTACCTTCGTTCGTCGCGGTATGTAAATACGTGGAACGAGAAGACTCCTCATCTCGGACGACCGACCGCGGCGCATCGTATCGTATTCTGCCGCCATTTGTCTTCGCGATCCGGGATTACGTTACCACGATGATACACGATGACATTTATTTTGGGATTTGTACGGGGTCGCCGTGGACCGTCTCTCCACGGTGTGGATCCAACGCGAACGTATCTTTCGTCGGACTGCTTACGATATTTGTCTCTATAATGACTGCAGAATGATCTCAAAACTCGAGTTTCGAGATAATTAGGAAATCGCGCGGCCAAACTCCAAAAGTAGGTATTCAGAAAGATCGTTCCTTTACGTTCTTTAAATATTATTCTCTTGTCGATTGTTGCAATATTGTTGAGATCATTGTCAAAGCGGCGAACTTTCAGTGTCCATCTTTCTTACTAAAATTCACAGCTTGAACTGTTTCAAATTTTTGCACAGGACGTAGATAAACTAAAAAGATTATCTGTAACAAAAGGTGGAGATTTTTAAATCGCCACGTATAAAATCGCATTATACGAGTTTGACAAGAAAGTTAAAATGTTGCAAATCGATTCGCTAGAAACATTACTCATTGTCTCGAGAGACATGAGAGACAAGTGAACACTAACCTAAAAAAAAAAAAAAAAAAAAAAAAAAACCATACTTGGTCAATCAATGATTCAAGCTTTCGTATTTTTCACAAGAAACAGACGAGATATCGTCAGAAGAAAGTCGAACGGCTTAAGAGCTTGAAAAGGATATGAAAACTCCGAGAGCTTCAATTTCATATTACGTCAGCCCTTATGAACCGTTATGAGGCTCAAAATCTGTGATTCCTCGTAAAGTGGCTTGTGTAAACAGAACGCGTTGGAAGATCGATAGATGCTTGCGATTCGAGATGGAACAATCGCGTGAAAATAGTGTAAACGCAGATGCCGTCCAAGGAGCCGCCACCCCATCGGCCAGATACGGGATAAAAAGGGAGGAGGCACGTGGCAAAGATCAAACAGCTGGATCATCTCGTGCATGCGTGCCTTTAGGTAAGGATCTTTTTCTTGCGGAAAAGGTGGGTACACGTTCGACCCAGGTGCAGCCTCGGGAACCTTGGAAGGCGTGCGCGACAATGCTCGTACGCGCATGTGGGATTCGTGACGTGACGTGAAAGTCGTCCGAAAGAGAAGAGAGACAGAGAGAGAGAGAGAGAGAGAAGAAGGAGAAGCAGAAAGGAGACTGCTCCCCTAGTCGACCAGTGTGAAAAAACAAGAGGAATCTGGCGCAATTTTATTAAAATATTCGTGCAAATTTCACGTCGATGTCGTGTATCAACCGACACGATGTTTCAACGCACGGAGGTGTGTATCTGCGCGGTATATTCCCACGGATGACAGACGCGCGGCGAGGAAGTCACAGCGAAATATAATCGTGGACGCGGCGAACGAGCCAGCTACGTCACCGGAGGGGTTACGTCAACCACGTCGCCGACGACTTGGCAAAGAAATCAGGAAACAACGAAGCGAATGACGCGCCTGTATGAATACCTACGTACGTGTACGAATAGTTATGCACGCGCCAAGCATCGAGCCTGTAATTATCGTACGCTGAGATTTTACGGGTCGGACGTTGTGGCAAGCGTGTGGGTAGTTTGGCAGCGGGATATACCAAAGATAGGTATAGGCTGGAAACTGTGTTTCCTAGAAGGCGAAACGCTTCGGTCTCGTCTCATTAAGGTTAATGACGCGGGGATCGTGTAGTTGTTCCAATGCGAGAGAGAGAAAGGGAGAGGTAACTCATCCATCTTGAATCTATCAATTCGTTCCAATTATACGAGGCGTACGTACGTACGTAAGTTTCAGTGGACTGTTGTTTTTTTTTTTTTTTTTTTCTTTTGCCAAATTACACGTCTCGAGGCAGCCGGTCGCGCAAAGAGATTGCGACTTGTCGAACGAGGTGCCCGGGTCATCGGGAATTTTATTAATCGAGCCGAGAGGATAGGTTATAGATCCTTTCTCTTCTCATTGAATCAACAAAATGGGATCGCTGGCATCCGGTCGCGCGTCCGTTAATATAGAAACACGTTGGGTGAATACGTCGCAAATGGTCTCCGCGTGTAACGCTTAAAAGGAAGTTGACGAGCGTTGAATATATTCATGGCACACGAGTTCCTAAAATAAGTCGACTCGAGTATTCTGCACTTTACGGTTCTCCGTGTGGTATCGGAGTCGTTCGGCGTCGTCGTCGTCGCGTCGACTTCGGCTCTCCTCCGTTAACGAGAGGAAAGGAAAGAAACGAAAGGAGGAAAGCGAGGAGGGAAAGAGAAGAGAGAAACGAAAAGAAAGACGGTAAACACGAGCGTCTAGAAAAAATTCAAATGGTTGGAACGACCACTTAGCGAGTGCTCTTGACGCGGTGGACACGTGTCTAAAGCGTGGCCAGAACCTTAACCACGTGTCAATATCTCAAGGGACGTTTTGTTTACGCAAGTCATAGACGAGGCGAGACACGTTAAACATTTTTGTCGGAGACGTCGAAATATGAGGAAGGAGGAAAATTGTCGGACACCTCGCTACGCCTGCCATTCACGAGCACCACAACCATCATACGTATGAAATAGGTTTCCTGGTTCATGTTCCGAAGAAGTGAACTACGCTGGCTAGAAAAAGAGAGAGAGAGAGAGAGAGAGAGAGTGTGTCGTAAAAAAGGGGGACACCGGGTTCCTCGTTTCGTTTTTTGCTCGCTTTTCCCTCGGTTGATTCACGGTATCGGTTTCGCAAGAAATTGTTTTGCCGGATCGTATTTCGTGTTCACGTACGTCCATTGAGGTAAAAGCAGTCACGTGACCGACGCACACTTGTTGCGCGCCAGTTTAAAGAACACGTCGATAAATAATAGACGGATACACTCACTGGCTCTACTCACTCGATCGCAGCACGAGAGAGAAAGCCGAAAGAAGAGGGAAAATTGATCCTCGTCGATCCTTCACGTCTTTTAGCGGATTTGCCCAGCATCACGGCGCGCAACGTGTTCCTTATCAACGAGCTTTTGCGCGCGCAAGCACGCATCGTCGGCGCGTGGGCAGGCCCCGAGCAGCGAAACCAGCAACAGAGACTTCCCTCTCTGTCTCGCTCGATTCTCCTCCACCGGGCGAAACCACCGCGGTTTCTCTTTCTTCGTCTCGTCTACGGTTCACCTTGCCGGTAAAAACAGCACGAGGTGGCCGGTCGTGCGAACGCGAGTAGGGGGAGAGGCGTGGTTCGATTCCCGTAGATGCACTCCACCAGCACAGTGTTCGTGCGCCCACCTCGCGCCTACTGAGCTCGGTTAGGCCGACGTGAACACGAAGGGGGGCGAGTCTGGCCGAACATCGTCGACAGTGGGGGGGGTTCGAGCTGTCACGGGTTCGAGCAGTGGGGAAAGAAGGGGAGTTTAAGGTTCGCACACACGAAAATCAGTGGGGACTCGGCCTGTGCACGTGTAGGGCGAGAGAGAGCGAGAGAGTGAAGGAGACGGAGCGAGAGGGGCGAAGGGAGTCGAACACGACCGAAGGTGAAACCCGCGAGCCGTCGCAGTCTCGCAGTCGGCGCGAGACCGCGCTACTGGAAGGGTCGGTGTGTTGTCGTATATGTGAATTATACGCAAACGCATCTCTCAGACATTCTCTCTTTCCACCACGCTCGCCTTTGTAATCGCCTCGCTCGCACTCGAGTGTGCCGACAACGACGAACGAGAAAAATCGTTAGACGACGGTAGGGGGTACAAGGAGAGGAAAAAGAAAGACGAAAAAAAAAAAGAAAAAAGAAAAACGCGCGAGGAAAGAAGAGAAAAGAAGTTGGCTCCGTGTCGCGAACTACCCCTTCCCGCTCGCCGAGTGACCGAATCAGAGAAAACGGCTGTTTTCTTCTCTCCCCCTCGTCTTGCACGCGGAAGAGAGACGATCGCGGTTCGTAAAACCGCGAGCAGACGAAACGTAAGACGATCGAATTGTCGATTTCGGTCGATCTAGAGAGAGTGTTGCTGTTGCACGACAGTTGCACGATTACGAAGACGGGGTGAGCCGGGGGTGCGATCCTAGGAAGAGAAGTTGAACGATCGGTTGGGATACCGAAAGACCGAAGAAATCTGTGATCTCGATGTGCCTGGTTGTATATTATTCGCGATACGTATCGGTTCGTAAGCGTGTTCGCGCGCGGCTCACGAACAGAACTGGGAGGCGAGTGCGTTCGCACGAACGTGTGTGTGTTCACCGAGCAAAGGAATACGCTTTTGACAACGTTCGATCGACGAGGAGCTGCTCCTCTCTCTCTCTCTCCTGTAATATCCCGTAGTGCCATTTTCTTCGATGAAAGTAGTGAGAGACAGAAGAACGAGTGCCGCCGTGCCGCTGTATCACGGTATCACACATTATTAGATAGGGAAAAAGGAAAAGGGAAGAGATAACAGAGGCACGACGCGGATAATATAGTTAGTGTGTGATCGATCATCGTAGGATCATTGGTGTTGGTTGTTGTTGTTGTTGTTGTTGTTGTTGTTTAATAATCGTTTATGTTTGCCAGCCGGTTTGTGTCACCGACCGTGTAAAGGAACTTGTTGCGACGGCTCGAAGACGATCGCCACTGTGATAACGAACGATACTCGTTTTAGAATTAAGTTCAGTGCCTGCCTCTTTGTGATCCGCGACATCACTACCGTCGGAAGTATACCTCCGAAACCGTCGAGCAGACCGCACGTTTCAGTGTCACACGGTGGAAGAAATTGAATTTTGAGAGCATCGGATGCGCGGCAGCTTTTAACGATCACCGGGTAAGCCATAAATGGCGAACTTCTTTTACATCGTTACGTTGACGTCGCGCGCCACGCTGAGGTGCGAGATACGAGCCTTATCGAGCCGATTGAGTGGCTACGCGACAGAGCTTGCACGAAATCTGCACAACGATGTTGCTCGTAATTGATCTACTCGCGTCTATCCGCTTTCCCGGTGAGAGACTCGCGTAACTACGATTTTTCTTCGCGAAAGTAAGCAATAATTCCGTCCAGCCACGTATCACTTTTACGCGCGCAAGTAAAATTATTTCACGCAACCGTCTATTATTATTATTATTATTATTATTATTTTCCTCGCGAAAGAATATTATTTCCGCGAGAAAAATCATCCCCGATGTTGTTTTCCGTTATGAGCTCTCCGTGCGTGAGCCGACGATACAAAGGGAATAAATTTCACGTGAAAAACCGCGTGAAAACGACGCGATAACCAATAATTGATATCAAAGCCGCTCCTTTTTTTTTTTTTTCCTCCTCACCCTTGGCGACAGCGCCGGACGCATTTATAATCCGTGTCTCACCAACTCTCCTCCCATCGTCACGTGCGAGGGCGGTTTAATGCCATGCGTCGAACTCATTGAAGCGTCGCGGCGCTAAGCGTCGGAAGTAGAGCGGATGCGCGTGTTACCGCAGACGCGCGTGAACACGTCTCTTTTCACGCTCGACCTTTTCCCGTCCTACAACGACGCAACGAATTTAATTTTATCATCGACAGATCAAAACTTTTCTTTGCGTCTCGCAGTTTCACGGCGAACGTTTATTTATTCATTTATTTTTCTCCTCCCGTAGAGGGAAGGCTTGTTCATGGTTTGTCATGGAACCGTGGTCCTTTCGTTCGTTTCTTCTCTCTCTCTCTCTCTCTCTGTTTACAACCGTGCACAATTCGTGCACGCGTGTACTACGTGTACGGTGAAAATGTACTTTTTCGTGTCGCGGGTCAACCATCTTGGCGGGGCGAGTTGGTAGGTGTGCAGCGTCACGTGCGAGGGTGGCTTAATATCGGAAGTGGAGCGAACACGCGCGTTAACCCAGCCACGTAGAACGATCAGCTACGACCAATCTCTTTTACGCGTGTCCCTTCACGGCTCGTGACTCTGACGCGCGTGCTGAGCGTGACGCGCGTGTGCTAATCCTTTGTGCCGATGTTGCCAACGTGGGGGCATCACGCCGCGCCATCGTTTAGGCAAAACGTTGCCTCGCCTTCGGGAATTGCGCGTGCGTAAACGAACCGAGTAGGAAAATCAAGTTACACTCGCTACTTCCATTGTCAGTTTGTCGTAATTGACACCTCTTTGCGTATCCAATAGCCACGATATTAGATCACGATATTGGATCAGCGACATTCCCAAGTAGCTAATTCACTTTGTACGAGGCAACGTATTTTTTTTAAGAGTCCCTACGGTGGAGACGTACTCGCGCGTTTCTGTGCGCGTTTGACTATCGAGGTTACGTTGGCGAAGTCACGTGGATGAAAATCGGTTCGCGGTGACGCGATCCATTGACCTGGCGAGCGTAATCAAACGTTTACATACGGCGAATACGGGAACGGCTAATCGTGTGAACCGGTAGGGGCTCTATTGTCTTAATCGGAGCCGGTAAGCGAACCGATAAGCGAATCAAGTCAGCGTTCCTCTCGCGGCCGGTTGAAGAAACGAGACGGTGCAACGCGGCGCACCAGGTGTCAGGTGTCACGGCTGTCCGGTTTCGTTTGCAAACATGCCGAACAACAAGAACGTTTCTTGTCGATCCTTCTGGAGTGGCTCTCTTCCAGGTGGCGGTTCGCGTCCAGCGGTGGGTAGAGCCTATTTGCGAGAAAATATTGTTTTTGCCCGCGTCGACTTGGGTGAAACGGCACTCTTGAACGCCGTTTCATTACTCCCTTTCCTCCCCCCCCCCTTATTTCTTTTCCCTCCCCTTTACTCACCCAATTCAGTATCGGCTAACTTGCGCCAACTCGTTGATCATTAATACGATCGGCGAAGAGCTCGTTACTGCACCGTTTCCACCGGCGAACGTATGCGCGACAATGTTTTTTTGCGCGCGTGCTGTTACCGCAACGCGCATAGTTGATCCGCGCGACAGGCGTGCGCAACGAGATTACGGCGCGCGCGTATTCCGCCGATCTCTAATGGCCTAATGGTCACCGTTCGAAGCGGGATCTCCTCGCCACTTCGCCTCTCTCCCTCTCTCTCTCTCTCTCTCTCTCTCTCTCTGTCTGTCTGTCTCTTGAATCGCAGCTACTGACAGAGAAGCTCTGTCGGTTTCCCGACGATCGCGCAATTCCCTCGCAGGACCGATCTTCCCGCGAGGTCGTAACGGTGTAAAAAAGATCGCGGTAGCGCCGCCCATCAGTCGACTTGTCATTCGTCGATCCGTATCTATCGCGGGACGATTTATCGTGCTTTATGCACGTATTCGCGCCCGCCGGTTTCGCGGGCAGCTGCATCAAGACCAGCGGCCGCCTCGCGCATAATGATACATTGCGCCGGGCATGAAAGTTATAAGCTTTAATTCGAGGCTCGCGCGATTCGCCGTACGGTGACCGTATATCGATCGCCAATTTGCTATGCAGATCCGCAAGGCCTTTCGGTCCGTTCCCCGACGCAGCCCCTGCAATCTTCCTCCCTCCTCCTCCTCCTCCTCCTCCTCCTCCTCCTCCTCCTTCTTCTTCTTCTTCATACCCCTTTTTCGCCCTTTTCCATCGCGAAAGCAGTCCGGTCAGGCCCTCTCTCGCTTCCACCGACACGCGGCAGCAGAAATAGAATATAAGCGAGGATTAAAGCGCTATCTTCGCGATAAGATTATACTCTGGCTCTCTGATCCCGAAGACGATTACACGTCTTGTCGTTCGCGTCGGCGGGTTTTCTCGCTTCCGACGAACTGTTTCACGGACGCTGTGCGTTTCGCCCGCGAGAGAGAGAGAGTGTGTGTCCACGATTCTCGCACACGTGACTCGAATCGTGCTCGCGTTCACTCGCGAGATTCTTCGTGGTATTTTCCAAGCTCGTCGTTTGGGACGAGCAACGCTTAAATCGATGCGTTTCGATTGGAACATTGTCGAATTTTATCTGTAGAGATTCAATGATTCACGCATCGGATCGGACGAATGTGTCTCGATGTGCTTGCACAAGTACCCTTCTTACGCGCGAGTTATTATTACTGACTAAACTCGTTCATAGAGATTCAACGATCGACTCTCTGCGATCCAAATTAATTTAAATTGTACGAGTCAAAGAAAAAAGAAAAAAACGCATTTAGAACGACACTCGATCGCCAAGCTCTGTATTTTCCACTCGCGACCGACAAAAGCCACGAGAGTTCGTACTCACATTGCGTATCGATAAATCGATTCCGCACGCTAATTGAACCGCGTCCCCCGTCTTCTTTCGAAGCAGCAACGTCTTCTTTGGTGGCCGCGGATGCTAATCGAGAGACGGGGAGGCAAGGGGGAGGGGAGGGAAAAATATTCTGACCCGGCGTGCGTATCAGAATCGCTGGCGTTTCGTTTATACACCGCGCGGCCGAACATGAGCAATCTCTGGCGCGGCGGCATCGCAATTAGGAAATCCATTTGGTGTAATTGCGCGAACGAACGCGATGACCGGTAGCTGGCTGGTCCGCTGAGCTCTCGGCTACCGCGTTTAATCAAACGCCCGTAGTCATCCACTTGACCATTTACCTATACCCATAGAGCGATATCGAGACCTGCCTCCGCCATATCTGCTCGCTCTTTACCGTCTCTCCCCCCCCCCGCGGGTACACGTTTCGTGGCGATACACGCCGATCGTTGTTGTTTCCATCCGAGTGTGTCGATCCGACGAGATCGAGCGGTTGTTGTTGTTGTATCGGTGCCGATCTTGGGTTGTGTCGATGGGTTGTGACACGTTTCGAGCCACGAAGGAGATGACGATAACAAAGACGATGATCGAGATCGTTGACGATCGTAATGGCTGCCGATTAACGACTTGACGATCCCCGCTCGGCAGACCGCGGTAAATTGTTAGGTACGTTTGCGGGTATAGATAGGATGGTTGAAGAAACTGGATGGTATCTGGATTACGTGGAGGTACGTGTATCGTGATTGCGTCGAGATTGTTTGCGAAAATTTGATAGTGGATTCAACCGGAGAACCGAATTGATAAAAGAAGAGAGGGTTTTGTTGCTTTTCGTTGTGTTGAAATTATAGGAACTGTGCAATTCTCTGCTTCTTCAAGTTCCAACGTTTATCTTTACTACCTGACATTGAAATTTTGAAAGGCTGTACATTCCTGAAAGTAGATACTCCCTTTTCCGTTTCGTTTCACTTCCTTCACCTCCAAAGTTGACTAGTCAAGTCCCTTGATGTTAAACAGATTTTCGATTTTAAAGTGATATTTAACGTGAAATTGAAACGGAGGATCACGCTTACGAGTAACAGTTTTTTCACTGATACGTTGCCCTCGCTCGAGAGATTGTTGTACTTGAAAAACTACAACTGGTTTAGCGCTTGTAAGAATTGCAAAGAAAGTTACTCGATCATAGTCTCGTAGACAGTTTCGATCTGTTGGAAGTATCGGGTCGATCTTTGCGATCCGTTGCTGGTGCAATTTCGAACGTACGCCCACGGAAATCGGACGACGGCGCCGTAATGATCGGCCATTATGCTAATCGCGCGCGAGGACAAATCTCGGGCGCGATGATACACACGCGGTGAATTGTCACCTGCGTGTACAACGACAGTTTGCGTCGCCCGAAGATAGAGAATGAAAGATATGTCGATGCAAATTGCAGCCTGATCCGCGTTCGTAGTTCGCGCTAGAACTACGTGGCTATTACGCTTCGAATGTAAACGCCAACATAAAGGACACTCTGTATTGTTAGGCTAATGGTCTAACGAACCGAAGAAACGTCTCTGACGGAAGAAACGATCGAATGATACGTTCGACCCGCGCGAAATGAGGCGGAGCCGCGGCGAAAAACTCGCCGCGAAATTTAGGTTAGAGGTGACGGCGGAGTGTCACAGACGGATTTCTTACTCTGACGTCTGTAAATACAACTGCACACACGTTTGTTCAGTCGTAGACATTTAAACGTTAACACAGGACAGGAATAATAAAATTATTAAAATTTCGTTAAATTCACGCGACTGAAGAAAAGAATTATTTTAATACGAAGTTGCAGAAAAATCAGTTAATTAATAAGAAAGAGACGAGTTACGAGTTACATTTTTGTTTTTTTTCTAAAAATCGACGCGTCAGTCATAATTATTTCAAACTAAATAAGTATTTTATAGTAAGCAATAAAGAAAAAAAAAATAGGTACTTGTCAAGTAGCTATAATTGATTAACAATGTGTGTGTGTTTAGACGAATCTCAACATTTATGGTATACGGGAAGAATCCTGTGATATAAACTTCGTAAAATTTAAAACGCCATCAGACACACGCCGCGATAACTTTGGACGGTTCGTCGAAAGTTACAAACGGAACAAGCAGAGTAGTCGAGTCGGTGGGAAAACAGGTAGAAGCAACGATGCCCGCGTGAATCTTTATCTACTTAATTCGTCGGTCAGACGGTAAAAGATCGGCGTCGAAGCGACGCGCGTAGGTGTCTGACCATGAAGTTTCCTCATCGGCTCGCAGGTGTAACGCTGGTTAACACACGACCGATCCCCTTTGACGATATATTATCCTCCGGTTGTCCCTGGGTCGATCTCTCCACCGAGAATTATGTGGAAATTGTCGGGCTTGCGTAAAAGCGCTGCCTGTTCCTCTTTCGGTTTCTGTGCGTCCTCGGAGAGAGTCGAACTGTCGACTCTTGGAATTGGACAGCACACCGTGTAGTCGAATCACTATGTCGCCCCGAACAACGCGTCGCAAGTTCTCGTTCCTCGCGTTCGAACGTTTCACCGATCTTGTTCCCTCCTTCCTATCGAATAATCGAGACATTACTCGACGAAGCTAGACTTTGCTGCAATCAGAGAGTATTCCTTTGCCAATTCACCGTCGATAGAAAAGCAGGCTTGTTTGCCTTGTTATTCATCCTCGCGTTATCTCAGCTTATGAATTCGCATCTCCCGATTCGCGTACGCGAAAGAGGTGGAGTCTCGGGAAGATGGAAGCGCCGATAGCACGGAGGAGCTCGAGAGGATAGAGTTGTTAACCGTAGCGTGAAGCGTTGCACGGGTAAGAGAGGATCGGCTGACGGTGGTGGGTGAAAGCGAGGGTTGCGCCAGAGCAAGGCTGGAGGGGTTGCCACGGCGTCCTTGACCGTGAATGCATCCCCGCGCGGCGGCCATCCAGCAGGTTGGTTGGGTCGTACGCTGGATGCACGCCAGAGGCTATCTCTCGTCTCGTGTGCTGCCTCTCGCTCCTCTGGAAATCAATAGCGTTCTCTCGTCTGTGCCGTTAGGGAAATTGTGCCAGCCTCCGGAGAGGAAGATCCGTTTCTCGTCGATTGTTAACAATTTTCACCTGGCAAACGGGGGCGGTCGTGCTCGAATTGTTAACGTTGCATCGGCGATGCTCGGCGTTCGAACGAACCATGTTATTATGCAGATTTTACGACGAGCGTTGTTCGCGGTTGACGAGTGTCGATTTAATTAATTGTTCTGTCCGGTCGACTGTTTTCCTTTCCGATCGTCCGTCATTATCGGAAATTTCGCTTATGTTCGTGCCAACGTGCCTGCCGTTCGAATTAAGATGTTATTTCGCCGATCGAGCCACTCACTGTCTGTCGAAGGCGGTGTAACAAATTTTTATTGCACCCGGGAAAACGTGATCGGGCCCCGTGCTACGATCGTCACGTTATACGGCGGTATAAACCTGAACGCGAAACCGTAAAGCGAACACGCGGAGATTTCATATTCGCGGGAGATTTACGATCGAGTCGACGATGTAGATTTCCGTTTTGCAACGTGCACGGATCGGGAGGTCGATAGCTCCAGCGGAGAAATACATGGGTGGTTTTGTATATCAACTTGGAGAGGGGAAAAAAGCGAAAGAAGAAAAAGAAAAAGAAGGAAACACACGGAAAAACGTATCCATCGTCCTGTATCTAGCACGTGCAAGTTAGCCAACCGAGATAGTTGCTCGTGTCTGTCGACGTTTTATATGGCCACGATTTCGTGCGATACTCCCACCAACCGCGAGCTGGTATTAACAGAGTAATTAACGCCTACGCGAGGCCGTTTGCTGCCAGACGCGATTGACTTTGCTCTCACAGAACGATTTGCCGCCGATACTCTCTCTTTTCTCTCTCTCTCTCTCTCTCTCTATCTATCTATCTATCTATCTCACGTCGATCGACGCGAATCTTCGTTTTCGGCTTTCAAACTTTTGCCATCGTTGACTTTGATTCCCGACTTGTTCCCCTAGATATACACACAGTACATGCATATTGCACGTTGAATCTCGTGAAATGTTCCACGCGAACGAATAAATCATCAAAGATGCGAAAATTGTGAACGTTCGGATCGAGTCAGGTTAATTATTAAAGTCGTCGCATAAAGTTACGACAGCCTTAAATTTGGTTACGTGTTTCGATACGCGTTTGTTCGCGGTTACGTGGACACTTGAGAGGGTGGTGACGCGAGAACGTGGTGGACGAGAGCACGTTTTCCCGGCGGCGGCGGCCTCTCCCGGAATTTCTCGTGCTTATATAGGTCAGGAGAGGCGCGTGGCGCCTATCGATCGACCCTGGACTTCGAGTTCAAGGCCGCGCATCTCGTTTCAGAGGCTGCGCCTGGCGCGGCTGGTGGCACACGTGCGATCCAACGGCCATTGCATCGCCATTGCCGCACTGCGAACGCTTCTCTTTCTTCATCGGTAGATTCTTCGTTAGTTCGTTTGAATCACGGACCAAACACGCAGAAGCACGTGCAAAATGTACGAACGAACGAAGAGAAGGTAATAGGTGTCAGCTCGAAAATATGTTGGATTAGTCGTACGTAGTCGTCGTAATTTATAGTTAATTTCTAGCCTTCGTTCGCCTGGACGAGGAGATAGGTGTTCGTCCGGTTACTCCGGAGACGCTCGTCTTTCTCGGTTGCGGTTACTCGCTTCCGTAACGACCGCTGAACGATCGCCGGCGCTAGAGAAACGATCAATTCTCTATGGTTCAACAGGTAAGCTGCTGGGTTGGGCCGGATCGTTAAGTAGGTGTGTACGTACCTGCCGCAATCGCCAAGTCGCCGAAGAGGCTTGCTACCGGAGTTAACGAGTCGCCTGCAATAGCTTCGCAAGCTCGCCTCGCTCAGTGTCTCGTCGTCGAGACGTTTTCCAACCCTCTTGTCGCTCCCTTTTTCGCGTTTACGCGACGTTCGCGCGCCATCAGGCAGATTCGGTCGTGCCGAGGCACGACTTACGATCTGCGTGGGTAGAGAGACGGAGACGCATCGAGATATCGACAACCAGCGAGCACACGCGCCGCCTTTGGCCGAAAATGAAGCACGACGAATCGTCGTTCCTCGCGTTGTTGCAACCATGTAAGCGTGCACGGCGATACAGAGAGAAGGTGGCTATCGACCGATCGGATCTCGGTACTCTTCTTCTCTGTTCTCTCTCGAGGTTGAGCTTACGCTCGACCTGTTCTCTCCGGTCTGTTACGGTGGCCAGTGGTTCCCAAAACGATGTATAACTTCGTGACAAGTTACTCGTCGAGTCGAAACGACGTGTCGTTGGTACGTTTCTTTTTCTTTTTCTTTTTCTTTTCTGCATGGTTGATCGGTAGCGACAGCTGTTTCGTGGAAGATCCGATAATCGCGAGGAATTTCATGCCACAGAGCTGCGACTTTGTTTCTTCTTTTCTTCAAACAAATTGCACGGTGTTTCGAGTCGTCGGAGTGTCTTACGTCAGATTTGTCGTTGTGTATTGAGATTGCTCGTTCTGCCGGGCGCGAGACCTTCTCCTCCCCTTGTCGATCCTTCTTTTTTTTTTTTTTTTTAAATTAATCCTTATCCTCACCTGGCGGACGAAAAAAAATTATACCATTAACTGTCAAGAGTGAAATGAGCCGAGTTTCACGTGGCTCAGGTGCGCGGAGGGCGATCCAATCCACCGAGATTCACTCCAGTACACCTGTTACGAGCGACGAGCGATCTCGATGAGTTTCTCTCTTTTCTCTCTCTCTCTCTCTCTTTCTTTTGCCCCTCATTTGTAGGTATCGCGGCCCTCCCACTTCTCCGTTATTTGTTCGTGCTTCGTACCCTAACTGCTTATGCTCGGCCTTCTCTTCTCTTCGGGGACCCGCGGTCTCTCGCGCGGTAATAAATTCTCTCCGCTGGCTACTTCTTCGCCTTGTTCCACCTTCTCCTCCTCTTCGCCCGCCGCCGCCGCTGCCACCGCGCTGGCCCTCCATATTCTACCGACAGTTTTTCTTCGCCTTATGTTCCGTCTCCGCGACTCTCCATTGTGCTTGCACACCGCCTTTAAAAGGCACTTTCATGCGCCTCCGCAGCCACCGGCCAGAAGGTATCGATCTTCGATAGTTTCTCTACGAACACGTTGATGCCGGCGTGCTCGCCACCGGTTGCTACAATCGCTGCGTCGGCTAAGGAAACATCGCGACTCACGTTCCCCTTCCACTCTCTCTCTCTCTCTCTCTCTCTTTTTGGAGTTTTCATCTTACTTTTGGTAATTAACGGGCATCAGCCTTATGATCGAGAAGAGGAAAGCATTTGCGGTCTGTGGTTATTTTCACGATCAACTCGGCACTACCAAAGTAATCAAAATGATCAATTGATAATTTTGGTGGATACGAAACGGCGCATTTGTAGAGATTTAAATGACTTCTCGTACGCTATGAGTTATTGCTTCCATTACCATAAAGCTTTTCTATTTTTTTTTTTTCTCACTTTGGTCGTTGGTAGTCCTAGTGTGAAATCGAGGAAATTGGGGGTGAAGAAAGTAAAACTCGAAAATTGACAAATACATCACAGACGAAATTATTCTTCGGTCACACTGGCCATAGAACCATTTAAATTTCTTGCCTATAGATTAGGTTACTCGATTCAATCTGAGATACATGTAACTATCCAAATTTGGGATCGCTTGCAAAGAGTGTTAAAAATCGCGAACGTACGTTGATATTTATTAGCCAGGGAAGGTGCCATCTTTTTCTTTGTCCAGTCTCCTTTTCACAACTCTCGTTTACCACGGCCGACGATGGATATGGTTCCGACGTTATTTGTCAGTCAGCGATGAAACTCAGCGTAGCGTCTAAATCGACGTGGCGCGCGCGGTTAACCTGCAACATATCAGCCGGTTAATTATCGGTTCGAATCGACAGTGTCGATACAAGATCCCCGTTATCGATAACGCGCGAGATACGGAGGCGTTAAATAGCGAGAGACCGCGAGAAAATAATCGGCACTCCGCTCTAATCAGCCAGTTCCACCGTGAACCACCGATAACGGTTTATTAAAGCGGCGTGTACCTTCCATTTTCTCTCTCAGGCATTGTCGATTTCCTTTTTGCCAAGATCCTTCGTGTTTCACGAAGAACGGGCTGTGGTGGCCAATCGTGAATTATCGGCTCGATCGATCGGCAGTTTTACGCGAATTTTCCGATCGGCGTCATGAATGAAAACGATCGAGCTTCAATCAGCTCGAGGGTAACCAGTTCTCCGCTCAGACGAGACGATGCTGTCGATCGTTGATTGAGTCCACTCGCAGCCGCGTTAACAACACCGATTTCAACCGGTTATTATATAAAAGCTGCACCAATAAACTTTCGGTCCGCGCGATAAATTATGCCCGTGTTAGAAAATAGCATTTCAATTTATTTGTTCAAACTGATAAGCGTTAATGTCGCGGCTGCAACAAGTATTTGCACACGATCTATTGGCTTCCGATCGAAAAATCTCCGATCGATAGCCTCGAATTTTTGCAGACTTTATGAAAGTACTGTTAAATGATAGAAATTCGATATACCCGAACGATAATTGATTAACTGAGACTGCGGAAAATGATTTCACACAGACTATTGTAGAAAGCGCTGTACGTTAGATTTCAGCATTCTGTGTAATTTTGCAGTTTATCATCAGCAGGACGATTCTAATCGCTGATCGTTTGGAGGAACTTTTAATTCTTCGCGATTTCTTCGTGGAGGGGAATAGGAAAAATTGTTCAAAAATATTTTTAAAAAATATACAAATATACGATTCTTGTTGTCCGAATTTTCCAATTTTTCACGATCGAGGAATCACTTTGAAGATATTTGTGAAAATGCAAATACGACTCAACGTTACAACCGTTTATTTTATTTGTAAATGTTTCAATTCAACTGGTATCGTCAAACAAAGTAGAGATCATGAAAATTGGAGATCTTCCAACTCTTACTTACGTTCAGAATTTTTAATTTAATTTATTTTCAAATAAAATTGAACGCCGTAAAATCATTAAAATTTGACGTAAATTATTGTAGTCTCGTGTACATCAATAATAGTAAAGAGTTAATAAAATATAAATCTCCGTCTTTATGATCATTCAGTTTTTCCAAATGACAATCAATATTTTCAATGGTACATAAATCGTCGCAGGGACTGTAAAAGGGAACCGTAAATTGTTCAGGTCCGATTTAGACTCTCGCCTAGCGTACGCGCGTACACAGTTACACGCATCTGATAATTGCAAAGTCGCGCCGACCAAGCGCCGCTGTAACTCGCGCAATTGGCGCTAATCATTGAGGCACGTATCGTTGGAATTCATATACACAGCGTGCAGAATCTATAAGCGTCTACCTTTTCGCGTCGCGAAGTTTTGCGAATTTCTTCTCTGCCATGGTGTCTGTAATTAGTCGCCTGCGTTAATTACCTGTCGATCGGCGAGTCTTATTGGAAAGCCCTTGATATATATTTTTTCACGTAGACAGATATGCATTCTACGAACGTGCTTTCCACATTTTTCTTCCCGCCTCGAACGATCTTGGAAAATTCTAAACAGGTGTCGCGTTAATTACAGCAGACGGGATTTTTGAATCGTTCGCATGACCGACGACTATCCAGCGTATCACTCGACGATCTTTCGAAATTGTTTCTCGATTTCGCGGTTTTAAAAATTTCATTTACATTGAAAATAACGCCCAATTATAACGCAGATATATTAATTTCGTAATAAATACGTGCATCTTGTAACTTCTGTATGCTATATTCAAATTTTACCACAGACACACAATAATTGTCTCTAATTATAGTATTAATGAAATTTCAAGTTTTATATAACACACGTAATGTATAAAAATTCTCCTATGGAAAATTTCGAAATAGTTCCATCAGCTTCTATCGCGCAGATGATAACTAAGTTTTTTTGCGGATTTTTTTGCATTTATGAAAAATTTAAATATCGAATAGACACGGTACGAGGAAACATAGAAACTGAGCAAGATACATCTTATTTCATATGCAAAGCAAACCTCTGCTTAGGCTCTGCTTCGATTTTCTTTGCCAAAATATGAATATATGGCAGCTAGTTACGCGATTGCGTAACCAATGATACGAAAGACTTAGATATTTATCATCATTCAGACGCAGAAAGATTCCACGTGTTCCACGTTTTTCATCTCGCGGTCAAACTTCAAACGATATTGGAAAATGTTACACCTCCAAACAGGTGTTGCGTTAATAACAGCGGAGACCAGCGGGCGTGATCTTTCCGCCGATTTTTGAATCGCTCGCGTGACCGGCAGCCATCCAGCGTGCCGATTTACTCGACGATCTTTCGAAATTGTTTCTCGATACGCACGTCGTTACGTCGAAAGAGAGCACTGCTTCGATACCGAGGAACGAACGCGTTCATTACGGTTACTTACTACTTCCTTTATAGCAGGTTCGCGCGTAAAACCGCGTGTGTAATCCTCGGTTTTTCTTTTCCCTCCCCCCTTTTTTTCTCTTTTTCTTTTTCCTTTCTTTCTCCTCGTATTTTTCCCCGTTGCCGGGAATTTCGATGCAACCGGCGCGGCGCGCAAAAAGCGAACTGGAGCGTTATACTTGACGCGATGCCAGAGCTAATTACATACGCTTCTTACGAGCAGGATCGATCTTTCCTTTCTTTTATTACGCCAGTTGCCGTTTCAGTGCAAACATTTAATCGAGTAGGAAACGATTCAACGCTCGATACATGCAGATATACATACATACATATGTATATATATATATATATATATATATTTTTTTTTTTTCTCGATAGGGAGAATACGTTAAAGTTGTAACTGAATCAATAATCTGCGAATTCGAACACTTTCCACTAGACACCATCGATTTTAATTGGCTCGATCGTACGTTATCATCGCGCGTTCCTGTTTCTTCCAGTTGGATATATCCTGTTTATGTTGATACGTCATTATCAAACGAGACTCGATCGAAAATCCAGCGATAATCTTCGGATACGTTGACTGTTCAATTATTACAGCGTAATAATTATTATTGTAGTTTTTAACGATGGTTATTGTTGATGATGTTTATCTTGTTCCAACTATATTGAAGTATTAAGTTAGGAACGTTAATTGAACGTATCTGTGATGGAAGGAAAGGGTTTCTAATTTCTAGAATAGATAGTAATTTGATTGCTAAATGATAATTTGATTGCTGGGCTTCGATAATCGAGATACTAGTTATAATCGGTGGCGGCTCGGGGTGCAATTTTCGAAACACACACACACACACACACACACACACACACACACACACAATGTAAATATAATGGATTTTTATTATTTTTTCTACAAAACAAAAATAGATTTAAATATAAAAATATAAATGTATATTTGTATGTCGAGAAAAATTGGGGGTGTTGCACACACACACACCTAAGTACAGTGGATTTTTATTATCTTTTATACAAAATAATGATTCTCGATCAAATAAAATATTACGAGTAAACATAAATAAATTAATAAATATTTTCACACGTCGAGATAAATTGGGGATGCTGCAGTTGCGCAGTGTTTGCGCACGAGCCGCCGTTTCTCACAATAACGACACAGTTTGCAGTTGCTGTGCAATTTTCGCTTTCTGCGCGGGGATGATACGCTTAGATACATCTCCTCTTCCTTTTTCTCTCTCGTCCTTTCCACGCCCGGTCCACTGTCGCGCGCGCACGCGAAATAAGAAAAGTTACACTCCCGGCTTTCTTTCTTTGCCCGGGACTTTGCCCTTTGCAACGATTGGCCCGTTGCATTACGTCATCTCGGCTACCTGCAGTCTTGAAGGGAACGAGAACGAAAGAAAGGAGAAAAAGAAAAACGTGGCCGCCTCGGGTTCGATGCAAACGAGTGAAGTAGGTCGTCTTCCTAAAGTCTCGTCGTCATCGAAATCCTGGGAGACCCTTCTTTCTCGAAGGGGTTCTCAATCTGGTTCATCGACGTTGAAAACTTTCCAACGTTCCTCTTTCGTGAAAAACTTGTGCGTGCAAAACTTGTCGTCTTCGCGATTGTCGTACATATCGAGCCTTCTTTATTAATGAACGCGTTAGAAGGGAAATTCTCGGCTCGGCGTTTCACTAACCACCGTCTCGTATTTTGTTGCGATCTTCTTGGAATTTATTTTTTTCTTTTCGTTCCTTCTTTAATCTCCGGATGTCTTTTCTCACCACGTCCTTCTCTGATAACGACGCCTTACGCTCGGAACTGAACGTAATCTGAAAGGAAGCGGCTAACCAGACACGAAAATAGGCCAACGTCGTAACAGTGTTGTGTGGACGTGCGGGTTTTTTGATTGACGACGATTCGATCTGTCACAATATTCGTTGAACTTTTGTTGCCGCGTGTCGTGAAACGCTGACTTGCGATGCGTCTAGAGCATACTGTTCAATTTAATTAATAAACAACAAGGATTCGATTACTAACATTTCTAAGGAACACGTCGACGTTGTTTCAAAAGCTACGTTCGTTGCTAGCAATGAGTTTCTGTATTCTCCGTCGAGCCATTTGTTTCTGCCGCGTGTTTCTTTGACATTTACCGATTCGGATGGAAACGAGCATCAAACGGAGACATTGTTGCTGTTACGAATAAAAGCGGCACGGTTTTACAAACATGAAGGAAGTTTCGTTGACTAGGATCATAAAATCTTAGTAAACATTCCACATCCGTAATTGACGAAGCGAATAAAATTTTGAAGATGCGTCGTCTATCTGTTAACAAATCGCGCATCAACTCGCAAGTTGTACGACTTCGAATTTCTCACTGCTTAGACTCGATCTCTCAAATCTTTCCTTTCCTTTCCTCTCAATCGTTGCAGTCGCAAGCTGAAAGTCGTTGAGCCGATACAAACTGACGTAACGTACGAATAATTTGTTCGAAACCGCGAACCAAGCGGAAAATGTTTCTACAGGCAGGCGTTTGTTAGAAATGTTTCGTTGGAGAAACATTTCCTCGGTGTTGTTTCAGCGAGAACGCAGCTTCAATTTGAATCAAACGCCACGAGTTATTTATTACGGTTGCGTTTGTCAAACGACCCATTTATACCAATGATCGAGCGATATTGTGTCCATTGGTCAGCTGATCGATCTGTTTGCTCCGCTACTTGTTTGAAAAGTACGAGACGCCGACTTGAGAACCACCGATGTCTTACCGATTCAGAGCTGCACCGTGGAGATCGTTGGTTCGCTAATTACGCGGCAGCTAGGCGGCGACGTTGCGCTATCATCGTCACGGGCTCTATCCTCCATTCCCCTAATCCCCTTGGCCGCCCGATTATTTTTACCTTTCGAATTCCTAAATTCCTGGACTCTTACAGTTTACGACGAAAGTCCATCTGAAAGGTCGAAGACGTCTTGTCCCATTCGTTATTGGTAGATAAGCTGTCGCCTTGTTCACGGTTCTCTTCTCTCGCTGAACACGGATATCTAGGTTCTCTCCTAGGTTGTTACGTTGAAATTTGAATTTCCATTTAATTCCACACACACATACATAATTCGCACGTGACGTCTTCTATTGTTGGCGTTACGTGACTTTCGTTCCTATTCTCTCTTCAACTTTGATCACAGCATTGGTAATTGAGCGCATGTTATAAATTCTATATTTCAGTTTGCGACGAGTGCGTATGTATTGCGTATACATAGAATGTTCATATTATTAGGGTTATTTATTAGCAAGTCGTACGTGTCTACGTGTTCACTGTTCATGAAAGTACGTGTTCGAATACTTGGGCGAACAATTTTATTTTAGATAACAGAGTTAGCCGAATCGGTAAGCGAAGGTGATTTTTCCATCAATTATTGCTTCAGAATTAGACGAAACAGCTTCGTTACTCCATTCGAGGATCAATGAATACATTAACTCGGAAATATTCATAAATCCTCCAGTTCGTTCCATCTACGTCTAATTATTTACATTTTATAAAGAACATTTAATATTATTTGTATCTTGTAAAGAACATTTAACAAAAAAAGAAATATAAAAAGAATTTAATACAAAAACACAATATTTAATATCAACGAGAAGGGACGTTTAATTAAAAAAAAAAATATGGAAAGAAAATTTCTTGAACACTGTGAGACATGGATCGTCGTGATTATATTCGGTGTTGTGTCTCTTATGTCTTTGGTGTCCCATCGGTTTTTCTTCTGAATTCATTTGGAACTACTAATCTATATCTGCTGCATACCTAAGTTTCGTCCTTCGTGCAAAAAACGCTTCCGGATTGTGCAGCGGGAGATTTATTTGTGCCGCGTTCTTCAGGTCGACGCAACGAATCCAGTGTTGGCCGGTCGATCGGTGTTCATCGTTCGATGGATTCATTTTGACGGTTTTTACGATTCGCTGGCAGGTCGATGTCTCCACTTGAAAATAGACGGTCATTTGGTACATACATATATATTGTTACTACTCTCGATTCACCGCGAAAGAGGGACGAGGATGAGCCGAAGAAAAAGAGAGAAAGCTCGTGGCGAACATATGGAATGGCAGTGAGTGATTTAGAAAGCTACGCTGTCCGCCAACGCGTAAAATCTCGCGAATGCGCGCCCGATCCTTCAAGATAAACGTCCTACGCGTGTCACTGATACCGATATCCCGTCGATACTAATCAAAATTCCTCTTTACGAATCTCTCTCTCTGTCTCGAAACGTGTGGAGTGGCGTGCAAGTATTCATTGACTGATGATTCAGTCGATTATCTTCTATTAGTACATCTATAGATTGCTAGATTGCCTCAGTTGCAGATCGTCACGTATCGATCTCTTATCGAATTTTAATTTTATCGAGCGATCGACTCAGCTCGTATCTAGGTAGGTTACAAAGCAGACGCGGAATTTATGTGTATTTTGTCGCGTGTAATCGATTAAAAATCATTGATGCTTTCGTATCTTATCGTAGCTTGCCGTCTGATATGTCGTTACAGGTTAGTAACGGAAGCAGCAAAATTGTGGTAGTTGATGTAATCGATTGACCTTTAACTTGATGAATGATAACATACGTACACTGTCCAGGCCTCGGGCAATCGAACAATCTGTAATTTCCAATAAATAAATATGATCTTTTAAATTATATTGGCTTCATCTCGTAATATTTGTTGGATAAAGTTCATTCGACACCGATCATCCAAAAAATATATATTGGCACGCATCGACACGAGAAACGTTGCAGAAGAGGATATTGCGCATCACAAACTGGTGAATATGTTGACACAGATTTGCTGAAACAGATCATGCATATTTCATATATAGAATAATACGTATAATAAAATCTTTTACCCGATACAATTGCAGAACACGATACATGGGGATTAACCACGTTGTTCAACGCTACATTATTTACACATTACTCGATCGAAAAATTCTAATAATACCATCCTAGAGGATTCGAGATCTATTCAAAGATCTCACCAGCAGCAATTGAAGGTCGAGGCATTCCAAAACCAGCTTCTTTCTCTGCTTCAAGCAACCACGCACCGTCCGATCCAACGATCTTTCGTCGTCGTTTCTGCGGGGCCACATTTGGAATCCCGAACTTCGGAGAGCACCGGCGGCTCACCGATTCGAAGCCCGAAGTTGGACCAGCCGACACCGAAATTTACGAACTTGTCACGAATGCCGCGGACAATTCCTCGCCGATGATCAGCCGTAAACAACGGTCAGAGTGTCCCACGTTTTCTGCCTAGAGACAGAAAACGACGAGGGCGGACGTCCCGAGCGGTCAGCCTGGCCTGAACTTCCCCTACGATCGTTCCTTTTTTTTTTTTCTTTTTTTTTTGACAATTTCTCTCGGCAGAGAGAACGAGCGGGGGGACAAGGAATTCGAAGGGTAGCGTGGTCGTCGCGTGGGGCCATCATTACGTGGCCTCGTGGAGAACAGTCGTAATATCGCGCGATACCACCGCGGATAACCAATAACGCAATAATGTGGCGACTTTATGCGACGATTATCGCAACGGCCGCATGGGTGCAGAAAGACGGCGAAACCGGCAAGATCCCATTAACCGGTCTACGGTTGGTGGGCGCCCCAGCGTGTGGCACCTGTCTGGAAAGACCATCCTCCACCTCCTCTTCGCTCTCCGCGTACTGTATCGCTTTAGAAACGCGATACGATCGTTTCTTCGTTAATTGCCGCGCGGTAACGATCTATGACGCGTTGCTGTCGAAGTACAGAAATAGAAGGAATCGTACATTGCGACAGCCAGCGAAAGAGAAAGAAGCCGATCTAGGATGACCAAGGTGTTAGAGACTACCAGAGTACGCAGTCGGGGGGTTTGAAGCGTAAAATTAAAATTAACGTCAATCATCATTGGCCGTAGCTATCGGTTATCCAATTTGGAGACACGACACGAATCTCCAAATATCTTCAATACGTTGTGATCATTTATTGATGATCGTTATAGAACTGTGTGAAACAAGCTTTTTCAATCCAAGATTCCAAGATTCATCGCCGTTCCAAATAACGACCTCACTCGTTGCTCCAATTTTTGAAGCGGATCGGGCGAAAAAAAGCGATAACTACCGAGGTCCTCGATAACAGGTAGAGGCGACCGCGTTAATTAACTGGCGGCTCCCCGCCGTGTAACGACACGACGACGAGCTTATTTCGGCTACGTTAATTCCGCGCGATACTCGCCCGCGAAGGGGCGGCGAATTGGCACGTAGCAACAGGCCGGTGGCTGTTATGAGACGGTCCGCTGTTTTAATTCGTTGCCGGCGAAGAGAGAAGTCGTCGCAGCGGACTCGCCTCGGAGTCTCCTCTTCTTTCTCCCTTCCTTCATTTCACGCCGCGAACGGAACTGCCGCGTTTCGTCACGAACGATAAATTCTCGGTGTATTAACGAAGCCTTCGGGATGCACGCGAGACGATGAATGGGCTCGTTAACGCTAGAATTACTACCGATGACTAAAAAGTGTTAAAAAAAAAAAAAAAAAAGAGAAAACTATGTCGAAGAAGTTACAATGCAAGAAACAGGGAAACAGATTTTCAGTTCAACGAGGAACACGAACTCGTACTCGTATAGTTTACGAAAAGTCAACCAAACACAACGTTGAACTAATTTGTAGAATCGCTCTAAAGAATTATAAATTGGTAGTTTTAGTGTTGACATTGAAGGCATCTGCCTCTGAAAAGGGCACTTTTCGACCCGAAGGCTGACAACATTTGTCGACGATCGTTCTATTGGTGAAATATTGCTCTTGAAAATTGGAAATTTATTTGTTTGTCCAATTTATACTATAGTGTCGGGCTGGTGATTTATCATTGAAATGTTATAAATTTACGACATTGGCCTTGGTCTCGTAGCTCAATAAATCATTGATGTTGCCAGGACTAACCTTCGAACAGTCTAGCAATATCCCTGGAAAACCATTCAACTTTATCTTTCAGGGAAAGCGCCGAAAGGAGTTGGATTCCTACATAAAGTGTTTCAGTATCGGTAGTACAACCGAGGATTTTTTTCATGATTGTACGTGAAACAATAACTTGAAAATAAAGACATACAGTTGGAAATACAACAGATACATTCTTAAAAATGTATAAATAAACACTTGTGTTCTGCAGTGCATCGTTCAATTGTAAAAATATCATTTTTGTAGAAGTGAACCACCAGAGTAGTCAAAATGACCGATTAATAATTTTGCAAATAAACTAAATTCATAAGTTGCTTTTAAAGAAATGTATCTATTTATTTATAAGAAACTCCGAAACGATTTTTAGTTATCTTATCTCGGTTGTTCGTAGTTAACAGTGTTAATAAAAAAGAATTACGTTAACGATAGCGAAGGGAAAGCTATCAATAATGTCATATCGGTTCTAGAATTTTATGAAGTAGGTATGTAGGCACTTGTAAAGCAACAAATAACAGTTCAATTGCGGGAGAGATTAACGTGCGTCCTATCGGATGATGTTCTTTTTTTCCTCAATGTAGATATACGTGTAAATTAATATTATCTTGAAAAGTGCAAAAATAAGAAAAAAATAGATTGTGGTCGTTTGGTTATCAAATTGCGGATGTTTACCAGTGAAATTAAAGAAGTACCCATATGGAAACTTTTTTTTACACATTGCTTTGCGTGTCCTTTATATAATTATAATTATTAGGTTGTGTGGTAAATCTGTTCGTATCGATATCGGTAGTGATATCAGTACGTATTACTTTGTTCGACTGTTTTTTCAAAAATGAATTAAACGAATTTGAAGATTTCGTATTTTTATTAAAAAATTATACGCACGTATATACTGTAGGTTTACAATTTTCTGAATTACACATATTTATCTTGTAAAGAGTATTCCAAGGATGTATGACAAACATTAAATCGTAAATCGAATATCCCCTGTAGCAATAAATCATTCTTTCGACGCTTTAAATGTTGCGTATTTTATTTTCAATTTCACGTGGCTCTTTAAATATTCACAGCTTTTCAATTTTTGTGATTAAGTAATATCGTAAGCAATATTTACTTGTACTCTACGTGCCTTTTTGTTCGGTATTGATGTATTACTTTTACCTGCACGGTGTAAACAACTACAGTATTCTTATACTCCTATAACATCAAAATCATATTAAAAGATGACACCAAGGGACGAGCAAATTTAATAATTAGTAATTAGTAATTGAATCGCGAGTCAGTCGCGAGTGGTGTCTCTGTCAAACAAAAAGGAATCTTAATAAATACCTTCTTCTTATCTTTAATAAATACTTTACGTTTGTGTATTAACGCGAACACGACCTTCGACACCGAAACACGCGGATAAAGTGACTCGAAATCTCGAAAACGATGAAACCATCGCTCATCGCCGAATCTCTCTGGACATGTTAGCGCAGAGAATACGACATCCGTGGTGAACCGGAGGCGATTAATAAACGAACAGCGAAGTTATCCGATAATTAGTCGCGGCATTTAGCTCGTGTCGATTCCGATGGCTCGTCGAGCGTGCGTCCATCGGCCGGGAGGAAATTTGTTTTAAAAATACACGGACACGGTCTCGATGAATATCGTGGCGTAAAATAATAATAAAGTTCGCGACGGAGCGTGCGCGGTTAAAAATAATGCCGCCCCAAGGAACGATCGATGATGTGTGTGTGTGTGTGTGTGTGTTCCTTTCCGTGCAGCGTGCACAGGATCGTCACGATCGGCGGCGGGGGTGGAAGGGGGCGTGGGAGGAGGGAAGAGAACGAAAGAAAGAAAAAAAAGAAAAATCGGCGGCTTCGAGGAGGAAGCGACGAGAACGAGGCCGGCACGGACGTGTAATTAAAACACGTTAATTCGAGTCAATTAAACTGGACGGTTACGAAATCACGGGCGGCCGGTGCGGGGCCGCCAATATTCTTAATTACCTACGCCCACGAGCGTATTTCTTCTTCGTGCAGCTTTCTTTTCGTGCAGCCGCGGCGACGCGATCGAGAAGTCGATCGCGATAATTAACCCGCCGTCTGGATACCGGTTGTCGCTGGCTGGGGATCGTTGGTGGCCGATATTAAAACGACGTTCTTGGAAATTTGTTTCCAGAACTGGCTCGGAACCACCTGTTCGTCAAGATGTCGCGACGTTTCAGCTTCGTGTTTTCTGTTTCTTTTTTGCGTAGATTTTTCGTTTGACAAAGATATTTTTGATTTGAATCTCTCCTGACGCGTAAAATTTTTTTCGCACGGTTCATCGAGCGATAAGCGATTCATTTCTTTTTTTTTTTTTTTTTTTTGTTCTTTTATAAGAGAAGACTAAAAATTTTTTCACCGAAAACAGGTATTTTTGAGATAGAAAATAGCCTCCAAACAACAAAGGAATAGTTCTCCATAATTCCTGCAAGACTCTATAATTTCGTCTATAACGTCGAAACATTTATCAATTGCTGTAGCAAACGGCGAAAGGATATCGTAATTCCACCTTCATTCTTTCGAAAACGACGAAACGACGACGACAGTCGTGCAGTTCAGGGCGAGCAGCAACGAGACACGCGCGTCCAGAGAGAGGAGATCGGCCTCCGTATCTCGATTTGCGGTTTTTCCGTGGACGCTGGCCGGAGGAAGAGGCTTGTTCCATTGATTTTTATCGTGGCAAAAATTTCGCGCGCCGCGGCGTGTTGGTCGGTCGGTCGGTCGGTCGGTCGGTTCGCGTTTTTCCCGTTAACATTGTAACGCGCGTCTGTGCCGCGCGTCTCGATCGTCCAGAATTCCGTGCCGCCTCTCCGGAGTCGGCCAACCGATCCTTGACGGGGAATCGCGGGTATTCGATTCCCTCCGTTCTTGCACGACCGTTTTTCTTTCCTCTTGGCTCGTCGTTGCAGCCCGGCCCCGGCGCGCATCATGCTCGGCCACGAAAGGAAACCACGCGAAACGCTTTTATTGCGGCAATCAAACCGCGTTTCTTACCGCGGAAACTCGCCAGGGCGTACAGCCGTACGAAAACCAATCGACCAGTTCGTACGAAGCCCCCCTCCCATTTGCATCGCGGCAAACACGGGTGAATACCCATCGTCTTGCATAACGAATGCGTTGCTATAGTGTGCAATAATTGAAAATCTAAATTAATACAGTATAATAGTATAACAGTGTCGATGTAATGTGTGAGTCGGGAAGACCGATTATTTATTACACTAACACGTAATTAGCAATATTAATAAGACTTGTGATTAATTGTATTAATTAACGACTTAATTGTATCGTCTAATATTAATATTAGTAATATTCTTATTACTGTTATACTGATATTAGTAAATATTGCCAATATTAATGTTAATATATTTTCATTATTATATTAATTAATTAGTAATATTCGTAATTTCCAATAGTACGAATTACAAAGTTTGCTAGCGCGGCAAATTTTAGTGTTCAGTTATCGGATAATATCGACTTATGACTCGTGTTACTGACCTTTCGAACAAAGTAACATTGTATGTAGCACGTTTGGAGTAAACGATCAACGCTGGCGTTCGTTTCCCACATTGCGACTAAATTCGCGGATCTACCGAACAAATACGTCCTGTGACTGGCATAAATCGGTATCCGGCACACGTGGCTTTCTCGCGAGACGTCGCGCGTCGTGTCAGGAACGTCGCTTCGGCGGACAAGCCCGCTCGCGGAGAAGCTCTCCCTCGTTGCTACGCGCGCCGTGATTTTCTGACATTCCTTTCTCATTCGCCTATACCAGATACGATCCGAGCGAGGCGTTTAATCGTTCCGCGTGGTGAGTCGACGGCTGAGCAACGACCGGAAAAGACGCTCGTAGGCGGAGAAGGAACTTCGATCGCGGATTTTCTTCCTAGCTGATCCCGATCGGATACTCTTGTTTCTCCTTTTTCCAGAAACCACTCGGTAACATCGAACGATCAGCTTCGTTTACTCTCGCGTAGTTTGCTCTCGACTCGTTCGATCCTTGTTCGGTCGTTCGTTCGAGATCGTCTAGGTCATTGCGAAATTCGACTTCTGTTGTTAGCATTTTAATTGACTCGGTAATTGTATTTGTAAAATTTATAAAACAAACGCACGAGCTCGTTTCCCGGAGAAGTACCTGTAATTTTTACTATGAGAAGCGAGCCTTTAATTCTTTCCGACTAGTTTTAAATTTATGTAGATTCTCTTATACAGATGTGTATGTTTGAATGAGAATCTAGCATTTCGGTATAGAGATTTCGCACAGTTTCTCATATCTCTTCAAACAATAGCGTGCTGCTCTTTTTGGTGCAAACATAAAATGGTCCAGTTGTTGTTGCGTTCATTATGAACAAAAAAATATTGAGCCAGTTTTGTTAAAACGTATACAATTAACGGTAACGAAGATTCACAAATGTTGATTCGTTGATACGAAAATTGACAAACGCTGTGTTTAAGGCTTTGCGGATAATTATTGAATCGCGAATTGCGAATAGAATGTCATCAAAGTTTCTTGATACTTTTATTTGTTATTATTTCGCAGTAATTTCTATTACGAACGAAATTCCCTACTTCGACCAAATTTATGCTCATTCGATAGTCTATAATAGGTAATATTAGTAAGTAATTAACAAGTAATTGATATAGTAGTTATTAAAAAATTAAACAGAATACTAAATACTATCTCGCCACGTTTATCGTAATTTGAGGCGCACGTTATACGTCATAACTGTTAGTGGATCGGACTGATAAACACACTGAGTTGGAGATAGATTTAATAAAAATTACGAAATACATATATTTAACTCTCACACTCTATTTCAACTCTCATACTCTGCTACACTCAAGTCACGCGTCTATCCAACTCTCGACTGGGCATCTTCCTGATCACATTTGTTTTTTCGTCACCATGTGACCTCGCGCTCAACTGTTCTCGCATACATCTCTCTCATTCATTCTTTCTTCTGCCCTCAGACAATATCTCAAACACTCAGATCACACCACACCACTCTTATACTCTACTCTCGCCACACTCATCCTTCCATACAAACATCGTGTATTTTCACTCATCTATGGCAACCACTACCACAATAACATCCTTTAAATTAGACGTGCTCCGTTTCGAGCTGCTCCTCAACAAAGTTGACTTTGGTACACGAACCTTGCTATCAAGTCAAACTTTTCCCATTTTTTTTTCTTTTCTTTCTTTCAAGAAATTAACACAGTCATTTTGGCGGAAATTCTTCTTCGGCGAGGTTGAACGAAAAGACATCCGTCTCGACTTTTCCAAGTGCGACGACTTGGCTGGCGTAAACGAAGCGCGAACATCGCGAAATTCAACTTCACACGCGTTCAACCAACATCCATCGAATCTGCTTCATTTTCGAGTCTTCGACAAAGTCGACTTTAATGCTTCTGCTTCTTGATACAGTGCAACGTGTGCTGTGGCCTCGCGTATCGGAAAGAGTCTCGGTCTCCGCGTCGAGAGTCGATTGCACGAGAGATGCAGAGCAGTATCCCACCGGTCCGATTAATCACGGTCGGTTGTCAGCCGCCTATTTCGGGTCGGTCGTGGCCCGGTATCTCTCCCTGTAATTCGCGGCCGGTCGCTCGCCACGAAAAACAGCGAAACCACACCCCTCGGCCTTCCTGTATATGCGTTTTCGCGTCCATACGCGGAGATCGGTCGCGCGTTTAGCGTGCGCGAAAAAATGGCGGATACGCGTTGGTAACGAGGTGCAGTGGCGTGGCCGTTGCGTGGCACATACAATCGTACGAAGGATTACTTAGCGCGGTAATGACGATCGGTCGGCAGATGGCGGCCACGATAAAAACTCGCCTCACCGCAGCCCCGCGTACTCGCCATATAATACCTTCTCTCCATCCGTCCATCCATCCTCACGTGTCTTCCTTCCTTTCTGTCCCAAGTCGTAGCTACTCTCCTCTCCTCTTCCCTTCCCATCCCTTCCTTCTTCTTTATCATCTCTCCTTTGGCTCGCCGCCGTTTGTCCTTTTAACGGAGGATACTCTCCATTGCGACCGGCTCCCTTCATTTATCACGTTCCAATAATTCCACCGGCAATGAAATTGATTTGTTCGCGGGCGGCGATCCTTCTTGTCTAAAGGTTAATCAGCTAGGAGCTACGAATTCGGCTGAAATCGCACGCGAATGCGACTCAGGATACGGCAGTATGTTGATAATTTGTGAAAGACAGTTCGTGACACGCCATAAGGAACAGTTTCGAGGCATCACTGAGAATAGTGATTAACGAACATATTGTATCTTTTTATATTATGCAGCGTTAACGATGACGTTGTGTGGTTTTACCAACGTTACTATGGTAGCGTGTGATTTCTATTTTCAGGTTTGAATTTCACTCTTTAAACGTACCTAAAGTTAGTCAAAATTCTTCGTATAAAAAAGATTTTCTGATTGGGAAACAATCTCGCTGCAAGCTCTATAATGATCTGTGACGTCATCACATCATGTACTTCTCGGCCCATTTATTGCACTAACCGGCGATGCTGTCCCAAGTCGTGCGATGTTCAACGATTACTGGCCATCGAAAAATGTATTACAAATTTTAACTACACTTTCACGTATTTTTACACATTCTTTTACTTGTTTACAAATTTCATGATCACCGACTATTTCTTTCTGTAAATTTGTAACAGGCTTCTGGCGAAAATTACCACCGTAAAGCTCTCGAGCAATCGCAAGGAGAGATTACAACGATTCGAACGACGAAAAAAAGACGAGAGATCCTCGTTCTCGAGGGAGAGGACAAGTGGCACGTGAAATCGACGAACGATCGTTCACTATGGTCTCTTCGAACCGATTTCTTATTTCGTCGAGATTTTTTATCCCGTCGACATTTTTTATCCCATCTGGCGCCAGGAAAATCGTTCCACGTTGCGTACAGCACGTAATCTCGCACGGGTGCATAATGGGACGACTCCTCCGAAACGTCCGCGCAACGCGTCGTCTCTACGGCTCTAACCTCTACGGTTAATCAACACTCTGTTCGATCAGATCGCTTTTTGTCACGTTTCTGACTCTCCTCCCCGGTCCGCCGTTAATTTCTTGCTTCATCGTGAGATTTCATTTTGCGTCCTCACGCCCCGTAGAAAATGCGCAGCGTGTATTTACGCGAGATGAGCGGAGATCGGTGACGGTGCGTGTTATCGTGGACAGCGTTGCTCTCGAGGAGATGAGGCCGTGGAACACCCACGCCGCTTGTATTGAATGTCGAGCGAGGATTATCCCGTATTGATTTACGTGTTCTCAGACGTGTTCGCGCTCGTACCTTGATTCGACGTTTCGATGTTCAGTGACGAGTAGATTACGTTTGATTTCTATATTAATATATTATTAATTTATTTTAATATTATTTAATTTTTATAATTTACTATTTTGTTTTACATATTATTTTTTAATAACTTGTTATAATAATAATTTATTATTTTTCAATATAACTGGAATAATTTATACTTTTGCAGAAAGCTCTGTATTTTGAATATTTTACGTATTCTTCCGTGACTATACAGGTTCTGCGTGATTTAAAAATTTCGTCCATAAAGATCCTATTTAAAAAAAAAAAAGAAATTAGTAGAGGTTAATAATATAATTAATATATTATTTAATTTTTATAATTTACTATTTTGTTTTACATATTATTTTTTAGTAACTTATTATAATAATAATTTATTATATTTCAATATAACTGGAATAATTTATACTTTTGCAGAAAGCTCTGTATTTTGAATATTTTACGTATTCTTCCGTGACTATACAGGTTCTGCGTGATTTAAAAATTTCGTCCATAAAGATCCTATTTAAAAAAAAAAAAGAAATTAGTAGAGGTTAATAATATAATTAATATATTATTTAATTTTTATAATTTACTATTTTGTTTTACATATTATTTTTTAGTAACTTATTATAATAATAATTTATTATTTTTCAATATAACTGGAATAATTTATACTTTTGCAGAAAGCTCTGTATTTTGAATATTTTACGTATTCTTCCATGACTATACAGGTTCTGCGTAATTTAAAAATTTCGTCCATAAAGATCCCATTAAAAAAAAAAAAAAAAAAAAAAAAAAAAAAAAAAGAGAAATGTAAAATATCCAAAATACTCTCAACGATATTTAACTCTCTGTCTAAATTGTACTTTTTCGATTACATTCCTCTGCCATCGATCCTGTCGAAGACGATGAATTCGAAACGAAGAAAGGAATGTTTTTTTCTGCTCGTTGCGTCCGAACGAACTCGAGCAACACAAGGGCCCGTAATAGCGGAAGGTTTTTTCTAGTTGAGGACGCCTAGTAATCGGCGGCAACGCGTTTCCGGTCCCCGGCGGCGGTGGCAAACACCTGGAGTCGCCTGACGCTCGGCCAACCGGCGTGACCGCGAGCGGAAAAACCGCCGGAGAACCGTGCCGTGGATAAGATCGATACGTCGACGGTGGAAGGGGGAACGTGCGCACAGTCAATGGACTCGGGGGCCCGATCTGATATCTAGATACGGTGATATCGCTCTTGGAGTAACTTTGAAAATCCGCGGGCTAGGCTCTCCCGTCGGCCCGCCGAGCCGAGCTATGTAATTTCAAAAGGCTGTTCCGTTGTCTGCCGGGTGATTTATGTAGGACGCGTCGCGTGTTGCGGCAGAAACTGTGTTTCAGCGGACGAGCGCGGTCGATTCCGCCGCGGATAATCCTATAAACTCTAATATATTTCGCGTTTACTGGTGTCCGACGCTTCGTTCCGTTTTAGCGCATCGACAAATATTTATCGTGCCATTCAATCCCTCTTTCATCCCATTTTTCCTCTCTTTCCTCCTCTATTCTTTCCGCGTTTCTTTCCGCGCCGCGGATAAATCATACCGGAGCGGCGATTAGCATAAGGAAGCGGTGAAAGAAGGATTCCAACCGCGCTCGGTGCACTCGATCCCGTCGCGTTTTACACGTTTCGTAAGAATCGCCAGCAAATGGAGACATTGTCTCCTGGCGATAGGTCTCCGTTTTATTGTTTCGTTCCGTGTTGCAGTCGATTTCGAATTCCCCGATTGTCGTGTGTTGAATCGCTTCGCGTGATTTTCATTTTAAATCGAACGCGAGCTTTATCAGACGTACTATGTTCTCTCGTGGTGCACTTTGTTTCATTGTCGAAATGAGAGAGATGCCATCATTTTATCGCTTTTGGCGCAGTTGCTGCTGTCATTTCGTCGACCATTGTCCATTGCTTTTGCCCGACTGATCGATGACCGAGCAAGACTTTATCGTGCAATGATCATTTCAATTTTCCGCCCCTAATTATAAAATTTCTTACAGTTGTAGAATTTCGGTAGGATGCGTAAATTAATTGACACGGCAGTAATTTATAGACAGCGATCCCAAGTCTTTATATAATTAGACAGAAATTTATCTAATTAAAGATTTATATAGTCCAAAGAGAAGAAAATAGAATAGAAAATTCATTTCATCTACTAGATATCACAACGAGTGCTTTACTTTAGACATGCGATAGTGAATTCGTCGATTCTTTGTCTACAACTGGCGACATAGCACGTGATTTTCATCGATTTCCCGGATACCGGTTACCAGAAGCTCGATAAGTAGACGTTTGTAACGTTCCACGGTAATCAACGAGGGAACAGGTTGCCTGGCTCTCGATGCTGAATCGGTGGAAAACATGGTTCGTTAAACGAATTATCGCACCACTGGCTGGTACATTTTATGTTTTGTGATATTTCACGATGCACGCGTTACACGTCTTTTATTTGCATGTTTGCTAGCGCGAGTTACACGCGCAGATTAAATCAACACTTTGGATTTACATAATATTTCAATAATGTTTCAAAACAGGAGCGTAGTCGAAGTGTCGAGGACGCGACGCGTGTAATTAAATAGTGTGATGAACACGTTAGACGGTAGAAGATTCCGGCGATTACCTGGCCACAGACAAGTTGACACTGAAATTTCTTGGCGAATTAATCTCAAATCATCAACCAGTCGTCTGATGGACAAACGACTTTTCGCCTCATGCCTCTACCGGTAAACTCGTAACTGTACTGACGGAACTTGATTTAGTTTCAATTAAAAATACATCTTCAGTACGAAAATCTTGAGTGGAAGGAACTGTACATCGTGTCTTATCTCGTAGTTATTCGAATTCCCAAGTTAACGATTTAGCTCGTTTTATCGTTAGCTCGTCATCATTCTGAATTTATGAAAATCTCATTATTATACATACATGCACACAAACTACCTACTAGTCTCCAATACTTTTCCTAATGGGACAAATTACAAGTGTTTACGAGTTTATCATTATATAAACTTGTGATTTATCTTCGATTTCTTTAGCAAAATGGGTCAAATACCATTGTTTCTTTAAATCTTATTTTATAACTTGTTCGAGATTTATGTCCACAGAAACTTTTGCAAGTTCATGTTTAAAGGAATATCATGATTATGCGTTAATGTCGTAAAAATGATAACATTATAAATTTCCCCTTCTTAATTTAACGTGTCTTACTAGCGTGCCAAATCTTTTTATTATATTTTAAACCAAGACAATTCATGTTGCATTTGTGATTTTTTTTTTTATTGTTAAAAGAAGAAAAACTTCTCGCGTTCGAAAGTAACACGAATTGTTGCCAATATTAACAATAATTGTTGTTGACGCACACGATCCTTTCCTTATCAAAGTCAACAGTCAGATTGAGACATGAAAATTCAACAGAGTTAACCTTGTTCGTTTCTGCGTCGAGGTTTCGCACGCACGTGGAACGCACACGCGCGAAAAAATGTGGCGATCAAAGTCAATGTGTATACCGATACAAGGCCGATCGATGTACGAAACTTGGTGGCAAGGAAACGCGTAAATCCCTGTGCGAACAATCCAGTGGATTCAAACCTTGGACTCGTGATGGCTGCGTTGAACGTGAGGTAACAGAGTCAAGTGTACAGCCGAGACGGTGAAAAATAGAAATTTCCAATTAGAGGCAGTTCCGGATTAATTAACGCGACGGTATCACAGATCTGACTCTCTTTCTAATCGTCAACGAGCTCACGGATCTTTTTCGTTCCCGAGTTTAAAGAGATGATGAGGCGCAGTATCGTGCCCGGAATAGAAACCTAACCAACCGCGATTTCGAAATTGCTCGTTTCCCCTCAGAGTCCGTGGAATTCTCAGTTGAAACGTTCCCGATATGGGTCGTACGTTTATTTTTTTTTAAATTCCTTCTCTGCACTCCTCTCGGAGGAAGGAGGAGGAAGACACACCCACCTTGGTCGATCGCCTCGCTCTCGACAGGATCCTTTTTTTTCCCTCCTTACCTCCATTTTTCCATCTCACGGCGAGAAAACGTTCATTCTGTAATAAATATGGATTTAATCAGCCGCGACGTTACTAATCAGCATGCCCGATAAACACCGTAATCGCGGTCTGTCCAGTACTTGCGTTATGGGCAGCAAGAGTCACATTCGTGAGCAAGAGAGCCGCATCGGCGATACTCGTGGATTTTTACGCGTTTGTGGAAAATCGAGCGTCGCGAAAATAGGCGTGAAACATCTGAATGATATTCATACTGAATCCATTGCCGCGTTTCAAATTCAGATTTTTCATTTCTTTTATTGAAGAAATATGTCTAAGGAAAATTGCATAATATACACACACGTGATTATGATACAAGTAAATGAAGACTGTAGTATCGTTTGTGTGTCAATATGTTTCAAACAATACTTATGCGCCAATATTATCCTTCTTTAACCATTCTTAAATTTACAATAATATACAGAACCATCCTTAAATTTAAAATAGTATACAAATGTTATACGCCAATTTTATCCTTCTTTAACCATCCTTAAATTTACAATAATTCTTCCTTCTTAAACAAACTATCCTAACGTTCAAACAAAAAGTAGAAATATCCAAATCATTCCTTCTTAGAAATCTCTAATCATTCAAAAGAATTGAATGCAATATAAAAGCTCTATTGCAGTCTATATTTATTGAAATCTATACCAAAAGACATGTGGTGTCACAATATATTACAATATAATATTTAAGCCATTGTTTGAATATAAAAAGACGTGTGATATTAAGGACGGATCCTTAATACCTTTCTTAATGCACGTATGTATACCTTGGAGACATGTTCAGAACCGCAATACAGTCATAATAACGAGAGAGATATTTACATACATTAAATATAAAATAAATTTCTATTTATGTTCCATTTCGTCGTTAATGTTCGCCAAAATTTATGAACGCGTAAAAATCGACGCAGTCTCACGCAGTGTTGCAGATATCGACGTGCCTGTTACGAATGGAATTTCTGGTAACGCAATCGCGTACACATGTGGCTATCGTGTGCGTGCGTGCGTGCATCGGCACAACCGAAACGAAAGACACGCACGCGACACGCATTTCCGCAAAACATCGTTGCGGTAACATTCTTGCGATCGGGCACACGAGTCCACACCGCGACAGAACCGTCGAATCATCGTTTTTTTTTTCTTCTTTTCTTTTCTTCTCTCCTTTTTCTTCTTTCGAACGTCACCTTCGCTTGGACTACGCTTCCTGATAGCGTTTCCTCTTTCGTGGCGTTCGGCGCGTGTTTCGCTTATCGGTTGTTGCGAAAAACGACGCGTGAATTACGATGCCTAGGATGATACTCGCCGCGTGATTTGAGATATGAAAGAACGCCGATTAAAAAAAGGATAATTGGCGCTCGAGATATCGGCCTACCTGTAATTAGCGGCAGACTCGTGAATGTAATTTAATTCTTCGTTAACATGAAATTTTAATTCATTGGGAGAATTGCTCCACTTTGAAATATAATTTCATTCGATATGTTTTCTACGAGAGAGAGAGAGAGAGAGAGAGAGAGAGAGAGAGAGAGAGAAAGATACATATTTCCATGTTTCAAACACTTGATGAATATGACTAACTCTTTGGTATTCCATTGGTTTCATTACCAGTATCCCAAATCATTAAATCATCGTTAAAATTTAGTCACTCTACACGCAATTGAAGTTTAATTAACGTAAAACAATCGATCCTCTCTTCTCTGAATTCTTTTGCGCTTGGAGGGACTCTTGAGGTTTCAAAGTTGATAATTTTCAACTTGCCTGGTCGAGGAAAGTATAATAATAAAAATATCTGTATTGAATGGGAAGCGTACCCAGCTGATGAGGAAATTAGTTTAATAAGACGTAGGATGTTTTTGAAAAGTTGCGCCTTTACCCATTCAAAACTTACTCACGGTCTGAAAATTTAAAATATCGTGATTCATACGTAACGATTAAATATCCGCAACTGTTGGCATTATTGAACAAGCCGTTCAAAAGGGGCAGTATCTCGAAGCCACGCCGAACCGTGTTCGGTGCCATTTTTCGCTGCATCGCGAACTAGTTACAATTAATCTCAATTAATGTACACAGAATTTTCTAGATCGGAGTGCAATTGAAGTCGAATCGTACGTGCGCCAACTTAATAATCAATCTCAACGATCGCGTCTTCGCTTCGAATTCTTTCTCGTTTCCAAGAGGCTCTAGAGTAGCTTGCACTCTCGAAGGAGCAATTTCCAGCTACGAGAGACCGCAAAACGCGGCAACGAGCACGGTCGAAAATTAATAGTTAATTCAGCCACGAACGCGGACTGCCAGCTTTTAACGTTGCCCCGCAGCCGCGAAAGATAGATCTGGCGCGCGGCACGCGACGTTCATTAAGCCTCCCAAGGCCGGCTGACGAGGTGGGCCTTTTTTACTGGAAGGCTGGAACAGTGCCCCGTGCAATATTACGCCCGTCTCACCCTCCGCTCGTCACCGCCGCGCCGTCTCGTCGGGGGTGGTTACTTTACGTGCTGGCTAATTTGCACCGGCCACTCATCATCGTCCGCCGGCTTATTACCACTCGGCTCCTTCTTCCATTCTCCTTCTATCTCCGCGCTTATCTTCCTCTAACCTCGCTCACCGTACTCTCGTTCGATCTTGTGCCTTTCTTCGTTCCTCTGCGTCTCTCTCTTCCTTGTTTACTCGATTACACGAGTACCTGGGCGTTCGTCGGGAAAAATTTGTAAAAATTATCGTCTCGTTTTTTGTAAGCTTGGGATAATGATATGTACATACGTTTCGACGATTACGCGTAACAGAGGAAAATTGGGTTAAATTTTACTTATGTCGACTGTGGAAACGAGTTGCAAGATTTTTTACTTCTTACTGACATGTGCTGTCATGTAGAAAAAATTAATTAGATCGTGAACAGTCATTTTTAAAGTATAATTGCAAGACGGTCCCTTTAAATATCGAGGCTTACTGACGGATAATTTGACCGTGTATTTTTTGGGGGGATTTCTACTTGTTCGAATTACCTTTTGGTTTTGTTTCAAACATTATCGATGCGATGTTACAGCGCTACAGTGAAATTTCAAGATATTTCTGTGTATTTTTAAAATATGTACTTTCGTTAATCACTTCTTTGACAATTAAACTGCGAAAATACACAGGATATATATATATGTAGTAAAATATATAGTAAAACAGGTATATAAAATCACGTAAATAAAGAAATCATTACATCCAAATATAACGGATCAAGCAAACGAAATAATAATAAAAAGTGAAACGACGACGATACTTATCCGGATTGCAACTAATGGAATACCTCGTGTCTGACTCCTGGCGACTGAATCTACTTGCAGCGGTTCACGAAAGTATTCGAACACTTGCCATCGGAAGAACGTTATTTCACATCGGCCCATTCATCACAATTTTAATGAAATTTCAAAACGTTTCAAAACTCAGAATTCAACATTTAGAAACACTTTTGTGAACAGCTGTAGCTTACCACGTTCTATACAAATTAGAAATTAATTGTAGAGATGTGATTCTATCACGTTTAATAACAGTTTAATAATTATTTGCTTTTATTTTATTCCTAAAATTCGACTTATATTCGACTTTATTCCGAATATAATATAATATATTTTATTCCGAAAAAGTTTTTACTAATAAATATTCGATTACCATTAGATACAAACTACGAATAATGATACGCTTCTTAACGTAACGTTCTCTTAAAAATTTTTACAAGTGTTGAAAAGCGTACGATAATTTTACACGACAATTATTTCATGTAAATTGCGAACTTCTCTTCATGCTCGCGAGAACCGTATTACAGTATTGACGGCAGATGCCAATAAATTACGACGGCGGAGCTCTGACGATGCTGGGAACGTTTTGAAATTGTCGACGGAAAATTTCATCGGCGAAATACATTGCCAAGCAACGCGTAATTAAATGAACGGGATTAGACGAGATTGGGAGAGGCCGTTCGAACGCGGGTAATTAAGCTTCGAGGGGGACTGGATTCGTGCCGCGGTGTGCGCGTATAGCAATCGCTCGTTCCCCTCCCTCGAGATCGAAACGTGTGACGGGCACAATTTTGATTAACCGGCTCGGGTAAACGAGCGGTTTGTTCTCGCCTCCCCGCCGATAACAAATAGCCGCGTGTTTACGTAACTCGCGTCGCGACACCGATTATACGGCATTTTCCCATTTGTTAACCTCTATGCTAATCACGATCGACTACCTGTTACTCTGTCATTAAACGAAAATTTCACGCGTGACTGTACGTGCGCGCGATTAAAGAGCCACGAAGTCGCGTGCGTTCTCTTGGAATCCGTTGACTTTATTATATTAAACGAGGGAATTCCTATCGATCGAAGATTATTTGCATAAATTATGTCGATCTGTGTTTCTCTCTCTCTCTCTCTCTCTCTCTCTTTCTTCCCATCCCCTTTCGTTTTTCGCTTGAATCTGTTCTGTCACGCGTATTATTACAGAGCTGGAGAGAGAGATTAATTTAGCTCATTTTGATTTCACTTGCTCAATATTCAATACAGCGTCATTGCAGTGATGTAACAATTCATTAATTATGTTTTTCGACTTGAGCCATCTTACGTGCGTATTTGATTATTCAGTATATTAAGTGCTACTGTTTCAGTATAGCACTACTGCCGTATACTATATAGGAATGTAGCAAGTGTATTATTTAATGTACTAATTGTGTACTTTGATAAATAGAGCAGTGAACAGTGGAGTCCAATCGCTCATTGAGCAAACAATTCGTACAATTGGAGCTCGTACAATAGTTAATCAATTTTGTTCTTTTTTTTATTTTTGCGTTTCATCGACATTAGGGGATAACTAGATCGAAAACTTTTCATTTCTGTTGGAATGATCAGCAACAAGTAAAGCATCGTTGAATTGAAACGCGATTGCAGCTGATATGTTTTTATCGTCACGAATCAGAGTCACCGGTTAATTTTTTAATTTCAGCCTTGCTATATTCGATTGATAAAATTAAAACCGTATAAGAAGCGAGATCGATCAATTCGGTTTACTGGAATCTTACGTTAAGCAGTAAAATGAAACTGAATGAAAGATTTCAGAATTAAGCGACTTAATCTATTAATTACTTAATATACTTAATCTATAATATACTTAATATTAATACTTAATATACTTAATCTAAACTAAAATAATTAAAATATAATTATAATAATAATAATATAATTAACTAAAATAATTAAAATATAATTATAATAATAATAATAATATAAATATAATTATAATAATTAAAATATAATTAAATAACATAAAAGTTATTGTAATCCCCAATATCCCAAGTATTGGATTTAAACGTGATTCCGATCCACCGATCCGAAATCCACCAATTCCGTGTGGGTCCACCAAGTGCACCTCACTACAAAAGAGCAAGGGTGCTCTTCAATGCCGCGAGGAGCTGACGATACTTACAAAGTTCTGACGCTTCAATTGCCTCCAGGCCGCCAACTCTTCGTCATTGTTTACTACAATACCAGTTGCAATAAGCAGCAATGAGCATGAACGAGCAAAGGCTCCGACTTTGACATTAGTGCAACCGTGCGTTCGAGCATACGAAATTGAAAGTACGTAGAAATGAAAATTGATTAGCCCAATTTCCGAGAAGTTCTCGCACACGCGCGAGACACCTATAAATCTGCGCCCTAATCGGTGGCTGGTGATATTCAACCGCGGCTCGTAATTCATCCGTTTGGGGAGAGAGTAGCGGGCTCGTCTCCCGTCTCTGGACAGGCCGGCGACGCGGCTCGTTTCGCGAATCATAGCGGCGCGATTATTTTCGCGTGTGAAAACGCCTCGCCTCGGTTAGGTGGCTTCGGCTCGTTAAATGCGGGGGCTGACATCAAAGAAGGGCCACGGTCGGCTAAAGTGCTAAAGGCACTCTCGGTCGGTCGATCGGTCGGTCGGTCGGTCGGTCGCTCGTTTGCTCGAGAGAGAGAGAGAGAGAGAGAGAGAGAGAGAGAGAGAGAGAGAGCTGTTCGCCGGTGTTCTATACTCGGCCAACTTCCACCGGGGCTACCGATACCGGGGCAAACTGCTTGGCCGACTGCTTTACGCGATGGCGTGCAAACTGCACCGCACTGCGAGGGAAACAGAGGGAAACTGAGGGAGGAAGAGAGGGCGGGAGGGTGAGGGAGAGAGAGCAGCGCGGCGAGGAGATTTGCATACGGGAGATCGCCGCGCTGGTTCGCTTATGAGGGGAATGTTTACGATATCCGCATAATGAGGGCGTGGGTGTTTCTATTAAGGCGCGCAGCCGGGCCCTGCATGGATAAGCGTTGCCCTATCCAACCTACGGATCTCTCTGTTGCTCTCTCTTCCTCCCTCTGCCTTTGCATCGTTGTTACTACTACTACTACCATCTTCGGCTTTTGTCGGTCGGTTTTTCTTCCTTTCTTTTTCTCCCCACTCCCTTTCGTTCCTTTTTTTTTTTTTTGGCTTTGTCCTTTTTCCAGCCGTCTCTCTCCGCTCTTTCTTTTTTTCCCCGATTATGATACGGGACAGTTGCGTCGTGTTTTTAATCGTTCTCGAATCTTGTCGAAAATACTGTGACTATCGAGTCAAGATGTATTTTAATTTACTTTTGAGTCCCTTTTCCTGTTGTACTGTTTTTTCGATATTTATTTTCAATTGGTATCTCGTTTCCAGTTTCTCGTGCTCGCCACGTCATTTATTTTCAGTTGGGTAATCTTATTCCTAGTTTCGTGCTTACACTGTCACTTTGTATTTTCATTCGTTTCGAATTAGCGACCACTGCTAAATCTTGTTTCCAGTTTCATGCTTACAACACTGGTTTTAGCGTCTATTTTTATTCAGCCTTTCTGTAACCGTGCCTCCAGCCTTCGTACATGCAACGCCATTCTCGGCGTTCATTTTCAATTAATAAGTACTGTAATCCAGTTTCCAGTTTCGTGCTCGATACACCGTATTCAGGCAATCATTTTTAATTAGGTGTCCACTCGAGCCGAAGCAACTTCAATTCACTACTGGTCAGACCGTTACGGATACGTCGCCGACGCGAAGTCGAAAGATTCGAAGCCAAGTTGGCTTTGAAGAACGAGTCTTTAGAGAGAATGCGAGCAGAAACGCGACCGTCGCGTTCGTCGGCAGTGCCGCCGCGAAGTTGCTTCGTCGCGAGTATGGCAACGTATCGTGCCCGACGTTTTTACGGATAATTAATCGAAATTGAGAGTTTACCGCGTAGCGCGTAACTCAAAATCAAAGACACGCGAAACGTCAGTTGTGCGATTTTCTCGATCTGTTATTCCAATCTATCGAACGAAGGCTCAGAGAGACGTGGTATAATTTTCCAACCAAGTTTCTTCGTACACGAAACTTATCGGCGCTCTTACGTCCTGTACATTTCGTTCTTCTCATTCTTTCTCTGACTCACGACTGTTGTTGTTCCAATTCACGAGAAACGGTTTAAATTATTGGCCTTAGAGTTTCACTGGAATTAACTGAAGTCAGTCATTTATCGAAAACGGCTCGGGTAGGTCGCGTAAGAGAGAAAAAGAAAAACAGAGACAGAAACAGCCGGATAATAAATGAACGTACTGTTGTCCAACGGCACAGTAACTAAACAGTTGACCATTTCTACATTTTTCTTCGCGTCGTTGTGAACAATTTTTCTACAAACGAGCAGCTCGAGAGACGTTAGTAGGTGAACGAGAGGAGTTACGTGAAAGAAGATACAAGTATCTCGAGTCGAGTGGAGATGTTGCGTGCAAAAGGTCCAACGACGAACTTCTTCGTGGACGTGACTCGAGGAGCCGCCCACGCTTCTGCCGGCCTCGAATTAACCTACAATTACGCGATCACGTTCCTCGCCAGATTCTTTCGAATGCGTGGCGTGACGTGTATAATTGTTCGTTTAGAAGCTCTCTGGGATAGATGGTCGTGTATGGCATGGGATAATTGATGCGAAATATTAAGAGGAAGATCGGTCATATTGGAATTTTGTACGTAGGAAAGAATTTTAGAAAGTATTTCTGTTTAAAATTTAACACTGCCAACTACGTATAAACTCATCGCTGACATCAAGAGATATTCACTGAAAATATCTTCGACGAATTATATAGGAAATGTAGCTTTGATTCATAGAATTGTGCCAATAATTCAAATATCGGAATCGTAATTTTCTCACGTAACCGTGGGAACAGAGAGATTTTGTGCAAGAATTTATTTAATACGGAAATTAACAAACTGTGTTAATTTACAAATTCTCCCACGGTTTCGAAAACACGGATCGCGATCATCCGTCAGCGTTGAATATTTTATCGAACGTTTTTACGAATATTTTATGGGCTGCTCGATCTCGGTGAAGTTGAACGTTGGACATCGTTCGTCGATACGGGGTTATTTGCTTCGCGATCGTGTATAGACGAGAAGCACAAAGTCTGTACTTCGGTTCTCGGCGATCCACTTCGTCGACGTAGCCGCAGGCTGCTTTCCTCGATCGATTCACTCGCGACGATCTCGATCGTAGCCAGCTTTCTCTTGATTTTTCTCGAATTTCCCGCTGCTGTTCTTTGACGCGGCATTGGCTAAGGTCGTCGTTGCAACGAGTCACGGTGTGCATCCGTATTCTGCAGTCCTTGCTGCACTGCGGTGCCATGACTCTTCGAATGCGGCCCAGCGACGGCTTTGCGCAACGAGCCCACCGCATTCTGACCAACCGCTTTCCAACGTATCCCCATGAAAAATGGGAATTTTCGTCTCACGCGAGGCGACACCTCGCGCTGGCTGGAAGTTCGAATTCAGTTTCAATGCGCAGAACTTTGGAGTTTGTCTTGCGAATGATGCTTTATCATATACGCAGTGCGTTATGCGTGTCGCTCGTGGTTCATGGCGGTTACGAGGCACTTAAACTTCTTGACAGAGCTACTCGATACGGTGTGAAAACGAGTAGTAAGATACTTGTCCAATGACTGGAGAAATCGATCGCATTACACTCGGATTTTTAACGAAATTCATTATAAACGCATTGCACTTTGGATGAATTATTCTCGTTGACGTGGTTGCGAGAATTCTGAAAACTCTACGTGAAACAATCTTTCCACCGAGATTCTATTCTTTCGATATCTGAAGAGTATCGTCGAGTTGTCAAAATTTCTATTCCACTTTCCTATTTTATTACTCCTCGTGAGGAAAAATTCGACTGAACGAAAAGATTTCAAGATCGAACAATTCGACTGTAAATTGGAAGTTACATTCTTCGTCACATTTTCAAATCTACTCGTGACAATTCGATGTACAATACATTCCCTTTACTAAAAATATCTTCGCGTCTCAGCGAAATAAAGAGAACAGTGTTACAGCGGAATACTTATCGGAATCTCATCTTTTACAAGTAGCAAACGCATTGGGGAATATCATGCGCGAGTGAGTTGAACACAACCTCGCGTTGAGTTATCTTATTCATCGCGCGAGAGCTTTCCTCGCGTCTATGGATCCTGACGCCGGATTTTCCTGCGGCTCTGCGGATAAAATACGAGGTTTTCGCTGGCGGAATTTAGGAATTTTGATAGCGAAACGGAGACAGAGCGGCCGTGGTTATTACAGCTGGTATTATCTGTTCCCGGAGAGGATTTTACGAGCGTGGTCGCATTATCAAACGTCGTTGCTCGAAGTAAACGCTTGCAAATGACGCTGCTTGTTACGCGGTCAGTGTTATTAGTTCGTGGAATGCCTGTAGCCTGGCGTGTGACGCAAAGAATCGAGAGCAAATAGGCAGGCAGGAGCAAATGTTAAACGAACCGGCTATTTGTTTGCGATCAGCGAACCACGATCGCCCCTCGCCTCTTCTCCTCGCGGAGAGTGATGCTTCTCACCTCCTTTTAACGACCATTTTGTTTTCCCCACGTTTTCATTGCTCTCGGTTCTTGGCGAGTTCAATTCTGACGAGCGCGCCAAATTGGGACTTGCAATAAAAACTTGCGTAAAAAATTGTTTGTAAATAGTTGTGACTAGACTGCTGGACTTTGGAAGAGATCGAGCTTCAGTATTTTCTGTGTTTCTGCATGTTATGTGCATTTCGTGATTTTAGAAACTTGGTTACATAGTGACAAATGATCCCTTTAGTGGTAATAAGACACGCACTTCTACACGTAAGAACACGTAATTTCTAGCGAATTCTGGACCCAGAAATTCAAAAATTACAGGAAATTGGAATACATAGGAATCGAAATCGAATCCTCTGGAAGCGCAATGAATCGGGAACGGCAGTGTGTTTCGTGTTAATTTGTAAGGAGAGCCAAGCGCGACAAGAAGCGACAAACAAAGAGCCAGAGTGAGAAAACAGAGGAGCAGCAAATTGAAGTCACATCGCGGGAAGACTGCGCCTCTCCGCGTGCAATTCCCATGGGCGTACCGGGGAACATCAGCTCGGGAATCCGGCGGCCGGTGCATTCCAAGGCTTCGCCGAAGCCCGAAGACCTGGAATCCACCCGCATGAAGCGTTCACGCAGCCGGTACAGGTGACTCGTTGGCCGTTCGAGGGACGACGCGGTATCGTCAGGCAGAGCTCTCTCAGCTGCCGCTTCTCGCCGGCTCCTTTTTAGATCGCCGAGCCGAGTGGCGGATCGCTAATGATTCGCCGCCCGGTTTCACGGCTGGCCGTGCGAGAGAAGTCGATGGCGACGCGGAGACGCGAGCGCTGGGCCGAGAAGGTGCGAAGCGTAAAAAGCTCGAGAGTTTAATTACCAAAGAAAAACAGAGAGACATAGAGAGAGAGAGAGAAAGAGAGAGAGAAGTGTGGATGTCAATAGTAACAATCGTCGAAGTAGATTCCAATCTGGGATCGATAACGATCGCTATGCTTCGCTGTCTGATGGCAGGGATCGCCGGTTTCAGCTAGCTAGAGGCATTTAAATAAGAAGACACGAGGATGTCTTCTTATTAATACTTAACTCTCTTACAAATACTTTGTAAATAATTGGGCCAGAGATCGGTAGTCTTTACTAGGTATCGAACGGATCAACCGGAAGTGTGCTCACTTGCTCGACGTTTTCACCTCTGATTATTCTCCAACGTTAGGAATTGCTCCCGCGAGGTTTCATTTATTTCTCAAAGATCGGTATTCTCTTCCTGCCTGTTGTTTCCTTTCTTTTTCTAAATTGGATCGACGAGCTTTCCTTTCGTTGGTGTTTTATATCTCTTGCTGTTGGAAAGAGCAGCGAGTTCAGTGAGCTGTAAAAGAGAGCCGTGAAAGAGAGGTAAAAAGTCGAGAGGCTCTTTTATAATATTTTTCAACCGCGCGCGCAAAAAACCAAGGCGCGCGAGGAAAGTGAACCTCGTTCACCGAGGAGGAAGTACACCGCGAACGTTGTTTTTTTTTTTTATATAATTTTCTTTTCCTTTGTTGGCTGTTAAACGAGAAAGTCGCCGTTTCGTGACACGAGGTTCTGTCTTCGATATATATTAAATATGCTCCGTTTTAATCGTGATTTCGCAAACAACGTTGCTCCGATCGGTAATCGACAAAAATATACTCCGGTGATTTAATTCTCGATTGAGTTTCCATCCACCATTGACTTTCATCATCGAAAACCGATCATTGATCATTGACGATTTATTATTTCAATTTGCGTAAATTAAAATTGACCAATCTAACTGAAATCTAACCGAATCGAGCGTAAAAATATCGCAGTATCGCTAGATTTTGCTGGAAATTCATACTCTGGAAAATCTAATTAAGAAGGTGGAACCTTGATAAAAAGTTAATAAATAAACAATTGTTGTTTTATTGATATTATGTACAATTTCATATTTTATAGTCCTTTCTAATAATCTTTAATGTATGAACCTAATACATACACTTGTAATAATGTAAATTATTACAATTAAATTAAAAATTAATACAGTTTATATATATATATATATATATATATATATTTCTGCATACGATTTTCTTCGTTAAAAAATTGCAAGAAAAAAAGACTTTCAATTTTTAAGCGAAAGTGACGGGGGTTGAAGAATCTTCGACTCCTTCCGCCCTTCTTCCTCGCTAATAATTCCTTTCCATCTGCGTGGAACATCTGCCCTGACGACTTTCGTCTCGTCGTTGGTTTCGAGCTTCAAAGCGCTGCAACCCGTACGCAACCGGTTTTCGTACCGAATTCAACTTCGCGCGCGAATTGTCGCGCTCCCAAGGGCGACAGGAGGAGGAAGGCGTGAACGGGGAGAAGTTGTCGCGTCATTAAAGCGAGCAGACGGGAATTGACGTCTTATTATAACATCGGCTAGTCGTTCGGTGGATCAACAGGCAAAGGCGGAGGGCATCACCCGTTATCATCGAGTCGTCCGAATGATTCAGCGAGTTCGCAGCGAGTCCCTTTAGAACCGCATCGGCCAATCGATTACACGCCGGTCGGATCGATGGATCGCGCTAACTAGATCGAAGGAGCAGATCGGTGCTATACTGGCTACCGTGATAACAGGATCGTGGAGAGATCATCGTTGCTCTTGATGCGAATTTTACAAAAATACCAGGAATACTTTTGTGTGCGTTCATAGTGCTGCAACTGTAATTTTTTTCATGTTATCGTGTGTAAAATTCGTATAATAGCATGTAAACACGTATAAAATAATATGTGAAGAATAATACGTTCCGTATGTGAAATAATATGTGTCTACAGATAACTTCATAAATTAGCGTAATAAATTTAATAATTGTAACTCGAGTCGAATGTCGCGAACAGCACTAACAAAATAATGAAACAGCGTGGTGAACGTAATATTCTTCATTTTTTTACAATTTTTTATCGGAAAGAATGCTTTTCAAAAATACTAAATGCTCAAGCTACAGCGTAATTCGACGTAAAAATTTACAAATTTCCGATTCGAAACTGAAACGAGGATTCTTCAACCGCGACGCGAAAGAGTTCGACGAGGCGATGATCGGTTGTTTCCTTTACAGGCCTAATAAAAAATAATAAATTAATTTCGCTGTGCGATCAAAAGCTCGGATAGCGGGAGAGGATGATTAACAACCAGCTGTCCAACGGGTGACAATGTGTCGCGCGCGTAAAATCGAAGCGGAACGACTTAACAGCAGATAGCAGCGCGTTGCGTGGATTTTCTGGATGAGCGGTGGCAGGTCGTCGGTTGTCGGTGTCGCAGAAGAAAGATCAGACAGGTTTTCGTGAAGAGAAGAAGCTTCGTCTGCTCGTCAGCCTCCCTGGTGGAGAAGAATAGACCCAACGTATTGCCTGCGCGTCGCAAAAGGCGACTGAAAAGGGGATCACGTAGCAAAATTCCTCACAAGTCAGCATTCGGGCAAGCGTGGTCTTCGATTACGCGAGGGTCGAACGATACTGATAAGGTTGACGCTCTAATTGCGTCCCGTCAACCCTTGCCCGTTGTGGAACCAACCCGGGGCTGTAGAAAGTTATGCGTACGCCATCGGGGGCGAGATAGCGGACTTGTCGTTTTGGCTTGTCAGACCGGATACCACACTAACTGCTCGTCAACCACGCTGAAGACGTCGCCGTTCGCGAAGAGAGGGGGAAAGAGCCGATCGCGCTCGACGATCTGCGAGCCTTGTAAAACACTTACAACCATTCCCGGGTGACGTTAAGTATGATAGTCGGTTTTTGCATCTGCCGGCGAACGGCGACGAGTCGGACGTTATTTATTGGCCGATGGTAGTCGCCGGTTAAAAAACCGGCGAAAGTACTTGTCGCGACCTAGCGACAGGGTTTTCGAGTGCCTAACGATCGAGCGCGCGGAGAACGAAAGGACGCGTTCGATGTAACCCTTTCGATGCCGATCAAACGTCCTGGCGCGTCTAGAAGGTGTACGAGAAGGTAGGAAAACTGGGAGGTAGATTGACTCTCTCTCTCTCTCTCTCTCTCTCTCTCTATGTTGTGTGCGTTGATCCTGTGTGTACAGTTGGTCACAAAAACGTGCATACAGTTGCTTGTGAAACTGTTCGAGCGCTGATGTTTTTTATGAATTGCATCAAGTTTGAAGCAGAAATATAAGAATATATATTATAAAATATTTGACAGTGGCAAGTATACGTTTCAGTAACGATCCGTTATTCCTTAGTGGGACCATTTTTTAAATACCTGTTACGCGTGATAAATATTTGGCAACTTTTATACGTACATTGTCAAATCAGTTTTTTTTAAACGTCGCCCAGTGTGAAATTTCTGCTAAGGCAGCTGTTCGAATATTTTTACGAGCTGTTACACACGTATCTGTCAAATTTCAAATATTTAGATAGAAAAAGAACAGCTATAGACTTCAATCAGTTTGTTGGCTGAAATTACGTCGTTTCTAAAACATTGACGATAGTTTTTACTTGTTTGAAAGAACAGGAAACTTGATCACACACAGTAAAGCAAATGAACGTTATTCTGATTATAACTATAGTAATAACATATTTTTTGCATACAGTTACATATAATAGAGTTTGTAATTTTTTGTTCCAATTCATTTATTCGTACAGAAAACGTGGTCGTTTTTTCAGAATCTGTACAACTGTAACTTTGATGAATAAATTAGTAACTCTAGTAAAATGTTTCGCGAAAAATTTGAAATTTTTACCCGAACGTGGGAACTTTTGTCCACTGATTGTGTGTACGTGCGTGAGAGAGAGAGAGAGAGAGAGAGAGAGGGGCGATAGGTTCGTATAGCTCCTTAAATCAACCCTAGTTGGCCTGTCAACCGAACGGCGCGCGTTCCCTTTCGTGGCGCACAAATTACCGCGCGTTTAATTACCGTCTGATATACGAAGGAGGATCATTAATCACCACGCCGATAACCCGTAATTTTCCAGCAACGATAAAATCTGTCGCACGACATCGAGTCCCGCGTTTACCGCGACAAGCAGCGTCAGGGACATCTTTCGCTCTTTCTCTCGTTTTTTCCCGCTGAAGGAGACGTTGCCGTTCTTAGCCAGACGGAATTTCAGACACTTTGAAATCGTCTCGAATCTGTATCGTATCACCTCCAACATGATTCGGGGATTAAAGCCTTTGGAAGTCCCGATAGAGTCGAGATAGATCCGAGTCTCGAAAGTTTCGAAAGTATTTTTAGTATCTTGCGAGCTTTTTGATCACTTTGCAAGTTTAGAGTTCAGAATGCATGTAACATTTTGAAGTACAAAACTGTACAGAGTGCGTACTATGTGAGAAAATGCACAAAATATAGTGTTTTCCATAACATGTCTAGTACGTGGAACAATTTTCCACGAAGGTTCTACTTTTCTGATCCCATTTTTAAAGTATTAATTCGTATAAGAAAATCCGCGTCGCTTTCAAACTTTTGTAGCTTTTAAAATATTCAACACGATCGAGAGTTCCAAGATAGTCGAAAAGCTTCCAGGACGATCGACACATGATCGATACGTTTAAGCTTCGTATAATCGTATCGTCGAATTTTTTCGTCGCTGTCACACGAGATCGTTCTGTCGCTAGCAGTTTGTCGGGAAGAGGAAGAGCGGATGGAGAGGCGTGAGGAGATGGCAAACGCGGAGGAAACGCGCGCGCACACAACACGATCAAAAGAGCGATCCTGCTGCTTCTATATAGATTTTTCTCCCTTGCGCATGGTGCTGCACTTTCTCTCCGCGCGGCGTCCGTGGGCGTTCGCGCGGCGAAAAATAGAGCAGCAGAGAAACACCCTTTGACGTCTCGGAGGACGAACAGCTGAAGTCGGACGATCGATAGCCTGGAAACGAGAGCGAGATTGAACGCGCGATGCAACTCGGCTCGACTGACCGCCAGTTCCACGATTTCCTGCGCGGCTCTTTCTCTCTCTCTCTCTCTCTCTCTCTCTCTCTCTCTCTCTCTCTTCAGTTGAGATTTGCTCGACGCATTTACAATTTATAACGATGCAACGATGAAAAGATGAGATTGATCCACTTTGACGAGACTTGCGTTTCCATTTGTAGCGTTTATTATTAAATTGTTGATGTTCGTGGCACTTTAAATGCAATTTGCACAACAATCGAAATTAAACAGACGCAATATTCGATTGAAGTAGATTAGAATTTGTTCATTTGGTCCAAAAGCATCGTGAGACGAAGCGTTGTTACGTATATATATATATATATATAAAATCTCCACTTTCGTTCTCTCGCTCTTTCTCTTACGCCGATTCATTGCTCGCGTCAACCGCGAAGAGAATCTGACGACGAAGTTTCTCTACCCTATGGAGGCCTATGTAGATACCAACGATCGGCTTCTCTTCGGTAGCCCGTCTGGTTTTTTGGTAGCAGTTTGCCGGAGTCCCACCGCCACCGAGCCAAGCCTCGCTGCCCTAAGGCCACTCTTCCCTTCCGAAGGAGGTACGGTGGATGAACGGACATAGCGATGGCTTCGACCTAATCTCGTTCACGTTCCTCGATGAAACAGAAACTACCGCAGACTTTGGCTTTTTTAATTATAAAATCGACAGAGCAGCTGTCCGATTATTATTTTACTTGACCCATTGTTTTGTCATACTTGTCAATTCCGTCTCGTTCATCTCAAGTTAATTGTACGTTTGCCAGAGGAAGAGACAGAGTATTCGCCGAGGGCGGATATTTCTCGACTCTATTGTGCGGCGTGTTTCGACGAGGGTGATTAAGAACGGCAAGGGAAAGTTTACAGCTGTTTTCAGCTAATTCGACGGTATACGACAACAGGTTGTATATATAAGGGTTCTTCCCCCCCTCCCCCTTTGCGGTGTGAGAAACGTGTCTCGATGCAGGCGCCGGAACGAGTTTCTCTGATTTTCGTTTTACTTGACGTGCTGTCCTCGCGCTCGTTTTGTTTCGTGATCAACTTGACCAACTGAGGAATATAATCGGTTTATATAACGAGATACAAATTAACCCCTTTCGAACCCCTTACTTACAATCCAACGCAGACACGTTCGAAATTCAACGAGCAGCGACAGTATTGAAATTTGGCCGAAGCTTCAATCTCAGTTTGCATCAAAGTCGAATAATTGCTGTATCTTTTTATACAGTGTCAAGACAACGAGCAGTTGACTGGTTATTTTTTTGAAAAAGAATTATAAATAGGTTGAGAGATTAATGTCGTAGCATATAAAGGGGAAACATTTGCAGATTGATGACTGATAAATTTGGTTCTATGCTTGAAATGATTCGCAAGCAGTTCGTATCCATCGTCGGAGCAGCGGAGCACCCGGTATATGGACAGATCGAGTGGGAGAGAAAGATCAAGCGCTCCACCCACGCCCATGTCTCAACCTGTTCTGTTTCTCCCGTCGAGCCGCGGTTACAGGTGCCTCCCCGAGGGCATTCCTGCTGGAATTCTTCACCGATGATCTTCTCCCGGCCCTCCTGCAAATTCTACGGCCGCGGCCGCTCCGCTGTTTACCAACTTCACTCCAAATCGATCCAACGATTCCACCTCTCCTCTTCCACTTTTTCCTTCGTTCACCTCTTTCGTTGCTTCTTGCCAAAAATTTCTTCCTACACGTTTTGCTGAAATGTGTTTCCATTTTCTTCTCTTCACGAATTCAAATCGTCCGTTTACTATTTACTGTTTCACTTCCTTTCCACCCACATTTGCTCTGTTTCTTTCTTTTCAAGACCTTCCTTTGTATTTATCACGATACTTTTCGTTCTCTTCTCTCTTTAGAGATTTATTACGTTCTGTTACTTTTTTTCTCTTCGAGTGATCGCAAAGATCCCTTATTTTCTAGATTTTCTCTTCACTCTAAATCATACCAGAGATTTCTTCTCTTCCATCTCCTTTCACCGTCTCTTCCTTTTTAAAATTTTTCCCTTACTATAATCTATTTTCCTCTCTCTTTAAATATTCATCTCGTTTCTTCTCGAAATTTTCTTATTTCCTTACTTACAGTACTCTCTTTATTCTTCTCCTTTCAGAGATTCACTCTGAGAGGTATCTGAAAGCATGTTAACGTGATAGGCGATCTAACGAACCGATCAAGTTTCTCCTCTCTGTTAACGTAACACGGTAATCGCGGTTGCGTAATTGCGTGACGCAAAGCGACGCCCGTGGTGATTTCTTCGAACGCCGACGCGTGTCCAGTCGAATCAGCCTCAAAACGAAACCGGCCGGCCATTAAGCTATCCTAAATGCCTTTCGACGGTTGTGGTAGTACCATAGAGACAGGCCTACCCTGACTGGCCGCGAGAGAAAGGAAGCAGAGAGCATGTGCACGAGAGCACGACTTTCGAGTTTCATGAAACAAACTCTGAAACGCGCGTCGTTTCGTGCTGCGTCCATCTCTCCTGCGAAAAAGTCCAATATAATTAATATTATAATCTTCGACGACTCTCAGCAAATGATACCCGAGTGCATATTTGAATAATATTATCCTGTTATCAGCTGGAGGAAATGTTTTAAAATGTAGAAGTACGTTAATAGTTTTGAATATAGGAATCTAGAAATATGTCAATCAGAAAGATTTTAGAATAGTTTCAACGTTTGCAGTTGATACACGGGCGTTTAATGGAATAGATGGAAACACCATGTGGCTAGTTGTGAAAATATATTTTCAACATAGCGTCAATAGTTCGGTCACATCCCATATAAGATCTTCCAAAAGTTATACATTTACCGTTTCTACAGTCTTCTTTTTTCCCCATGCTGTTGCCAAGTAATTTACCAAGGAACATCCACGTTGACATTCAAATTAGGAAATTTTCTCCTACGTTCGAGTTACAACTTCTTGCAACAAACGAGAATGGTTCAGCTAGAATTTTCGAAATTGCTTCGAACGCATTTACGTAGTATTGGTGCGCGACAGCGACCAGTTAAACATCACGTGCAGGAAAAACAGGGAAGCGTGCAGTGTCCGATGTCTGATGCGGATACGCGAACGGATAAAAATAAGAAGAGAAGGAGGGGACAGACACGATGGAGTAAGAAATAGGAAGAAATAGAGGAAACGAGTGAAACGAGAAAAAGGAGAGAGGGGATGGCAGCCACGCCGTACGCCCACGTCTCCTCGCGTCCGGGGGACCTGTTCTCGACTTTTACGTTCTGACGTCTTTTCACTCCGTTTACGAGTCCCCTTTGCGTTTTACGAGCGATCATCGGCGGCCCTTTCTCTCTGGCGAGATTCTGCCGAGGCCGTGTGCTGCTCGGCCAAGGCGAAAGGAAAAAGGGAGGGTCGCGAGGGAAACAACAAGACGATGATCGGGCGACAGGGAAGAACAGGGACGTACGAAGGCTCGCCGTGAGACTCGCTGTATCCGTCGTCGATCTCGCGATGCCCGATACGCGAATATCGCGGATATCTTTCCCGCGAAGAGGAAAGTCCAAGTCCATCGAAGAACTCTCTCGTGTACGATGTGGATCGATAAGGGTAGATGTGCTGAGGATGCGAGAGACATACCATCCCAATTGTTAGTCTCGTCGATCGAGACTGTTCGCGTAACATCAACACGATGATCATTTATTCTCTTGTACAATTGAAGTCGATACGAGTCAATTTAGGATTTTCGTTTCACACGATTAGAACGAAATTGACAAGAGTTCGTTTCGTTAGACACTATCTTATTTGTAAGAAATCGATCGAAACTTGGAAACAATCCTTTTCTTCAGTTCTTCTTGTTTCAAATGGAACGTACATCCCGTGGAATGTAAAATCAACGAGCATAAATTAACAAATAGAGAGCGTGACTTGTTCCGCCAGCAGTGAATAATTTCGAAAAGTTTTTACGCAGAGGCGTTAAGTTATTTGTCGTGTCGCGAGCCAATTAAATTTCTGCGCAACCCTGATATTGGGATCGCGCGGAGCTGATTTTTCGCTGACGCGCTTCCAGCCATTCCAGGCATTCGGTCGCTTCGTCGTGAAAGGATCACGGAAGAGTAACACGCGGTGTTCAAATCGATTTGAAAGAGCCGCGCCGTACGCCCTAGAATGCGATAGGGTGGAATCGCTGGAAAGTCCTCGACATCTGTGTCGCCGAGCTCGGCTTCCGCGAATTTCTATTCCACCGATGCGACTAATTGCGCTGGAAAATCGTCGTCTTTCGCGGGGTGGAGGCTGCACGTGTTGCAAAAATCTCGATCGAACGTTTGAAACGACTCTGTCAGCGGACGATTCGAACAGTCGACGTTTCAGTTTGTGGAGGAAAGGGAAACAAGCGAGGCACACCTCAAAGTTGCTAGTTTTCTGTGGTTTTCCATCTCTTGATACGTACATTATCGATTGGATATTCAACAAAGAAGGATATTCTTCTTCTTTGTTTTTTTTTTTTTTTGAGATAGGATGAAATTTTCTTATGTGGAAAAGATATCTGCGTTTTGTAAAAAGAAAAAGTTCGTGTGAATTTTTGGAACATAGTTAATTTTCCTCTGTCAAATAATGTGATACTTCCGTCCAAATATCCATCTATTAGGTATCTTACGAAAATTAAGCGAGTGAAGTTTTTTCTCTTTTTATCGTGGATTTATTTATCGTTTGAAAACATGTGCACATTTTTTTCCCACATATACTTACGCAGTTTTACATTTTTCTTCCAAATTCGGCTTCTTTAACGACTTTATTTTCTTGCCTCAACTATTTAAACTATTTACACGCACATAACGTATAATATCGTACGTACACGATATAATGTGGAATATAGTATAAAAATATTATAAAATCACGAATTTTTTCCTGTTCGCCGTCCATCTTTAACCTCACACGCTCACTCCGTAATGAGATATTGAAACGATTGAAAATTACACGTATATGTACGAACATTCTAACATCTATTTTATGCACTGCACTTACCAATTGCAAAGTATCTTTCCTTAACAGAACCCAAACGTATAGATATCAGCTTCGTGAGAATGACGATTCAATGACGCGAGAAACTTCTTTGACGTTTTTGTTTCAAAATTGTTGACTGCGTAGATAATAGTTTACGTAAAGGATTGAGCGGAGGTAATTGCATATGAAAGAAAGTAACTATTTTAACGGATAATGTAGCTTTTCCTGCGTTTTTATCGTCACTTTTTCACGTTCGTAAGAAAAACGGTCGGACTTGCATACTTGCGCTATTCATCTTGCGCGTATTCTTCGTAATTTCGTAGCTAGCCATTCATAGAATTGTCGACGAACAATTAAATGGAAACCCCGAATCCATTTAGCGACGTTTAGCAGATTTTACGTTGTGACGAATACTTCTTTTTTTTATCTTAGACGTTGTCTATTTTATTTCACTAAAAAATTATTATACACGACAAACCCGTATCCGAAGTTTACATTTAATTCTCAGAATCACAATGATTTCTCCGTAGCGATCAATTCCAGTCTCGCCATAGAGCAGCTAACGTTGAATACCCGAGAGACGAATGGCTTCGCCCACACCGAAAAATTGTTAGGTTTAGTTGGATTCGTCGCGTGTACACGTTGATTCATGTGCTCGTCGTGCCTGCCTCTTTCGCGCACCATTTAAATTTCAAATAGACCGCCTTCTGATATACCTGCGGACTTGCACGTGATTTTATGATAAAGTATCGAGCGAGACGAGTCGCGTGATCCACGCACGCTTTCGTTAAAATAGATGCGCTGCACTTTGTGGAAGATGTGGAAATTTTTGCTCGTGGCAGTCACGTTGAAGCGACAATACCTAAATCAGGACTTTCTCATTTATTATCGAGTCTCGTTTAGTTGCGAAACAACAGTTTCACGAGTTTTGTGTCACAAATGATCAGAATGAAAACGTTCTCGAAAAATAAAATAAATCCTGTCCGAAACTCTTTAAAACTGTAGAATCGAAGCGCGTAAGACTCGTAACTGTTGCTAAATGTGTCGTATCGAGGGTGTCGGTTACTCGAATTTCAGTCGGCTGGCAAATTTCCGGTTGGACGATCGCGCTCACCCCCCTCCGCCCTCCGAGAAGTTGTTTCTCTTTTCAACGAAATTGCGCGAAAATTCAGCGGAAGGTGAGAGATCGAACGTCATCGTGCGACGTGCACATCGCGTCAATCGAATCGTGCAAACAGCGCTCGACTCGCGTCATCGATGCCATCTCGGTAAGGGAAATCGATCGATCGCGCGATCGTCTCGCCTTTTATTTAATGGCTACGCGACGCTCGATGACAGACGGTCAACCAGCACCGTCCCGTGGAAATAATCGTGCGAACGCGTTCATCGTGATCTGCTACGACCGTGGTAACCTCCGTGGACGGTGGAGGGAATCGCGTTTCGCCCTCAGTAAGGAGGATCGGTGTGGTTCGGTACGTCGATCGAAAGCTCGACGACTCTCCTCCTGTTTCGTCGTTGCGCCCGTGCTTCGTTGCGTCGACTCGGTAAGCAAGGAGATACATACGGAACGCGATACCCAGAGAAAGAGATCTTGCGGTCTAATGACGCGAATCCCTTTCGAGTAAGAGCGTAATGGCGGATAACAGCGAGATAAGGTCGCGCGCGTTTAAGCGCAGCGCGTGCACGCACGCCGGTGATTCGCGTCCGCGTCCGGCACTAAAACGATGATTCGTGAAATTACGCGGTGCGCGCGCCGGAGAGAGCGATCTCGCGAGCAATCGGAAATGAGCGCGCGGCCGGGGACTGTAATTTACCAATATCCAAGAGATTACAGGGAAGGAAAATGGAAGTAAGAGCGGCGTGGTTTTTCGTTGTTTCAGGACGAGGTGGGAGGCAGTACGGTGGTAGCCGAGGGTGTAGTAGGCGGCATAAAGGGCCCAGGCGGCGGGTGCCGCGCATCCTCGATGACGATGGCCGAGAGCGCCGTGGAGGACGCTGCAGCCGCGCCCCCGGGTCCGGCCAAGCCGCCACCGCCCTCCTGCACCAACAATAACACCCTGGCGGCGACCGCGAATCGCAACCATCGGAACCTACGCAGACGAAAACGACTGGACCAGGTGCTGGACATTCTGCAACACCGGAGCTCTCCGTCCGAAGGCGAGGTGTTGAGGTTCGAGGGGAGCGTGCCAGCGTCGGAAGAGGAGGAGGACGTGTTCGGTTCGCCCAGGTCGTCGTCGTCGAGATCGGTCGCGGATCCGCCGTCTGGCATCAGTTTGCTACCGCTTAGGCTGAAGAGCGAGGGCCCCGTAACACCGCCTGCCGAGGAAGAGTCGTCCAACAGCACCGATCAACAGCAACAACAGCAGAATCATCATCCCCATCATCCGCACTATCACCCGCACCATCATCGTCATCGGCACAGGCATCACCACAGGAACAGCAACGCCAACAGTCAGTACGACGGTCAGCTACAACACCCGCCTCACCATCAGAGATCCTCGGTGGCCAAATATGCTGGCTGCAGCTGCGTCCAGTGTTCACAGTCGACCAGCCCACCCTCGATGGTGCTACCATCGCCAACGTCCCCGTTGACACCTCTCACGCCGCTGACCCCGTTGACGCCACTCACTCTGCCGCCGTTGACACCAGGATCCCTGTCGTCGTACAGTTTCGAGCACTATATGCAGACCAAGTACCTGCCGGACATCTTCAGAGGAAGAAGCCACTCGGACTCGGACCTGGTGCCAGGATGGGACCAGAAGCCGCCGCTCTTCACCTCGTCCGTGTTTTTCAACCATCCGTCGTTGAGAAGCAGCCTGTTAGAGAGCGACACGACCAGCCCGCAGGAGTCGCCGTTGGATCTCTCGATGAAGAGCCTGATGGCATCGGCGGCGGCCGCTGCAGCGGTTTCCGGCAGGCCACCCGCCCTCCAGCTACTCCCACCTGGTATCGTGTCGAGAGGCTCGGTGAGCGTTCCGGTGGTGAAGGGCGACGTGGCCTCGCCAACGACCAAGGAGAGCGTCGCCGTCAGATACAACCTCGAGGTGTCGCCGGTGGTGGAGGAGATGCCGCCGGGAGCAGACGTGGCGTACGTGTGCCCAGTATGCGGTCAGATGTTCAGTCTGCACGACCGACTGGCCAAGCACATGGCCTCGAGGCATCGTAGACAAGGCCCGCAGGACGCATCTGCCAAGGCGTATCTCTGCGACGTGTGCAAGAGGAGTTTCGCCAGGTCGGACATGCTCACCAGACACATGAGACTGCACACTGGCGTCAAACCGTACACGTGCAAGGTTTGCGGCCAGGTATTCAGCAGGTCGGACCACTTGAGCACCCATCAGCGAACGCACACCGGCGAGAAACCGTACAAGTGCCCGCAGTGCGCGTACGCCGCTTGTCGCCGGGACATGATCACCAGGCATTTGAGGACCCACGCCAGATTCCCCGATGTTCAGACGCCTAAGAGCGAGCCTGGCCTCCTTCCCGGCGAGGACAGCCCAACGTTCGCCCAGGAGATGGCCTCCCCATCGGCGACCATCAAGGCCGAATGACCACCGCCAGATTTCTCGCCCGTGATTGCAACAAGCGGATTTCGAGGAGGTGAGCTTCGACCACCAGCTACGGCCAACGGCTTTGTCGCCGAAATTCCAACGTCTCGACAAAGCCGATGACAGGACGGCGGAACGACGCGCAGGAGGGCAAGGTCGGCTCGTCTCGCTCGAATTTCTCAGCCCTTCGAGACCTACCTGTCGTCGATGACGAGGCCAGTCACTATCCAGCTACTCCACAGTTGAGCCGAATCTTTCGTTTTTACGGAACAGAGGTCTACCTGTTTTCGCGAACAGGTCTCGTCGTCACGCATCGGAGGAACACCTTTGTCGTCGTCGGTCTCTTAAAACTTTGTCGCGATCCTCTCAACAGTATTACACGGTACTTGTCTTCCCTCCCGTTCTTGCTTCCCTCACCGCAAACTCGCGCGACATTCATCATTCCCCCCCCCCTCCCCCCTCCCCCCAGTTCTTTGTTGCTCGAGACGGAGACGCGCGGCCGTTCGTGGATTATCCCGAAAATGCTGATCGCCTCGCGTGGAAAATTCGTTCGTTGGAAGCTACGAGTGAAATACCGACGAGTGGTCGATTCCGTTGATTGTTCCAAACTAATTCCTTTCGACCTGTAATGTTCTTTTCGTGCCTTCTCGAACTCTACGAAATTGTATCTTCTATCTCTGTAAAAATGGAACGATTCTTGTCGAAATGTTCCAAATGTTTACAACTATCGGATATTTCGTCGAAATTTAACGAAAGTCCATGCGATCGTTATTCATCTTTGAAATCTGTTTGACCGCGCGCAAGCTTCTGTCAAAGGACGATGGTCGCCCTCTCTCGATTGTTTTGCGTTCCGAAACGGGAACGATCCGAAAGCATTGTTCCCCGCGTCGAAATTCCAAGATTCGAAATCTGAACGTTCGAGATACTTACTCGCGATCTTCTGGCGAGGTGTTTCGCGAGTTACTCGGAGATGAGAAGAAAACTTGTGCCAAATTTTCACGGTCGGCCACGTTGTCAAGCCACTTTTCGCTTGGTTACATATCAATCGAGCTGAGTGCGTTGAAAAGAAGATCGTTGCCGATGTTCGGTTTTCTTTCTAAATTTTCTGAATTTTCTTTCAAGGATTCCGGAATGATGTCACTTACCTTTCGTTTCAACAGTCAATTGAATTTGCCGGTCAAGTTTTTTCCCATTGCTGTCGATTAATTGTTAACAAGAAACAAGTTAGTTTCTCGTGCCTTCGAAATGACGGGGAAATGTAGAACAAGTACGACGAGTTATAAATTGATGTATAAACAGTGAACGCCGTAAACTTCATTTCAAACGAAACGTAACAAATTTGAAGCAAAAAACGAATGAGAAAATTTCAAAGTAAAGGAGAAACAATCGTTCCTTTGCAACTACGGCAAGAGTTATCTGAACTTTAACTTGAACGTGGGCATGCTTGAAAAGATATTCAACGTATCGGGAAAAAACGTGACACTTGCTCGTCAACAACGATCTCTCCAAAACTCATTCGTCGCCGCTCGAAAGCGAAATCGTCGAATTCAGACTGTTGTCCGGATGTTAAAAAAAGAAGAAAAAAGTAAAAAAAGAGGAAAGAAAAAGATAGAGCCGAGTGCGTGATCGGTACATGTTAGCCGGTTGTAACGACTAACGGACAGGAGTGAGAAAGAGAATGCGTGCGTGCGTGTGTGTTGTTTTCTTGGACGTTGCGAAATTCCTGTCGACAGCGACGTGTTATATATTTATCGAAAATTATCGTTTGTTGCTCGCGAAAAAAAAAAAAAAAGAAAAAGAAAAGGAAAAGGGAAAGGCACTCGAATGTTTTTTCGAGGCTGTCTCGCTCGAGGAGATTTCGATTTCGAGATATTACACTTACTGTATGTAGGAGGAACGCAGACGAACTCGCGAGACGTGACGATTTTCCTTCCCGTACGAAGGAGAACGAAGAAATGAAAAAAAAAGAGAAAAAAAGAGAGAGAACGAACGTAACCGTACCTGCAAGAAAGAAAGAAACTTAAAGCATAATAAAAAGCGTCTAGATGTAACGTTAATTAGTGGATAGCGTTAATATTATTATTGCGTTCTATTATTATTATTATTATTATTATTGCTATTATGAATATTAATATTATTATTATTATTATTAATAATAACAACATCGGTCTTGTATTGTCAACTGTTGAGCGTGAGAATGTTTCGTAACGCGTGCGTGAGGAAAGAGAGAAAGATATTTTTTTATATCTGAGAAGAGAGAGACTTCGCGAAAGGGTCGCGAGAGAGGAGAAACGAACAGCGAGCGCGGGACGCGGGGAGCAAGTCGCAACGAAAATTTTCCCATTGACGCGACACTGAAATTCGCGGTGACTCGAGAATCGAGCTCGACAGGTGTACAGAAGTGTTTGTTCTTTTGCAAATTTTGCCCGACTCTCTCGCGAGGCACGACGTTTCCGGTCCACGGTGGCCGATATCCATTCGTTAACTAGTGTATTTGCGACGAAGCGCAGGCCGATTTCGATTCCTCGAGATTTCACGGTGCGGACGATCCCTCGGAAAAATACTCACAAGTTCGACAGGCGGGAAACGTATACGCGCTACGTTGATCGAGCGTTTTTTCGCCAGACGACAATTCCAAACAGTCAGAATCGAAATGAAAATTGGCGATTGGCGAGGGAAACTGGAAAATTGGAATTTCGCCGCGAGAGCGCGTGGAAACGGGAGGAAAGAACGCGGAGCGAAGTCTGTCGAAGAAGCGTCGATAACGTCGTAGTGCGCGTTCACGTGCTACGTACGACGATTCCACCGGAGAGACACTACACGCGATCAGCTACTTCAACCTTGCTCAACCTCGACCGTTTCGCCTTTTTCCTTGCCATAACTCGGCCGCTATCCAGCGTGTGTCTCCCGTGTGGCCACGGTAAAACGGGCAGTGACGAAATGTCGCGAGTCACGCCCTGTGTAAAACACGCACGATGCTCATCCGTGTGAACACGCGCGAGCACACGTACGCGATATATCGCATAGACGTATATATGTACATATGTACACGACACACGACACACACACACACACACACACACGTACGAAACACGACACACCGTACGATAGATAGACGCATTGTTCAGGAAATACACACGGTGGTGAAGAAGTGCGCGCAGTTCGAAAACGCGCACCCAGGTACGTATATCTGTATTTTTGTATACCGAGGTTTTTTCTAATTAGTCTACCGTCTTAAGCGTTCCGTGGAGGAACGGAACGTGTAATTAGCCGTTAAGGGGAAAAGCTGTCGCTCTTTGCTTGCCATTTTAACTTGCCTCTTGTCGATCAAACGATTACTCGGAAGGCGGCTTGTCGGAGTGACGAGAGAAGGATAATACTAGGAGAAGGGGAGGAGGAGGAGGAGATGGAGAGACCTCGAGACGGAAGGTCTCGTACAGTGGACTTCGACATTTTGCTCAGAGAGAGAAAGAGAGAGAGAGAGAGAGAGAGAGAGGTCGCCGTGTAATTTAGAATTTTCAAAATACAAAATCTCGTAGTTTCGAAACGGGCGTACACGATATCGCGCGAAAAATTGAGGGATTTTCTGTTTTCTTTTTACGATGTTCTTCGTGGTTCTTTTTTCTTTTTCCTTTCTTTTTTTTCGCTTTTTTTTCTTTGAATTGTTTCTTCTTTTTACGATGTGAAATCATATGGATAAAAATTCGATTGAGTGTTCGATACAAGTTGAAACAACTGAGGTTTGATTGTTGCGTCTAACGAAAATTCCGCATTACGTCGAGACTTACGCGACTCGACGTCCGATCTTCAACGCGATTCAGTCTTTAAAACACAGAGAGAGGATCCTCTCGCTGCAACGAGCCCTCTTTTCGCTTGGTCAGGCGTAGAGTGGACACGAAACGAAAAATAAAAAAAAGTGAAAAAATAGGACGTACAATTGTATAATAAAAGACAGACAAAAAGGGGGAAAAAAATATGAGACACGCGACGTCGTGTCGTCAGGCAATTAAGCAATCGCCGTGCCAGACAACCTGTTCTTGTAATTATTAACACTCATTTAGCCATTCGTACGATTATAATTATTTCTATTATTATTATTATTATTATTATTATTATTATTATTATTATTATATTATTAATTATTATTAATTATTACGCCTAGTTACGTTGTTAAGTAATTAATCATGTTTAATGCTTCTATTATTTATTTTGTTATCCTATTTGCAAGTCAAGCTTCCTATTTTTCGTCCTATTCTTACACTCTTCCCTACTTTTTTTTTCTCCCCCCTTGTTCCTCGTTTCATCGAAAGAAAAAAAAAAAAATATATATATATATCCCGTCCGATTCTCGTCGTGCTCCAGAACGGGATGAAGAAGAACGCTTCGTTTCAATCATAAACATCGTTTCGCATTTACAAGCTAGTGCTCGAGCTTCTTCTTCGGCCTGTCTCGCGTCGTTTTCTCCTCCGTGCGTTTGGAAAACGAGGAGAACGACGAGCGACGACCGAGAACGGGTCTCCTTCCCCGCGGGAACCACAGAATTTCTGCGGTTCCGCGACATTCTGTTTACGTTTTTTGTATAACGACGAACAAGTTAGAGATTTTTTCGATAAAGAAAAAAGAATAAAACAAAAACAAAAAAAAGAAAAAATAGAGAGAGAATAAAACAAAACGAAGCAAACGCTCACGATGGTTTCTGTAAATTATTGACGACGACGATTGTGTATGTTAATTTATAAATTATGTTGTGTTTACGATTCGTGCCAGAAAAAAAAATATAATTTTTCAACGAACCTGCCCAGCGCGTTTTCATTTGGTTTTCATTTGGAGTCTCCGATTCCCCGATTCCTTTCTTTTTTCATAGTTTTCTTCCTTTTCTGTTGTTCCCCCCCCCTCCCCTCCCCCTTGGTTCCTTTTTATTTATTTCCGTTTTAATCGCGGGTCCGTTTGTTTGATCGGGAGATGTATCGTGATTAAACGGTGTCGTGCCTTCGTCGTTGTAGCGTCTCGAAGGAAACCGAGGATGGCGTGATCGCCGAATTATAAAATACATATCATCCTAAGGCTGAAGATACACGGTAAAAAGCGTACAAATATTTTTTCATGTGCTCGGTGAAACTTTGCAGGAAGAAGTTGGCACCTCCTGTAACTCGTCCCACCATTTTGCGCACGATCAGTGTCGTGCAAAATCGCGACGATTCAACGTGAAAGGATCCAAACGAATTTTGAATATATTATAAGTCAGTATCGCTGGTTTCACGACAATAATCGAGAACTTGAATAACCATTAACCCATTAAGGACCAAGAAATAGTTTGTAGTTCATTAGGCTGCGTAGATGTTTATGCAGATTTGAATTTTTGCGAACACAATTTGAGGAGGGAAAAGCAGAGATTTGTTTCACTCGCTTTTCCATTTTTGACATATATTCCCAATTTATTTATTTCTTTTTTTTTTTTACCATAACTTCTTTCTTTCTCTTATGCTACAGGCAATCTGCGCACTCTTGCAACATTAAATTTCTTATAAATGTACGAAAGTCCGCAGTATAATCGTAATATAATGTTTCATAAAATCGCAGATCTTAGAAAAAGTGGAGGAAAAGTATCAAGCGAATTCTTGAAGTACATTTTCACATGCACGGTGTTAGGAAACGAACTAGACAATGTAAATTGACTGAGAAGGATTGGAAATGAAAGAAGGTGCCCCTTAATGGGTTAAACGACGAAATTGAGTTAATGCACAGCACTGTTCGTGAATTGGAAAGAGCTCTCGTCGATGATTGAACGTCTTCACGGCCTTTTTTCTTTTTTTTTCCCTGTTTTTTTTTTTTTCGAAGGAAAGAGCTCGAACGGATTTTGCGACGTTCCCTTTGTACTCGTTTCTGCGATCACGAGTCGACAAATCCTTGTATCTGTACATCGAACGACAAACTTGTATGTTGCTGCACCTCTTACGATGAAAATATATATACACGTTAATTGTTTCTACATTGACTGTAATTTATCAATGAACATCACCAAATTTATCGTTAGTTGTCTTTTAAATGTTTTTCAAATTACTCTTACTTGCAAATCTTTTTTTTTTTTCAATTTTTCAATAGTAGAACTATCGAAGAACAATGTCCAAAATTTGCAACTTAACTTTGGCGACGAATTATAACATTGCTGTTCAATCAAATGAGCTAAACACTGTTTGTAGTTTGTATATTTAAATTCCTAGATAAAACGAATTGCAATTTTTATCGGTAACATTTTCTTGCAAATTATTAAAATAACAAACAGTGTCTCTGAAAAAGTATATATAGCGCGACTCCCACGTAAGTATAAATGTTTTTCTACCATTAATATTATAAATATTTACCGACAAAGAATTTCTCAATCAGGATCAAACAAATCGTGAGAAATGAAAATTTCATTGAGAGAATCGGTGAGTCAAGATGTCTGAAAACCTGCAGCGAAACTTCATTCATGTTTAATAATTAAATTTTTAATAATTGATAATCGGTCTGATTTATTAGTCAGAAAATGTAGAAGAGTAACACAATAACAAGAAATGATATTTGTTAACATGCTTTAGACGTAAATTAAAGTAAGAATTGGTTAATAAGATTTGATTGTATATATCAAATTCTGACATATTAAATTTCACCCGATGTTTGAAAGAGTTGATAGATATTCAAAGATTTGGCTTCAAATTAGCCAAACTCTGAGATAAATTTTCCAAAATTATGCGTTCGGACGTTAAATGAGCTTCTTTGGCCCCCTCTACCTTACTAAACTAATCGTCGACTCGATCTAAAAATATACGATGAATGAACACGTTTCGTAAGTAATGCGTTGCTCTTATACGAAATTTGAAGGTGCAGATATGCACAGAATGCAGTGCAATACCCTGTGCAACAATTAACAGAGGAAACAATTTTCCGTCCAGTTTCTTCTTTCCAAATTTCATTCGTAAAAATACGAATTTGCGCAAAGGTCCGCCGTCTAAGTCTGTCGAGTTCAGTTTCAAAATCGAGAGGGGGCGGAAAGCAAGCGCGAGGGAACCGCCTCATTTCTCGGTCGGTCTTTCATCGAACAACTCCGCCGACTGCGACGATACATTCACCAAGGCGGACGCGCACGATGAAAATAAGATACGACGCGTCGGATGTTCCTCGCTCGAAAAATATTCCGCTGCGTTTTCGATGATTAATTCTCACAATGCACGCGATCGGCAGGTAACGCGCGCTCTCTGTACGCCGCGAGTATCCGTGGCCGTGACTCGCGTGTACGCGCCGCGGGACCGAAAACAGCGTCACGAGATCATCGAGTTGCGCACCGGCCGTTTATTTTCTCCGCGCCCGACTCTCCGATGACCCGAAATCGAGGTCGAGAGAGAAAAAGAGAGAGCGAGAAAAAGGGTGAGGGGCAACCACGTTGGAAATTCGTTAGAAGAACACGTTCCTCTTTGTGGGAATGCGTTGCTCAACGAGAGCGGTCAATCTCGGTAACCGTCTGACGAAATACAGGCTAACAGCATCCGGTTCTCCGGTGGACACAATTTTGTTTCTTCTCTACTTGTTCGTGAGCTGGTACGAATTTGGTGATTCGCGCGAGGACACGAGGAAGTGAAACGTGGTTTTGTGGGCGGAGCGAGATAAACGTCAGGTGTGCCTTTCGATTTGGATTTGGAGAGAATTTGGGAACTTCTGATTGACGAGATCGCGAGTGTTTGAGTACTTTAATATCTTGAAATTTTCGAAAAATCTGCTAAATTTCGAGATCTCGAGTGAATTCCAATATTTGAAGATTCCGTGAATTTTAGTGTTTAACGATTTGAAATCTCTGCACGAAAGCAGGCGTAAACGCAACTCGCGCGCGATTGTAAGCGCCCGCGATTCCACTTTCGACGGGTGAAATCTCGCCGTACGTGTCCGAAATATTCGTTGCCTATCGAGTTTTATCTCCGGCCAATCGCGGCTCTTTCACCTTTTCGACCCGCGTGTTTAAATCTCGCCGGTAGATTGCACGTTTAATTACAGGATCGATTACGACGCCGCGAGATATCTCGATCGATAGCTCGGGCCTCGACTCCACGTTCATCAAAGCGGCTTTCTGTTCTCGTTAAATCGAGAACACGACTTCCGACTTGGGGCAGCGATCGCTCTATTTGATCGATAACCGCTCGTTCAACGCGGTTGTCCGAATCTCGTTTGAAAGCATCAAGCTGGATCGATGGATCGCAACTGGAGTGATTACTGCTCGAAAGTGCAGTCTCACTTATCGCAATCTGTTTGGAAACGTCGGATCATCGATGTTTATTCTAATCTCCGTTAACATTTTCTATATATCTATTTGTTTCGCGTTCAATTCACGTGAAAAAAGAAAAAAAAACCAAGTAAAGATAAATGACGAATCTCTCTCTCGTGATTAATGAAGAACCCGGATATTAGATATCGATGTGACAGCTGTCAACGATGATTGTTGAAATAATATATATGTAAGTGTAATAAAACGACCTCGCCTGTACGAAATAAAATTGAGACGATACTTTTGTCACATATTACAGCTTCGGCGCGCCTATCGTCAGTTCTATTTTCATCGAAGAACTCGCCAAATTAGCCAAACGCGAGATTGAAGAATAGAAGGAGCAATCGATGCAAACGAGTTAGTTAAGATAACAGCGACGATTCGATGAGCGTGTCACAGAAGACAAACGCCGTAAGAACGCGTAAGGAACGATTATTTAAGCGATGACTGGTGTAACGATACACGTTGTAACAGCATGCTAATGCCTGACAAACAAGAAATTTACGCGTTAAGTTGCAGACTGACGATTGCACGATCTCTCAAAATCCTCCGCAAGGTAATAGAAAATTATTATACAACGATCATCGGCAAGGGAATTAACGGAATAACAAACTGCAAGAGTTACGGATAAAAGGGAATATCGGAGAAAGAGAGAGAACCGAATAAAGGGTGTGATCGAAGTAAATGACCCGAGTGAGAAAAAAGAGCAGCGTGACACCCTGGAAGATGGTCGAATTTGACGAAAAACGAACGCAGGCGACGGCGCATTAAGGGGTTGGACGAGGTTGTTATCGCATGAACGCATAATAACGTTCGGCTTGATTTACGCTACGCCCGGGATTTCACGTGGATATCTCATTATACCACGTGTTATATGCACGCTTTGGCTTGGTGTGTACACACGCGTATCGGCGCGCTCGTATCCTGTTGGCTGGGCCGATCGATATCCCGGATAAGTGGTAATGGAATAATCGACGTTTCGTGTAAGGGATATTCGGATAATCAGGCATCCCTGATGCTCAATATCTCCGTAACAATATCCGGTGACACAGTTTCTTCTTCTCTTTTCTTTCCTCCTCCTTTTTTTTTTTTTTTTTTTTGTTTCTTCTCCTCTTCTCTCAAATATTCGCGCACTATTGGCGGGAGCCACCGAACTCGACCGGTCAACCATCCCGCGAACCGGTTACCGGAAGGGGGAGAAACTTGTAATTGGATTAACGGACCATTGTCAGCCTTATCTTAATCGCCGTTCCGCGTCGTTCACGAATGGGAATTGCTGATCGATGCTTCGCGCAGTCAATGATGAATTTGTCGATACTATGCCGCGATAGTGTGAATTTTTGTTGCTCGTTTGTTGGGGTGGGGAAGAATTCAATAGTTTTCAGTTTGATACGTAGAAATGGAACATTTGCAGTCTACATTTAACAAGAATCGAACCCTGATCTATATACGATCAAAAACTGAACAACTCAAAGCAATTATAAATTAACATTCGTAAAAAAAAAAAAAAAATTTATCTCTCGTAAAGAAATGGAATAAAATAATCGTATCGACAAATATTTCTCATTCGTGTTTACATTTTCTTGCGTAAACTAATTTGTAGAGTCAATCAGTATAGTTTCTAAACGACTGGTATGTACTTACATTTTCAATATTTTACGAATCTCAGTTAATGTTAAAGTTTTCTATTTTGCGAAGAGGAGATGTATATTACTTATCGTAAGATTCTTAAAAATTACGAAATACTTTCAGTTTAAGACTAAATACAGTTGTCTCCCTGTCGACATTAATATCTTCTTCTTAATTTTCTGACTATCTTGATCTAGTAACATTTTTTGGATCTTTAACTTCGCATTCAAGATGCAACCTATTGTTGTTTCGAGTTGAAGATTCTCTGATATTTGAGAATTTTATATTTTGCGGACAGACGTTATCACTGGGAATAACGCAAATCGTTTTAGCAACTATTCACGGGGTTCGAGAAAACGTCTACGGAGATTCAGTTACACAGATGTTTGCACGTAGCTTTCTCGCTTTCAGTATTTTGATATCGTTCTCAAATACGACGACGAAGAAGAAGAGGATCCAGCCAGCTTAGAGAAAAGAACGTGACGATGCCACGTTATTCGAAGGAGTGCGAGGCGACATCGCCTGAGAAAAGTGCTGACGGTTCGGGTCATCCACCTCCAATCTTCCCTCAGCGGAATCTTACGATAGATAATGTACATCTCTTCCTCGCAAAACAGAAACATCTTTTCATCTTCTCAAGTTTCGTCGCGATTTCCAAATTAATCAATAAGAAACAAGGAATAAAATTCGTCCTTTCGAGCCAACCGACAAATGGGACAAAATGTGATCAACCAACGACCTTTCTCTCGTAGAAGCGAACGAGTTTATTAAAATTGTCGATGAACAAGTCGGCGTTTCAGTTGGGAAAACCGAGCGGGCGATTCCCGCGAGCCGTCCCCGTCGTTTTCTCGCTTTTTCTCGCATGCACGCCGACGCACGCGCGACGCTGTCCCCGCGGATATAAATTATTGCGGGGCCCGTTTCGGGCCCGCTGCAAAAAATGCCCACCGGTGCCCATTAGAAATTATAAGCGCTACCGGTCGACGCCGCTTCCAGCAACTTTGTCGACGTCTCTTTCCCTCTTTTTTCTCTCCTCTCTCTCGTCCCTCCCCCGCCACCCCCTTCACTCTGCCGCCGCCGTCACTGGCTCACGTTCTTTTTCTTCGTCTTCTTCCCTCGATCAGCTCGGTGAACCGGCTGATCGTACTTGTCACTGGTCCTCGTTCCACCCACGCCAACGCTCGCCTTTCTACGCCGTGGACCGGTCCAACTTTTTATCGCGACCACCTTCTCCCACCAATCTTCCCTCCCTCCCTCCCCCCTCCCCCTCTCCCCCGGTCTCTGCCCTCTTTTGGTCTTTACTCTTTCTCTTCTCTTTTCCATCGATTCATCCCAACTGACCGCCACGTCCTCCGCGCTTGCTCTCGTTCTTCGTCTTTTGTTCCTCTACCAAGGTGCAATCGCCTTCCATCGAGACACGCGGGTACGAAATGAACTTTCCAGCCGTTTGAAACGAAAGCCACGATAATTCTGACCGATCGTCTTCTGTGTCGTTCGTTGCTCGACATTACGATCTCGCAAATTGGTTGTCATCGGTGACGAAAGATTCGATGGTTTTGACGATTTTGACGAGGAAATTGGAAATGCCTCGAATTTAACCCATTGCGTTTACATGGGTAACGTTTCGCTTGCGATTCCTTTCGATCAATCTGCATCGGGGAGAGAAACTATTTGAAGGAAATTTGAAGGATTTACTCAATACCTTGTACCTAGATTGTACAGTTTTACATAAAATTTCAAGAAATTAAAGTATCCCCCAATATTACGATAAATCGGTCTCGAGTGAATTGAAACATGTGTCAGTTTTAATGGGAGTGGTTTGAGTACATCTCTGTCATAAAAATCTAGTTTTCTCCTCACACAGGGACAAACTAACATTCTCGATAACAATAACAATTTATTATCGAACCACGTTCGACAAAATCGCTTAACCAAGGATAATTCCAGACGGTCCAATACACGCGGCGTGGATTCTATGGGTACCCTGGAAAGTCAGGAACCACTGCCATTAAATATGCGAGTCCAGTGAATTGTCATTCGTGACAAACAGAGGACAGAGGAAAGGCGCGCGGCGCGAACCAGCGGCGTTCAGCACGGTTCACCATGGGTGCTCGGTATGTCGCGGCATCCCGAGGCAATAGATCACCCGGTTGGCGTAATCGGCGAGGAACGAGCCGTTCGATTGTCGACGATCCAACGTCCGGTGGATACTAATTTCCGACAGCCACGATTCACGGGTTCGAGTTCGAGTACCTCGTTTCCTCTTCCTGTCTCGAAACGCTAATTGCCGCGACTTGACTTCCAAAGTGACCGTTTCGATGATCCGCACGCGTGATACTGCGTAGCACGATGGGACGAGTCGTGCTCAGAGTGATTTCAAAAGGATACAAGTCGAACAACGTGGACCATTATTTCTCAAATAGTACAACGATGTAATTAAAATATAATATAAACGTAGGTTACGACCCGAAATCTAAAATCCGAAATGTCGTAACACACTAAGAATTCCGACTTGTAACTTGGTTCGTTTGTCAGAAATTTACTTGTGCTACGTTTCTGCTACCTTCCCATCCGTGATTTTGAAACTGAAATTTTTCCCTTGAAATGAAATAAATCCCTTTTCCTCATATTGTCGATCAGGCACCGTCGACTTATATTAAAATACCGAAATTTCCCAATTTTTTAAACAATTCTTCACTCGCCGATCAGATCACTTTCCAATCCAGCGACATTGCGCCGATATTCTCATCCAGTGAATTGAATCTTCGCGAGTCATAAACTTGGGAATGTCTCGATACATTCCTCAAGCTCTGCCCAACGAAACTCGACGACGATCAATCCGCGATCATTCACTTATCAACGTAGCCGGCGGCAAGAATTCGTTTTTCACCCGACCGTTTGACGTGGGACGATGCACGCGCGTACGCGCGACTCCTTTCTTGCGCGTCCTGGCCTCGTTATGTGAAACCTCTGGTGAGCGATCTCGTAGGACACGTTTCGTCCTGGCTCCTCGAGCGCGTTCTTTCGAGCGGCGTCGAGATTTACTGCGCTGCTGCCGGTGGAATGTCGATCGTCTGGTACTGATCGAACGAAAAATCGCCGGGGAAAATCCACGGCTGGAAAAGTTCTAACATTCATCAGCCGGAACGCGGTCGATGGCGCGGCGTGGGCGAATTTATCGGAGGCCAGCAGACTGGTTGCAGTCTGCAGCTCTGTGTTCCGCGATTCGCGCCTTTTATAGACGAATGCGACAAGGGTTGGCTGAACTTCAACGAGAGTTTCAGCTCTTTCAGATCGATCGGGGAAAATTCTGTTATGCGACTGTTTGAAGTGGTGAGGTGAGAGTGAGGGGAAGGTGGATTACTTTGCCAATTATTCTCAGAGTTTCGGGAGAGAATCGTTTTTAATAAACGAACGGTAAGACTGGAAAGCGGGATTAAGTTGGCATTTTATTGGCAGCGGGTTGAATCTTACTATTTGGCGTGCAGTGAAGATTTATGAATTATTCAAGGTGCAATTAAGAGGATCGTTTCGCGCATTTTCTTTCTATTTTTCTCCTTCGTTTCGATCCCTCTCGCACTGTGTCCTATCTATTTAGAAATTGCATCTATACAAACTTCTCGATGAAATAATTGATCTGATTATTCATGTAACAGAGGTTAGCTAATTTTGTCTACTGTCTATGTAATTATTTTCGTTCGCATGACGAAAGTTTACACGGAAGTTCGTTTGATCTTTTGGATACTAACATTTCATTTCAATGAAAAGAAGTGTCAAAGAAAAGCAGCATTTCTATCGAGCCGTTGAGTTTCACTTTATTCAAAAAAAAAAAAAAGGAAAAGAATTAATCATAAATATCCTCGTGTTACAATTCAAAAAACAATTAAAGTGTCTCTTCGTACAGATTCATTGCGACCATGTTCGCAATGAAGTCGTTACCGCTGCAAATCACTCCTGATCCAAACCTAATCGCACCGATATAAACCAATCTCCCACTCTCAAAGTCACCGATTGTCAAACAATGCTTCGTTAAAATCGCCGGCATTCCTCGGTCGGTCGAACCAACCGAACAACCACTGAAACGCGAGTGACAAACCGTGCGTTTTCAATGCGCGTAAATTTCGATCGACGCGGCACCCGAAAAGGAAACTGCCCCGTATCAACGTGATACGTACAACGTACGCGTGGGCGTAGGTCGTAGATCGTATCGCGAATTCGATCGCCAGTCGGTGTTGCAGTGAATTTCGCGTAAGTACCAACTCGTCGTAGCGATATACCGTGCTACGCTAACACCGACGAAACAGCCGCGCTCGTGTCTGCCCGACTAGAAAGCCCGGGACGGGATAACCGATCGGTTGCTATCTCGGCCGACAGGCTTTTTCGCATTTCGCCGCTTGTAGAACAATGATCTTATCGAGTGGAGTGGCTGGCGGTCGCGTGGCGTGCACCGAGCGTGTACACACGTATACACGGTGGGATCAAACTTTTCGAAAACGGGGGGCGGGTCGAGGGCTTGGTGGTTTTCTATCGCGTGGGCGATCGTAGATACGATCTCGACAATGGTCACGGGCCGATGATACATTGTTGTCACGGGACGTGGGTCTGTTTCTATTAGCCGATTAATTTCCTACTGGCTGCGAGAGCAGTGTGCGTCCGTTCGATTGAACGTGGCTGAACACGGTGGCGGGCCAAGGAAGGTTTGGTAGGAGAGGGTCTGCACTAAATTTACAGAAATTGACGGGACTTGGTTTGACAAGAGTGACGAACGTGAGATGTTTGCAAGTGTAAAAATATATAATTTCTCTTTACATTTTGTCTAAATTTTGTTTCTCTAAAATAAACGTGAAAATGTAACTTTGCATAATAAAATCTGCAGCAATGAACGAATGTCTCAAAGTGGGTTACTATTGCCAATATGGAGAAAAGTGTTTAGTACAGAAGTTGTCAACAGTCGTAGCGTTCATTTTTTAATTGACGATTGATTCACAGTGTTCATTTTAATCGATTTTTATTGATCCATCGAGGACCACGATAATTTAGGGAAGCTAGCTTTGGAATTTTCAATTTGGTCACCAATCTCTAGCACGAAGAATCAACGTAAATTACTATACTTATATATTCAATCTTTCTTTAAAAACTAGTATTTGATTTGTCAATACGCAGTCGGGTTGATGCACAAAATTGTAATTACACAGAGTAACGTTGTGAAAAACATATTTGTCCACGTGAAGATTATAATTCTTTTGACAATCATTTTACTTCGCATCGTGAGACACAATAATTATATTTCTGTTGTAACTCATAAACTAAGTCACTATTAATTCTTACACTGTTATTTCATACGGTTGCACAATTGTAATCGAATAATTATTTCTCCGACAATTTAGTATCAATTCCGCCTCGTGGATTTTATCTAAAATCAGGAGGTGGTCTAATATTTGTGATTAAAGATTATCAAAGATATTCGTATAAAATGTGAACAAAACAAAAGTTTAGTTTACAAACATATTGTTTTGTTCACTTTTTATACAGTTTCATTATTCCAGTGAGAATTTCTCAGTGATGATTCGCACGTGGGTACAGTATGAGTAGGAGGACGAGGTGTTTGAAATGAAGGTATTAGAACCCGTTCTCTCCATCGTGTTAATAGTAAGTTAACTTGCGAATAGTGTAAACGCTCTGGCTAATTTTGTATGTCGCGACAGGTGCGCAAGCCGCGTGAAATCGAGCGACTTAACACTTTGCGAGCTGCTTTGTGGATATTATTCGTTACAGAAAGAACGGAGGCATTTTATCTTTAAGCACGACCGATATTCATCGCTGTCGCCGTAATAACGTCGCCGTAATGTGAAAATGCGATATCGGTGATGTGTTTGACGTGACTGACATTCTCAGAAGTCCGATCGACTGTATGTTTTATCAACATTCATTAACAAGATGTGTGAGTCAAGAAACGAACGCGTTGCTCTCATAAAATTTATTACAAGAAGACCGCGCGAATAATAATAATAAATTTTGTTACGAAACTTCACAAAGTCGATCAGCATCGCCTTAACCCTCTACAACTTCGTACAACTTCGAAAGTTACACGTCCATAAATTTCGAACGTCTTCATTGTCGTATCATTTGATCAACGTACCATTGCAAAAAATACCAAATGACTTACTTATAACGATCATCGGTAGTCTTTAAACTGAAGTAAATAAATCTTTCTTGATCCCCTTCGTTACTGTGCAAATTTTAATATCTATACTTACAGTCAATTTAGGGGTTAACATTACAAGAAATAAGAAGATACCAACGTACGCCGTGTCACAATGAAAGAAATGTACACGACAATGCACGTGCACGTCTACGTCTACAGCTTCGTACGTTGAGTGCTATAACTAATTGCCAGCACAATCACCGACGTGTAACACACGTCCAGCGTAACGAAACAGTTCCACTCAATTGTAATCACTCGAAAGCGCCAGCGTGCCCGCGTTCTCTCCGCGCATTCGCGAAACATCGATCTCACGGACAGATTAGAGCCACGCGTAGGTAGGCATCAATTTTTGAGGGTTGTTATCGTCGTTCCGTTGGGAAGCGGGCAGCAAGCAGCAGCTTGCCCGCTGCCGATGTCCGCCGATAATCGCCGAGGTAGGTACTCGCGAAGGACAGGCAGCCGTGTAATTTCACGACGAAATTATTCCAGCGTACCGATTATTAATTTCGCCGATCGGGCGGACAGAGATACTTATCGAGCCGCGCGACACGATTCTCGATTCCGTCGCTATCGCGCGTCCATGTTAATTGAAATTGCACGCGTCTCGACCGTCTTTGTACATCGTCCGAGCACCGAGGTAATGGCGTTACCCTTGAGGTGTAAAAAGAAATGGACCGTACGACGATGGTGCACTAACACGTTGAGACCGCGGGAATTTCTCGGAACACCGTCGACTGCCAAACGATCAGTCGTACATCTAATACGTCGTTCCGCGTTCGATTGAACTGTGACTAGGAGATCGGTTGAATTATCGGCGTGTCACGAGCACGACGTATCCGGCGGCGTACGTCAATTCCACGCGCAGCTGAAATCTCCGCCGTGGAGGCTCGTAATTATTCCTTACAGTCATTAGTCGCGAACATATCAATCGTTCGACGCACGAAAATTGCTAACTAACGTCCATCAAAGCCACGGACAAGGCTGATCTTGGCTCGACGTGTATTTATACTCGGAACGGGCGAACCTAATTTCTATGGTATAATTAGTAATTGAAGCGAGGAATTGAAAATGGTTGGTGGCACATATGTTTCGGTTTTCAAAATTCGAGGATTGAAATAATTTGGAAGTAGATACGAGCCATGGATCAGCAGTTTCACGAACGATTTTATCAAAGAAGCAAATATTTTATATATTTTTGTATATTGTACATGTATGAAAATCCGCAGTGCAGCTATGACTGAAGATAACTAGAAATAGAAATTAGGAAAATTGCAAAACTTGAACAAAGAAATTTCCACAGTATATATATATATATATGTATAATTTTAATATATTATAGTTTTCTTCGTTAGCATTACAAATGATGCTAATGGAGAAATTTAATTTGCAATAAACACGTTAGCATTTAGGCTGTATTTATAATTTATATCCATTGGGTCGACACGACGATACAAAATATTACAAAATTAATTAAATTTATTAATTAAATCGACGTAAACCTGCTACGGGTGAACAGTAAGTTGAACTTTAAGTTGAACGAAGGAAAGGAGTTCGATTACTGGTGAACTGAAGCTGCGAAGGAGGGAATCGAGATTGGGTGAAAGGAGAATTAACGTGCCTCCTTTCTCGCAGCTTCCTGTGTAATAAATTTCTGAATAAAATTCAGTGGCGATTTGTATGTTAAATACAAGGTAACCCGTGGGTCAAGAGGCAGAATTGCAATTTAATCAAAGTGGTCGATAAGTAGTGGTCGATATTTTTTTTTGAAACAGAACGATTCTGTGAAAGTGGAAAGTAGATACGGATTTGGTGTTAACGATCGATGAAATATAATCGTACTAAAATCTAATTCTCGAATTTTAATATCGACTGTTTAAATAATTAATACTTCGTATCATCTGGTTGTAATGTATTCTTTATAGAAAATATAATCCAACGTTTTGCAAACAGAAAAAGACTCATTGCTGTTAGCTGGCCAAAGTGGTTAAAAAGACCGTGTATTTTGAAGGCGCAAGTGACATCTCGCAAAATTCCTCCAATTTCTTGCAGTTGGTAATAATACTTTAGTCATTTGCAATTTTAGTATCAACTCTGTTGATCACATTATTTTGTTTGTAAAAAAGAAAAAAGTATACGAGATAAATATCTCTATTGTCTGTACCAGTTTTTCTCTCTTACTATCGATAAACATCTCAGTTTCGCGGGAAAACTTACCACGTGAAACAAACGACCCGCCTAAATCGAGGAACGAGTAACGCAAATTGCACTTTTCAATTGCAGGCTGCAGAATGCAAATGCGAAAGCGATACGAATACATCCGTAACAAAATCAGCAGGAAACGATCCACGTTGCTTCCCAGTAACACCGAAATCCCGAGACGTTCCGCGCTTGGTTTCCCTTTCCGTGCCAATTAGCGTGAACGACGCGGCTTTTAACGGGACCGGCGCGTCCCGTGGAATCAATAAGGATCATCGAAAACAGGGAGCGTAGGCGGTCGTACATATAACCGGTACTTTAAAGGCCGTGCTCTCGGGCACTTTCAATCGGTCCTCCCGCCGGACCACACAGAATCTCGGCGGCCTTAATTAATCGGCGTTAATTCTTTCCGGCTGTAGCGACGTGGATCGCGGCCGAATCGAACGCTTGGGGATCGGCTTGGGAACTGTTCGATCGGGACGTTCGAACGGAGACACGGATCGAGCCCGAGACAAAGAGAGATAGAGAGAGATAGAGAGAGAGAGAGAGAGAGAGAGAAAGCAAAGAGAGCCAGGGCTAAAAGGAAGGGCCACGATCGTGGGCCAAGGAAGGATCGTAAATTTCCGTTATGGGACTCCTCGTAAAGCCGGCTCCGACCGGCGCGATAAAAAGCCCGGTCCACAGGTTGCTACTCCCCGAGAGTGATTCTTCCTGCCTGTTTCTCTCTCCCTTTCGCCTTTTACTTTCTCTATCCTCCTCCTCCGCCCCTTCCCTTTTTTTTCTCTCTCCGTCTGTTCCTTTCTTTTTATTCCGCTGCGCTTCGCCGAGAGAATCACACCGGGAAAATCGTACGACGAGAGGCGGCTGCCGTCCTCTCAAAGGTGTGTTCCTTAAAATTCGTGGGACACCTCGATCGGTAATGGAGAGGAGAAGGTGAAAAAGGGACAAGAGAGAGAGAGAGAGAGAGAAGGAAAGAACCGCTCGTTAAGGCGGCTTCGCTCATCGACTCGTCGCCGCAGCTCGTAATTGCCGCTGCCGCTCGCCCACGCGAAATCTTGTCAGGCGTAAATACGACTCAATGCCCTGATCCGCCCATCCCTCTTTGTCCGGAGACGCGTTCTGCTCCTTTCTGACTGTCCTCCGAGATCGATCCCTGTTTCTGATTCCCTTCGGTGAGAACGATTTCGAATGAGTTTACTTCTGGATTGACTTCGGAGCTTTTGCTGATGGAACTTTGACCTTTTCTGAATGCGACGCGAGCATATAGTGCGATAACTTCGTAAATGGATCTGGAATGAAGCACCTTCTTCTGCAACCTGGACTTTGCTGTGACAGTAACATTCGCGCTCCGAAAATCTGCATGATAAAGAAACAATTCTACCGATCCCTGATTTTCGTTGTCTTTTAGTTTCAAATTCTGAATAATTAATACCTGACCGTTGAAGTAGGATCCACAATTTTTCGTTTACAAATCTTCCCTATTTTATTTTTAATTCCCCTCTTTTCACACAGTAAAAGCTATCGCACTGAATCTCGAAAAATGTTTAGATGACATAATTCAATTTCTCCCTATATCTCTCGCAGATGGTACAATTGTACAGTTCGTAGAGTCCTAGCTTCGTCCACCAACAAACGCGATAAGAAAACCGCGTCGCTGTGAACCTGGATCAGAAAGTACTTCGATTGCTACAATTTCGACACCCTTGTCAGAAATACCACAATTTCCAACAAAAATTCAGTTCCATCCACTGTGCCAGGTTTGTCCAGATATTTCCCCAAACGATCGACACCAGTTTCGTCGTTCGTGCATTTTCGGAAGACGGATTGGTCCGGCAGTGGTTCCTCGTCGGATCGGATCGAATATCAAGCCGGGAGCGACGCATAAATTATGCCCCGGCTATCTCTCTAATCTCCTGGGCTAACCAAATTCCTCCGAATGCAATCGAATCTGCCCGAACGTTTACCAAAATGAACCATGGATCCGGTATAGTTCCGTGTATATCTGTCGGAAGAGCAAGATAGATCGCGGACCGACGTCAATCAAGGCGAGATTCGAAACCAGGTCGTCGTTCGGGGATTAATCGGACGATCCCGGAAATATCCCGGTGCCGATTTCGCGCGGGTGTTGCTATTCGAAACCGATTCGAATCCGCGCGCACCACGACGCTCCGTACGTGCTCAATAATAAATCAGCCTACTTAATTATATTACCGGCGAAACGTCAGTTGTCGAGGAGAAGCGTTGTGTCTTGACAGCACGTCGGATTGCACGCAAATAACCTGACAGCGATTGTTAAACCGGCGCCGCGAATAGATCAAGTGCTAGGGGAAATGAATATAAATATTTATTTTCCCTGGAGGAGAGGGCGAGAGAGTCAATCCTCCTCGCGAATTTCCATCATTCTGCAGGAGGGATACTTTTAAAATATTTTCAGTGTTTTTATTCCGAGTTTGTTTGAATTATCCATCGAAAGAAGAGATAGCGTGCGATATTGGAAACTTTTTGATATCTCTGCGAGTGAGTGATTTAAAAAGAAAAAAAAAAACGCCGGAAAGTGTAAAAACTCTTGATGGATTTGGTACAGTCGAATATTTGATTAGCATTGGTTGTTCGAGAAAGTAAAAAATTGAAAATTCGAAGGATTTGGAACGTACCCTCTCGAAACTACCTGTCAGAGAAAGAGAGAATTGAAAAATTCGAAAGCTCAAAGTACGAAACTCTGAAATTCGAAATTTTCGAAATTTGAAATTCAAACGAGACGGGATTTTAAATTTAAATAAGCTCGGGGATAATAGAACTTCTGGCGACGTTAAATATGTTAACGACACTTGACGGATAGATGATCAGAAGCATATTTCTTCGAGTCGCGTTCCGAGGAATTCCATTGAAATCGATGCTCGCCATCTCCGGTGCGTTTCCTTTATTAATGATAATAGACAGTTTTATCAGCGACATCAAACAGCGAGGCATCGATCTAGACACCAGCGGTTCATAGCCGCCGGTTCCAACCAGCCACCGACTTTGAACACGTCCTACACGGCTACGCTGGCGTAATAAAATACGATCGTTTCGTCCTTTCGTTTTCCCGATTCGTAGAGGAACGACGTCGATCGGATCGGATCGGATCGGCGAGCCAGGCCTGGGTATAAATAATGTAGAGGCATCGGTCGTTAGTTCTAAAAGAGCTACCTGGTCGCCCGCGTTTCTTCGCTGGCCGGATGCTTTTCATTCAGGGACAGATTGTCGAGTACCGCGACGACCAACGTCAGTCAACGAACCGGTGACGGTGGTCCAGGATCGCTTGTCGTCGGAGGAACGCCGATTGCGATCGCCCGGCCTCAGGAAACGCTCGATAAATAGATTTGTTGCATCGAGTTTGCGTGTTCAGGTGAAAGGAGTTACCTCGCAAATCGAGCCGCTTGCTAGTTTCTTCCTTCTCTTCTTCTACCACCGTCTCTGCTTGCACGATTGTTCCACTTTCTTTTCATTCTTCCTCCTTGTAATTCTAATTCTCGCAGAGAGATGCGTTTTCCATTGGCATCGTAATTAACTTAGGATTACTTGGCCAATTAACTTAAATAAAATTGCTCGATTACAATTAGGTGCGATAATATTGTCGTTGCACAACCGAACACTGTACAACTTATTTTTAATAGGAAATGACTTAAACTTACTGTGTTTGAGTTTACACAATTGTTATAATACAATGTTATAATATTATTTATTGCAATTACTTACAAATATATTATATATAATATATATATATGTTACTATATAGTAATAAGTATGGTAATATATTTGATTACTGTGCGATGATAATTACCTAAGATAAGAGAATTGAAGAAATTTTTATCAAACGCCTACCTCACGGTGATACTGGAAATTTCATCGATTCGATCCGGATTAACATTGAATCGAAACGTCACGGAGAACTCACCGGTGAATAATTTCTCTCGCCGATCAAAAAACGAAATACCGAGGCGACCGAACGGTACGATACACGGTACGAGCATCTAGAATGCGTATCCATAGATCAGTTCATAAATAACGAACGGTCGCGAACCAGAGAGACGACACGATCGTTTCAGGAAGATAATTCAACCGGCTGTCGATCGCCGTGACGTCTTAGCACCCCGACAGTTTCACCGACGCGGAACACGATCCAGCGGTTCAGCCGCTTTAAATATTCGCCGGCCGGGCGATATTAATCGAAGGATTCGCCTATTTTTCGCGCGGCCACGCCGTTGGTAACAGGTTGTACAGCCCGGTACGTACGACTTTCATCCGTGAAGCTAACGGATACCCACCGCCGAGAAACCAGCATTTTCGATGTTTCCTCCGCGACGAGTCGATCGATCATCCGCGCGGCTGGTATGTAAATCGATCGATCCGCGCGAGAACGACCGCCGAGATCCAGCCAGAACGTGGATGGATAATTCCTCCTCCCGCGCATACGGAGCAAGTGTCGGCGAGAGGTGGCGCACGGTGCGACGACCGCCTACGTCGAGAGACCGGATTCTCTATTTGGCAAGTCGGCGTTGCCCCATCTCGCCAGACTGCACGCTTCGATTAGGTTTACTTACGACCGATCTGCTAAGGGCACGTCGGGTTCCATGTCCGCGGGGTACCTGTCAGCGCTTCCGTTTGCTACGATCGTTGTACCGGCTCGCCCCATGGGGACTCTGTGGTGCTCGATTGCGCTCTTTCCCCGAGTTCTGTGGCTTGCCTGGGTGGACTCAGTGGCGTCTCCAGGGGGGTGGTTTCTAGACTGAAAAGATATTCTCTTTTGTACGTGTACGACGTTGACAATGGAAGTGTCTGGTTTTTGTGAAGATATACATGTCGATTTTTTTTATTTTAACTCTTTCAGCGAGAGATCTGATTTTAATACGCTACTATGGGAGGAAAGCAGAAGATTTGGACGTGCTGCAAGTAGAAGATGGTCATCTTTCGGCAAGGTAACGACGAAGAAAGTAAAATGGGTAGATACAGCAAAAATTCGTTCACGCGAACTCAGTTCGTTCGAATTCGGTCGAATGAATTTTTGGACTGTCAAGTGAATCCACTCGTTTGAATCTAAACTTTTATTATGTAGAACGAAAGGAGAGGCTTTGGTGACTTCAATCATATTGAATTATTTGCCTCGCGACCAGAAATTCACTTTGACCAAGTGATCAGGTCTGTCATACAAACAAAGAAAAATTCCGTCGAATTCAATGAAATGAATTTTTGGATGGAAATGTACGATGCGCAATGTGTGATAGAAATATATCAGATAATTGTATCATCCGTGAAATGGTACATAGATTCGGAGGAGCCACGTTGCCATCTCGTTCAGTGCAAACCAGCTAGACGAACTTGTGTTTTACGCAAACTATTCTCAAAGTAACTCAGATTTATCGAAAACCCATCAGACAAGATTACCACCTTTCGAGCAATCGTTTCAGATACCAAGTCCGCGAGACAGGTGACTAGGTACGGACCTGCGACGAACAGTCGAGTGCACAGAGAGAGAGAGAGAGAGAGTGAATATATAGGTGTACGCATCGGGCGGCCGCGACTGGTCGGTTGGCTATCCCATTAGGAGTGTGCGTGTGTCAAACCCTGCGACATTTATTGAGCCGCGGCGGAATGTCCCGAGCCAGAGGGACTCGGTGCACGGTGTGCGGACGGTGTGCGCGCGGTTGATCGCTGATTTTCTCCAGATGTGGAGCTGAACGCTCGCGTCGCTAGGCGGTCGCCTAAAATGGCCAAGCCTTGGCCAATCTATAAAACATCGCTCGCTCTATCAACGGCCCTAAACGCTTTTGCGTTGGTACGCGCCCGCTTCTTGCCGTCGAACCGTCTCGCGTCTCCGCTCCGTAAACCGCCGCTCCGCGCCGATCAGCCACCGGTGATGACATCGGCCCGGCAAGAAATCGCCCGCAACCGGCGAAGAAAGGTCCTCCGGCTCTGTCTACCGGGAATACCGCCGGCAATATTCGTAATAACCCTTTAGGGAAAGCCCGTATCGCTCGTCCCGGCGAGCGTGAGGCCCGCGGTTCTCCTGCGTTCCGTAACTCAGCTCTACAACCGCGGGCAAGAAACGGCCACCATCGGCAAAGAAGCGGTTGCGTTTTTCATCGCCGCGTTTCGAGAAGGCGGCCGATCGATCGGTACCATCCGTGACCGTGCTACGTGAATCTCGTTAACGTTCAGACGAGCTTCTAGAAATAGGGGCAGTCGAACGATATTTCGGATCGACGTGATGTTTCATTGTTGCTGGAGTATCTGCGACTGTATTTCGCACTTGTGTTACGAGACTTATTATTAGAGAAAGAAAATTAAAACGAGAGAACACGAATTTGGATGTACAGGGTGTCATGTTCAACTGGCGGTACAAGCGTGAAGGTGGTGATTCTACATGAAAAACTAAATGATTAGTATAGTATATAATAGTATGTAAGTAATTATGAACTAAGTAAACAGTACAGAATAAAATTCTTTCGTACGAAGCTTAGTTTTAAAAGTTTATCGAGTACGCGTGCACTTGATCAAGATTCAACGAATTTCATTATTATCTCTACTAACATTTGTAAACATTTCCAATGTTCGTACGCGAGGGCACAGAATGTCTACTTTTCACGAAATTTTTTTCGTTTAAAAATTGTTGGAAGTGATGTCCATGTTGCTGCATGCATAACTGTGCTCTTCTTATTAAATCTCTATGAACGTTTTCGAATGTGGTATTTTGTAGTTTCAATGTTGCAAACGCTGTAATAATTTTTTCTTTTAATTGTTCAACGTTCGCTAGAATACACCATAGATTTAACATGACTCCATAAATAAAAATCCAGCGGTGACAGGTCCGGAGATCGTAGTGGCCAAGATATTCTTCCATTGCGGTAGTTTTCGTTTAAAAAATTTTACACTTCACGACTGAAATGCGATGGCACTCCATCTTGTTGGTAAATTAAATCTCTTCGAATTTCAAGAGGAATGTCTCCCAACAACAATTGAGTTGAATCTTGATCAAGTGCGCGCGTACTCGATAAACATTCAAAGCTATTCTTCTCGAAAACAAAGCTTCGTATGACAAAATTTTATTCTATATTTTTAATTCAGTTTTTCATGTAGAATCACCAGCTTCCCGCTTGAATACCACCAGTTACACGATTGTCACATTGTTCGCTATTTTAAATCCATAAAATTTTTGTAAAAGGTTGCCAATTGATTATTTTATTTTGTATCCGTATCGTGCAGTTTTAATACCGTTGGTGTTCCCTTGTTGGATAGGAAATGTTCTGCGGTGAAGTCGAGAAAGACTCGTAGATTATAGAGAGCGATGGCGTAGATAATCTACATTGTGGATGATGGGTGCGATCAGTAGAATCAAAAGTTTGTGCAGGAGCTGGCATTTTTCGATTGGTTAACGCAGTCGACTGGCAAAAGGAAGGTGTCTGTCTCTCTCGGTCCGAGTCTCGGTCCAGTAAACCGTATTCTCTCGTCGAGAGAGTTTATTGTCCCCGAGGGAAAGCGTTACTATGTTTCTCCAGCACCGTTGTTCCATTCCGCCGTTCCTATTCTTTCTCATCTCTATATTGTTTACTGAACCAGTGCTCAAATGGCAACTTAATATGTATTCATATGCATATGTGTGTGTGTGTGTGTGCAATTAGTAGATGTCTCTATTTTATGGATACTGTGAAATATATGAGCACATTTTCGACGTACAGAGGTTCCAATCGTGCCATCCGTCCCTGATCATTTTTCATTTGCATTTTGAAATTTTGAGATGATTTTTCACAGTTCGTCGACTCGATATCGACAGACAAACAATTGCCACGTGATGATTAGCACTCGAGCTTGTTGAACAAATTCATGTGTTTAATAAATGTATGAATATCTGTACATGTATGTACGTATGGTAACGTGATATCAATCTGTGTAATTTCTAATTACGTCAGAGTATCCCTGTGTTTCTATAATACATACCGGTATACAAAAAGATAACACACTCTGTATTAAATTTTATATAAAACTTTGACATAATATGTAATATTTTTATATTATGTATCGTGAAGTAAATTATTGTACCAGTATCCTCGAGTGTGGATTATTATGTAGCATGTTGAATGTTATTACCGAGAGGCGCAATTTCTCGGAAATACAGAAACGAAAATGTAAATACTGCTCGAGGCACACAGGATCGAACGAGCCCGAATATTTACGCTGCTCAGTCGTACGGAAGCTGTCGGAAGCGTAACATTCGCTCGAAATACAGTCGGTTTAATATTAATATTTTAATATGGATTGCGGGAAAGAGTTAAATCCACCTAAATTCGCACGATGTCGAAATTAAACGGTGCAATAATGAATTTACTAAAAAATCCCGATAATCATGAGAAAAGAAAAATTGTGGACGACCGCAATGTCCAACAGTTTGCGATAAACGTGCTGCAATACGTGTAGCGTCGAATTCAAGCTCGACTGCGAGACAAATTACAGAAAACGCTGGAGTCGTGACAAATTTTAGGAATCTCGGACTTTTAAAGAATCGTGAACACCTGAAACGACTTTTAAAGAATCGTGAACATGCGACAATTGCAACAGAAGCTTCGGTTAGAGCAAGAGAATCAGCTGTGCCGTTTGCAACTTGCACAGAAACACATTTATACGAACAAGAAATGGCAAAGAGTCACATTTACCGATAAAAAGGAGTTCAATTTAGACGGACCTGACAGCCTTCGTCGATCCATGGGAGGCGGCGGTGTAATGATTTGGGCAGTTATTGGTTACTAAGATAGAAATGTACATCAAATTAATTAGGGGAGAATTAAATAGTAAAAAAGTATATTGAAACGAAAAAAATTAACACGTATGCGACACGAATTGTCAGAAATAAGTACATTTTTCACCCTGATAACGTGGCGAAAGCGATACAAATATTTATCTGACATCACTTACGTTCGGCGAAAATAGTTTCAAGACGACTATATAAACAAACGGATTACCATTTCTTCGAAATTACTAAGCCGCTAAACTTCGAACGCAGCAACAATCCGAAAAAAATGTACAACGCCAGCTGCGTGCAAAGCATTTGTTTATGGACAAATGTGGGACAAATAATCTTCTTACACATTCGCTGTTTGTCGTTTGTTCTGGTACGCGAAGTTCGACGACGAAAAAGTGGAAGGCGACTTTAACGGTGGCTATCGGGTCCGAAAAGCAATAATCTAGGTGAGAAACGGACGATGTGGGCAGATCATGCGAACCAGAGGTACCTTTGGATGCCACACGTCTTTCAATCGCCGCGTACGTTCTTTCTTTTACCGCGAGGCTACTTCGAATTGTCCTGTGTGTGCCAATGTATGTACGTTTCATTTATTCGGTCTGTGTACGCGTGCGTCGAAGTACAGCAGTGTGTGTTCGCGTGTGTATTTGAAAGAGTTCGATGCCACATCCGAGGCAGAGCCTAGATAGATGATAATTTACCACCTAAATTCACACGATGTCGAAATTAAACGAATGTACTGAAAGATCTCGACAATTACGAGAAAAGAAAAGTTGTTAGACGACAGTGTCCAATAGTTTGCGATAAACGTGTTGCAATATGTATAGTGTCAAATTTAAGCTTAACTGCTTAATTGCAGAGAAAGCTGAAGTTGGTACAAATTTTAGGAATCTTCGACGTCTTTTAAAGTATTGTGAACATTCAAAGTGACGAAAATTACAACAGAAATCTTGGTTGGAGCAAAAGCATGAGTTCTACTGGTTACGAAGAGTCGCATTTACCAATAAAAAGAAGTTCAGTTTAGACGGACCTGATGGCCTCCACTACTATCATCATGATTTACGAAAGGAGCACCAACTTCCGAGTCGTCGATCCATACGGGGACGGTGACAATTTAGAGTGGTAAGGTAAGAAATAAAATTTATTACAAGAAAATTAAACAAGTAAAAAGTATATCGAAACGGTTGACGAAGAAATTAACACGTACGTGACACGTTCTCCTTGATCGACACAATTGACGCGGCACAAACTAAGAAATATCTCGACTACGTAAAATTCGAAATTGTTAGAGTATAAATAAAGTGCTCGTTCGCTGACGATATTCCACGAAACAAACGATAGAACGTATATAACGCGCGATACCGGGCTGCAAGAAAAAGAAATGTGATTTCGCAGGACAGAAAGGAAGGCCTCGGACTCGGATTTTCCCATTAAATACTGTCCACACCGGTGAGAAGCAGACCGAGAAGAACGGGGGGCACGAATAAAAAGTAACGTGTCGAGCCAGGGGACAACGTGGAATCGCTGGGATTTGTTGCTAAATCGCGCAAAACTGATAATGCTCTGCTCGTTCGTCCGTTCTGATCGACCTGTTACATGCTCCTCCACTATCCTTTTTTCTACCAGCACTCGACTCGCTGAAAGAAAGAGAGAGAGAGAGAGAGAAAGAGAGACGTTCGTCCAGCTTGTTTGTTGGTCCCGATTGGTCATGATAATTACCATCGTCATCAATAGACTCTTATTTACAAAGAAAGGAGGCAGGCTGTTAGGCGGTTTTGTCGCAGCACGTGCACGCGCGACGTGACGACGGAAGCGGGAAGCCGCTCGCCATGTTCGACTGAACGATGACAGTCTCGGTACCGTTATGTCATTTGGAACTTTCGGATTCGCGACACGAAGTCAGGGCTTTCTTGCGATAGTTAATGACAATGGACGGAAGAACGGGGAGTTTCAAGGAGTAGAAGAACGGAGAGAGTTGTTCAGTAGCTTTGCTTTCGGTTCGCGGAAATTTAAAATCACTTCTTCGGTTTATGTATCTGAATTTAACGAGCATTTCGACTAAAGAAAAGGTATCAGAGAAGGTATTTTTCCAAGGTATCAGAGTTCTGAAGATTTTGTTTCTGTTTTATATATTCTTAGATTTTATATATATATATTTTTTTTTATTTTGTTAATTCGCGTTAGATATAATGTAATAATAGATTAAGAAACTGTAGTTTAGTTGAGAGTCAGGCTGAATTCGACAATTTTACCGAAGCGTGATCTAAAGTTCAGAAGCGCGAGGAATGTACGAGAATTTCTCTAGAGTGACTCGACGAGGGTTTTTCAAAGAGTGATTGTACGAGAAGCGAGCCTGTCGAAGAATGTCTTTTCTCTCTTTGTAGAAAAATCGAAAACTGTCTACAGCCAATCAGATTATTTCCGAACTGCTTCTGATGAACTGACGGTATTTACGATAGTACGTAGACGTTATTACACAGTTTGGTATTTACGATGGTAATTAAACGCTATTACACAATTTGGTATTTACGATGGTACCTAAACGCTATTGTACAGTTGGTTCTTACGACGGTATCGGGATATAGCAGTATAAATTTCGACGAAAAATTTTCCGAAACAGTTATTACAAGTGTAAGATTATCATCTCGGTTTAAATTTTTATATTGAAGTTAAATTTCTCTAAATTTAGCCTAGCAATGTGTTTTTGTAATATATACGTTCCTACTACGTTCTAAATTCCAAATCAAAGGATCTTTAATTACATTTCAAAGTATCAATAAAATATTTCCATACTAAAAGCCACGGAACAAGCAAAGCTTCTTCAACTAGATTTCCAAAATATTTTACGCTAGAATCATCCTTCGTCAAGTTCAAAGATGGCACAAGTGTTCTCTTCGTCCTCGAGCCACCTGCCCGATGGCCCCTGTTTTATTCATCACGCAACGAGTCCTTTTTTCCCCCGGGAACATAGAATTCCAGAACAAGGGCCGAATATCGAACTTTATTCTTCTCTACTTTTCTCGCCGCTCGTAGTTTAGAACAGTTTGCAAAGGAAAGTACTTCGCCCAAGAAGAGGATTCGCGGTTAGATCGGCGTCGTAGCTTGAACGTATTTCACTCGCGGTTCGTCGGCGTTCGTCCCATCGAAGGTAGGATTTATTCTTCGCCGATCTACAATGCTTTATGGTGTCGGTCTCGCTGCTTCAACAAATAATTGCCAATTAAACGTCCCGCGCATCGATCGTCCCGGCTGTCTGTTTGCGAAACTACGGATATCCTTCCTCTCTGCACGACTCGAAGCTTCTTGTTCGTTCGTACTTTCTGCCTACGTGTGTACTACACATTATACGTGTGATCTCGCGTAGGAAGCGGGGAGAAGCGCGATTTCCATCCTTTTTGATCGCGCTTCATTGCGATCTTGGCTGTGTTATTACTCGAAAATAAATTGCGATTTTTTTTTATTACCATGTCTTGATTTGCGTATCTTTGTCAACATTCACCTCGTAATTTATTCCGGCAATTTACGTTCAATTTATGTTCATCCAAATCATCGTGTCTTTCATGACTTTGTGAAACTCAAGAAAATCAAAGTATTTATAATATTATGATAAATTGCTGTTTTATATTTACCGATATTGTGAGAAACTCGATGTACGATAAATAATCGAATGTCGAGTATCGAGCGATATTGAGAGTGAAAGTTGTATTCTGTCGTCAAGTGATCTTTCAGGTGCAGTAAAATTACTTCATGTGTCGTGTTGTGTCGTCAAGTAGGATAATATAGCTCGTGTAACATGAAATTATTATATTACACGTGTGTCGAATGATTCTACGAGTTACATTTACCGAGAGCCATTTGTTTCAGAAAACTTTTCAAATTCGCTTCAAATTTCAGAAATCCCTCGCGACAGCGACGTTCTCACCCGACGAGTTCTCACTTTTAGTAATATAATCACGTATCGCGGAGACATCCGCTGGCCAAAAGCGGACGGAGAAACGATTAGGAGCAATTATGCGGGGATCAAAGGGATCGCGGAGATGTCGATACCGAACTTCTTTTTTCCCTCCCTTGTGAAACCCGTTGTCCACCTGTGCGCGTTTCCTCGAACGAGGCGGTCGGACGAGGAGGAGGACATCGCGGACCGATTCGACCACTTGGGCTCGTTTCGATTTTTTCTCCGGGCCAGGTATGCGGGCACACCTACGTCAAATCGTAAATACATTTATTCATGTTAGGCAGCCGCGAGTATTGTATTCCGTTGTGGCGTTAGACAATGAAACGGAGGCGTTTTGACCGTTCTCGCGCCGCCGCATCGCCAGACATGGCAACACACACACACACACACACACACACACACACACACACACACACACACACACACACACACACATGGCTTGCGCAGAGCAACGCTTCGCGATCGAAAATTTATTTCACCGTTGAAACGATACGATTTGAAGTTTCGAGGGAAGCACGTCTTCAAGAAACTATTCGAACGTCAAATGTTTGCTCGACTCTCTTCGCAGTGTTGCAAATTCAATCCATAGTCGGTGGAGGAATTTCTCTATATTCTCATATTTGCATATACGTAGTCCCTTCTCACAATTTATTATCTCTTTCGAAACCTCGGACAAACTATACGCGCGTCTTTCTTTGCATCTAACTTGAAGTGCAGGTTATATTTTTTCTGAAAAAATATTATATCGAAGCTTATCGAAGATTCACGTTTTCTCCAGCAGGAAAAAATATAACTGCATCTTTGCAGGCTTCAAATTTTTTTGAATTCTTTAATTAGTGAACTTTCATTGTTTTATATATAAAGTTTATACAATCTTGAAGCCTATTAAAGTCTATTAAAATTTTTCGTCAAGAAATCATAGTGACGGATTTATGGTTTCATCTGAAAAATAGGAAAATATGATCGAACAAAACGGCACATATTTGGTTTGGGTTGGGTTTATATAATAAATATCATAATAAATTTCATTTAAAATATGTTTATATAATAAATAGTAAAATATGTTTATATAATAAATTTCATTTAAAATATGAAAAGACTTGTCTCACTTTTGCACTAAAAGACGAAGAAACTTTTTTCTCAATCCAATCCAGTCTTTAGGATAGCATAAACTTTATACGTGTATAATAATGAAAGTTAGGAAATTCGAGAATTCAAAACGCGGAGTCTGCAAAATAGTTCACGTGATGCTAATATTTATATTACGTATACTATAGTGTAGGAATCTCGACTTGAGATCCCAATTTTGTAGGAATTTTATGAATAAATGTTTATTCAAAGTTGAATAAAGAAAATTCGCTTAATATTAATTATAAATGACGTTGTACACTATGTTCTGCTAAACTCGCAACTCTCAATACACTCTCCTTTCTCTCTCGCGTAACACTCAACTCAGTCTGCTCTCTTTCACGTCTCGACACTCACTCTGTACTCTGTGGCTTCTCGACACTCACTGCTTTCTTCATCTGCACAAAATTCGTAATTCACACGCACATACGCACAAACGCATCCATAGTAGATCTTAGTGTCTTAACTACGCTAGGCCTGGAGGGCTAGCCATAAACAATCTCAAGGCCCGGGCCCAACTTTCTCTATTGTTTATGCTTCTCGTGACATCTGCAGTCGTCGAGCACCAGAACTGCCCATCCCACAATAGTAATAAGATTTACATACTTCACACGCAAAACGTGTACTCAGAACTTTTGATCACTTTACGTCGCCCTACGTCTAATTCATTTTCGTGTTTCGAAACGTGGAACTCGCGCTTGCGATCCCGTCTTTCGTTTGCTGCGCGAAGCAGCCGACCGGTGCTTGTAAAAGTGGCCCTATTGAAAGCACTGGACATCGGCGCTTCGACACTGACGCGCTCATCCTTTCCGCCTCACTTCTAGCGAGAAAGCTGCTCCGAAAGTTTATGGCCGCGGAGAAGAAGCGAAGGAGATATATACAGGCCACTGTATCTGAGTACACGCAATACGTGCCGCGTGTCTGTGTAACGTGGACGCGTGCGACGCGGCGTACTTACACGCACGCTGGCGGAATAAATATAATGCCTGGCGTGGGCGGCCATTGTTCGCACGCGTAAAGTCGAAAGGCGAGTGAAACCGACCGTAAATCGAAGATTTCGAAGTTAATGGTTTTACCGAAGTCCCCTTCTTCCCCGTGGGAACGCGTCCGGTCCGTAGCGGACGACTTTTTCAGATCGCGATCGCCGAGGCCGAGGTTCCTCGCGTGTCGCTGTTCGACGCGTATCTTCCTCTCCTCTTCACAGGGTTCCTTTGTCTCAACGTGTTTTGCATATTTTTACTCGGCAGCTTTGCTTCGCTTCGTTGAGAAGTTTGTCTGAAAGTGGATGGGTCATATTGCTCTCGTAATATGGTGCAACGTAAATTACTAATAAGCCTCGCTTTCGATCGATATAGTCTGAACTTGAGATACGAGAGGATGATTCAATGACCATCCTTGCCGATGAAATTTGTTCGAGCAACAACAAAGTTCTAACAATGACGTTATTTTCGTCAAGATCTATGGTCCAAAATTTTCTACACCTTTCGAAAATTGTACGCTTGTCGTATGTGATCAACAACCGAAAGACTGCTCAAGTATGTCTATAAAAATATGAGAAATTTCGCGAATATCCTCGACATCGATCAGAAAGAATTTCGCATAGGAAACGTGCCTGATTCTTCAACCGTGCGATCTAAAAATTCTGAAAAACGCGCGACTCATCAAATTCCAACAGAGAAATTGACTCCGTCCTCGAACATCCGTAACCAACGACAGAAAGATCCAAACCTAGCAATGACAGGAAACGATGCTCGTAGTCACGAAGCGTTCGACTGCATGAATGGCGCAAGATGGATCGGGCAGAGGGGAGAACGAGCGACGAAGAGGAGCATCGATCGGCTCGTTAGACGTACGAGGGTACACGTGTCTACACACGAACGTACGTTGGCGTTCGTGTGAGCAAGCGAGCGCGGCGTGAAGTGGAGCCGGACGACCTCGGGGCGTGTGCTTGTAACGCACGGTACCCTGTGCTGCAGGGAGCCGCTTATTACCGATGCGGAATCAATTTCAATTTCGCGCAGCATCACCACCTGCGATGCCGCGTACGCAGACCGAACTCGCTCGCGACTCGCCTCGCCTCGCCGAGGATTACCTGGCTGGCAACTGGCCGCGGCGTGCGTGACTGCATGCGGCCTCCACCGATCTGCGAATACTGTGCGCCTCTCTCGATCTTGGGTATCGTTAGAAGTTGGGAATGCGAGGGTCACAAACGTACTTAGATACAATACAACGACATTTCTTTTTCGAGAGTAACTCATTGAAGCACGCGGTGAACAATTGATTAGGTGTATGTGGATATTGAGAACGGAGGTGATTGAATTTTATATTATTATATGGAGAGATGCGAGTAGAATAGTATTATACTTGAGAGATTTAGAAAGAGGGCATCTGAAAGATTTAAATAGAGACGTGAAGCGTTTCTATAAACGCTTTAACCGGGAATGACGGGTTAACTCGCCATTGAAAAATTGGAAGGTATTACGACAGCTCGACTAATTTACAGATAGTTGTTCAAACGATATTTGAGATTATTCTCAAATGATGACGCTTTGGTTTATTTTAAAAATCTTCAATTTCGTATTGTAATTAATTTTGCATTTTAATTTGTATTTTAATTAATTTATTTAATTTTGAGTACTCATTGTTATTAATGAAATTTAAACATTAAGATTCTGTCGGTGAAATTTTACAAAATAACTTTGACTTAAATCAGACGTTTTCCATTATTGGCATTCTTACGTGACAATAGCTATATGTCCTCGTTTACGCGTTAACGAACAAAAAGTACCACGCGATACTGTAACAATCATCGTGAAGAACGAAAAAGCCGCTGTAGAAGCGCAGGAATTGCGATGGGGAAGTAAAATAGAACGAGACAGTGGCCGATGCCTCTGCTCCAGGTTGATTGAGGTTCGTGGGTGGCCTTGGCGTCGATGTTGCCAGGTAATGCCCCCTAATCACGGTCAGCCGTTCGCCATTACGTTTAAGCGCGATTTTCAGCGATACCAGAAGCATCGTGCCTCTGGTAAAATTGTTGGTAAACATCCACGTAACTTATTTATTTCAATACGAATGGAAAAGATGTAGAAAAATCTAAGTGTACATATAAAAATGAAGAAATTATCGAAAAATGTAAATATAGAGATATCTTTAATATAGAATTATATTAATAAACTATTTTTCCGGTGTCCTACGGCTAATGTCAAACAACGATGAATTATTAATAAATTAAATGAAATTACTGACAAATAAATTATAACAGACAGAGAGAAAACGGGAGAAAATTTCACCGAACAAAATTTGGAGAAATCTCTACAGTTGATTAGACACTCTTCCGACGATTTTTTGATTTTTCAATAAACGTTTGAACGCGAAACGATAGAATTTAGCACTCGATATTCGAAACAGGGAGAAGGTGGCCCATGCCCGACAAATGACTTTGGTCGTAATGAGTCAAGATTGAACGCGTGGTTTTTAAGCGCTGATATTGATAGACGAGTAATAATGATAATGGTAATGATGCGTCAGACAACGATCGGCGAAGACAGAAACAAAACTGCACGGGATATCGATGTGCATATAATAAGGGATGCGTGTTTGCTCGTTTTTCGACGCTCGACAAGGTATTTATAACCGTTGCTATCCTCATGCCTGTCAGATCGATCCCTGGAAAAAGCATTATTTGCAACGTTAATGTCTTCGACGACGTATTAATAAGAAGACGTGAATGCATTTTGAGCCTTTACAACCGGCTGCTCGTGTTTTCTGCAACCGTCAATTTTATCTTTGATTCTAGTATCATGAATGCATTAACGGGCCCGCGCACGCTATTCAAGTATATTATAAATTTCTGATCGACTCGCTGAGAGTCCTATCATTTCCTACGAAGCTATTACATTTTTGTACAATTGACTTTTAGAATTTTTTCCAAAAATGGCCGTCCAATCGTCTATTCATTACATGGAATGGTCTTCGTACCGAAATAACTTTGTCGAAGATCGAATAATAAGAAAAAATTTGTTTAATATTAATTTTCGTATAATACATATAATTGTATATATTAAAGAATTTCTTTAACAATATTAATTATACGTGGTGCAGTCAGTCCAAGAAATTCTCGTACGTTTATTAATTAATATAGCGCTGTTTAATTTTAACAGAGAGGGTAGTAAATAAATAGTATTAGTAAGAACGTAACGCTTCTCATTAATAATAAGGAAACAATTTACATTCATTTGTTAACTCTCTGTCAAGATTGTGCAAAGCTAAATAAATGTTGATGCAGTGTACGGAGACTTTTGAAGTGATTGTATTTATTAATTGTACTGATTATATTAAATTTTCATCTCTTCTTCGACAACAGAGCGCTGTTACACGCGAGCACGATCAATGATGAAAGGTTCGCAAAACTTGTGTGTACTTTCACCGTTCGTTAACGAGAAGAGCATTGACATGCACAGAGTTCCTTTTGTCGAGTACGCTTGCGCGTTTGTGAAATTCAACGCAGGAATGCTTCAACTTTGTTTGAACGTTCCAGGCATAAAATCCAAGGGAAACTGGACGGTGAACGTAGGATACGGCGAATGAAACGAATTAATGGTTTTCAAGCTGATTTTTCGTGTTTGCGCAACGGAGGCATAACGAGCAAACGCATTCGCTGCGAGTGTGTTTTGAAATAAAAAAAAAAAAAAGGCCGAGCTGTGTGTAGATGTTGTACGAGTACTCGATGGCAAGTTCCATGAAAATAAGGTACTGCGTTTGCAGCTTCAAGATTTTCCAATGTTGGACGAAATTCTAAATCGGAGAAAATACTCTGGATAATATTGCACGTTGTCAATTCGAGTCGAAACTCGATTCCTGCAACGTCCCATTACTCCGATCGCTTTTATTGCCATCGAAGGTCCAACAGTCTTGTAATTCTGCCGTCGAAACACGTTTACTCAACTATTTCACGCGAGCTACCGTTTTCCCGTGGCTGAATCCGGGCACAATCACCTCGTTTCCGAGCACGAACAGTAGCGCTGAATTGCACGTTGCTCTCGACGCTGCACGATGCCGGGAGAAACGGCGGAACATTAATAATTAGCCGTCGCTTTCCCTTGGAAAACCAGGAAAGCCTGAGGGACAGGAGCAGACAAGAGGCCGCGCGGTTCCGATTGCCCCGATAACGTTCGAATTACCATTCGTCCTTTCACGAGCCTCGCCAATCCCCGTGGCCGCGTACAGTGTTTAATTTATCACATTGTATTGTGCCGCTACGGGGTAGTAATTTCGCGATATAAATCGTTTCTGCTCTCGTATAGCCAGCCAGCCGCGATTTACGCAATTTCAAGCCGCGAATCCCGATGCCCGTTCTATCGGAACGAGATCGTGGCAAAAATTCCAACTTATGGTCGCGCGACGTGGAAATACTATAACCAACGGATACATGCGTACGTACATATTTGTAAGTATGTGTTTCACGATGCGTCGTTCGGCCGTGCTGATTTTACGGTTCATTCAGACCTCTTGGCTCTGCCAGGAGAGAAAGGTGCACGGCAGGCAGTTAAAACGCATTTAAAGAGAAAAGTCTTCATTATTCGCCGCGTGATACAAGCCGCGTAACGGACACTCGGATTCACGCGGCACTGGCCGGTTTATTAATCGCCGGCGGCCTTCCTGCTCGAATTGTCTTGCAACGTTTCACGTGCAAAGACACGTGAAAAGTGTTCCTTCGCCTCTTTTTTACAGTTACAGAGCGTAATGAACGCTGGTGATTCGTTCCATCAACGGGATCCGATTAAAATCGGGCGGATTAAATATCGCGTTATGCGAAACTTCTTTCTGCAGTTTTCGCATTTTAATTAATCTCTATGATCGATCGATCGATGATCTGGTGAACGGGGTTCGAAGAGACGCCGAGCCAATAATCGAGCAAAGAAACAGAGAAAAAAGAAAGGGAGAGAGAAAGAAGAAAAACTTGAAAACGAGAAGGAAAGAAAGAAGGTTGGGTGAATGTTGAACGAGAGAGAAGAAAAAGGAAGCAGCCGCGTCACAGCGGACGACTCCCTCCGGTGCGGTGGTTCAGAAGCTGCGTCAGATAGGCATCGCAGGTAGCGTGGAATCAATGCGCATGTGCGCGTGCCGGGTAGATGGAATCAATGCGCATGTGCGCGTGCCAGGTAGGTGGTAGCGAGCGCGCATGCGCAACGGCGTTCATGTAAATCGGCTGTGCGCAGTGGCGTTAGCGGCGGCGCGTTCGTGCTATTGCTGGCCGTATACGTGTCGCGGCACGTCCTTGTAAGGCCACTTGCCTCCCGTCTAGTGGTGCGCACGCGTGCACGCCAGCGTTTGTACCAAGCGTGTCTAAGCGGCGCGATGCGTGCTGCGCTCGTGTGCGTGTGCACACGTGCCGTGCAAGTGGCGCTGTGCCCGGCGAGCCGTTTCGCGGGGCCTCTACACCGGTGTGGTGGTATAGTGGCCGGCTGCTGTTCACCGATCAACTGACGCAACGCACCGTGTACACACGCGTTTGCTCGTAAATCGATTCCGAGGGAACGAACGAGAAGGAGTCGGAGCAAGAAACGGCCGGAGCTCGCCTTAAGCAAAAGACCTCTCCCGGACTAGCTCTGACTCGTAACGACAGGCATTGTCGTAATGAACGCTGTTATCGCCCCGATCGTTATCCCTCTTCGCTGCCAGCTGGATTTCCATCGGAAATCGAGTTTACTCGCTCGATGATTTCTAAAGGATGATCACTTTTGTCCGGGTAGTTCGTACTATCTCCGGATGCAACGCTCTCTCTTGCACGCCAGAACTTTCGAACGTAAAGACACGTTCGGAGTTTTAACTTCAATGACAGAGGTCCAAGCAAGTGGTTTCTTTGATGGCAACGGAGAAGATCGTAGTAACGTTGCGGATGTATCTAAATTTCGCGTAAATGTTCGACCAGCACTGCAATTATCTAACGAGCGTGCCCAATCGAAATTATCCAATGCGCCTCGTTCACGCATGAAACGGAAGCGGCGAATTGAATGCAAACGGAGACAAACGATCCGAGCCTCGCGTGGTCTGCTCTCCATCGAAATCGAACGCGTTCTTGTTCAAACGGTTCGATCGATCAACCTCGATGAATTCGTTTAACTTGCACCGTAATTCGTTTGTCTTGCGCCGGTATTTCTGCTCGACTTTCAGCCGGTAATTCGTTTCCTTTTCATTACGTGTAAACGAATAAAGCGAGCCTCGATCGCGCAACCAGACAAGACTCATAGACTACGTGAAACGATCTCAAATAATTCTTTATGTTTTCCTTCCTTGTATCCACCATCGTAATGAATCAATAGCGTTTCACGTTGGAATGTATAAACAATTCTTCGGGATCCATTTCACCCGTTTCATCCTCGCGTAGTATATCTCCCTTCCCTTTAACTCCCTCCTCATCTCTCTCTCTCTCTCTCTCTCTCTTTTTCTCGATACGCTTAGCCACAGGTAGAGAGAATCGAAGAGACTGTCGAAAGTGAAAGGAGCCGAAGAAATCAAGATGGATCGTGCGTTCGTTATAAACGCAGGTTTTCTCGCTACGCGGTCGCACGCACCTCCGCCATCCTCCACCTTCTCTTCTTCCACTGGTTCAAGGACTCGTGGCGAGCGTGGCAGTCGATACCCAGGCATCGATAGCATCTCGCCGCTCGTGGATGACGTGGTGGATGAGGGGGAAAAAAGACGAGTATCGGCCGGTTGTCCCGATCAAGTGAACCGTGTTAACGTCAGGCCTGTTAACGGGGAGTCGAATTAGTATCGACGAGGGTGAATCGATCGGCCGCTGTCGTGTCGTTCGTTTTTTCCCTCCTCCTCTTCTTCTTCTTCTTCTTCTTCATCTTCGTTCGTTCTTTCTTTCTTTCTTTCTTTCTTTCTTTCTTTTTCCGATCGTTGGCAAGCCGGCGAGGCTCGATGTTCCAGCCGGGGGCCCGACCCCGTGACGCCCTCCGTGCACTTGTTGCGAACGGTGCCGTTAGAAAATACTGCATCCAGTTCCAAGAGAGCGGTTGCCCGCGCGTTACTTTCGGTACTCGGGGCCACGTTCCATCGACGATTCCGTTATACGTTTCTCTCTGTAAACCCTAAACGGACAGCCTTTATAATCAGGAATCCGGGATTTCACTGTTCTCCCTTGGTCTTTCCACAGTGTTCGCCTCGACTTGTTATTAGGCTCTCTCTCTCTCTCTCACACACACACACAAAGTGCTTGCGGTCCCGCGAGCTCTCCGGTTAGATTGGTTTCTCGCGGAGTATGCGAAACGGTCGTTAAGAGAAAGTACGTAGGTGTATACAGTCGTTGGGAATCGTCGTGGATCTTTATAACGCGACTCGGGGGAGAGACCCGGGGGAATTCCACGTTTCACGTGGCCCTCGCCCGCCGTGGTGTGTCTTTACACGTCGATGGCGAACCGAGAGGGACGAGGTGAAAGCAGGAAGCGAACTCGCGCCGGACCGTAGTGGGATCCCATTCATTGATCGTGCTATTACTTGTTGCTTCATGGTTCAGGTGCTTTGAACTCGTGCTGCATCCCTCTTACGGTACACGGGATTCTCTCTGTTGCGATTGGTAGCTTCTCACCGTGAAAATTATCTTTGCGATATCCTTTCGCGTTTTAATCTTGCCGCATTGCTTTTTAGGTCATTCTCGATCGAAAGTTGTTAGCCTCTCCAATTCGTTGGAAGAGAATGTCTCAAGTTCGAATGACGTTCTATTGCTTTTATGTTACATGTAAACATCCTTGTCAGAATATTACGTTTTCGTTCTCTGAAGATAGCAGCAGGATTGAATTACAAAAGTTCGAAGATTGCAGCGGGATTAATAAAACACTGAGTTTGTACCTTATCTTTAACAGTTAATTCATATCGTAATTAATAGACTGCGAATTTTTATTCGAAATCTTTACGAATGAATCAATAAAATGATTTTCACTGTTTGTAAATTATAACGAGCTTCATTTCACTTTTGCTCAAAAGATTAGACTATCTTTTCATTTCCGGACGAAGCAAACTTCCTCGTACATTTTTTTTCGAGAAACGAGAATATCGTATTCGTTTGATTTTTAAATGTAATTTCTGGAAATTTTATTTCACTGTAAAAAGAGACAAAATGTTTCTTCGCTTGAAAAAAATATATAATTAACACGTTCTAATCATTCGAGCGACAGTGTATTTGCGTATCGTGCGCATTCGTGCGTTTTTGCACATATAAGTTTCTCATAAACGTCCAAGAATCCGCAGTCTTGCTAATTAATTTCCACATTTTCCATTGACAAACTGCTTAACGTTCTAAGCGGCATTCCAGCCGCGAGTCTGTGCGAGAGAAAAATGATCAGAATCCTCCCTCCATCGATTGACCCGAATCATATCGATCCAGAATGTTCGACACCATTGCGCTTTTTGCGCGGATCGATCGTATCGCGAATGACGCTTGCATCTTTGTGGCTGAAAGACATGGGACGAACTTGCGACAGTCCGTGTTACTCAACGTTATTGCTATTCCATCGCCGCGTGACGTATTTGATAACATTCAGGCGCTAATTTATTCGGTCAAGATCCATTATATTCTCGGTTATAACAGCCGGGTCACTCATTATGCGTGCGCGGAGAGTGGTAGCTCGCAAAGTGATACTTGGTAACGCATCGAGAAAAACAGTTTCTCTCCTCAAATCGCTTAATTTTAACGCGATATCGTCCGAAACACAAGAAAGACGAACGTTTTACGAAATTACACGAAATTTCTGACACCGGTTCAACGTACAATTTCAAGAATACTCGGGATGATCAGGTAGAATTTCGCAACAACGAAACAAAATTGAAGCTTGAAAGTTTGAAGAAAATGCGAACTTCGAATCTTATTTAAACGGTTTTTAATTTCAATTGAACGCTATAAATAACCTTGGATAGGTAATTTTAAAGAAATGTTGCAAATCGTCGCGAAGAAAATCGAGGCATGTCAAGAAGAAAATGAAATAACCGATTTTATGACCTCGTTACAACGTGACCAAACATTTAATAAAATCGCTTTTAACAGAAACTTGCATTTTCCACTGTTTCCTCTCTACGAACGCACGTGTTCGTAGGCACATCCAATAATCTACTCTTTATTCGCAACGATAAAGCTGCTGGCTTGGCGTTCGTTCTCACCTCAATCACGGAGGCCTTTCTCGTTTCTTCAAGAAGCGAACTCCCTCCGTACGACACGCTGATTATCGGAGTCTTTTCGAACAAATCGAAGTACAGGGCGGTATCTTAATTAACTACGTTGGATGAACATCGGCGTTGTATTACAGTTAAAATATATTCAGATTTCTTCTTCTTCTTCTTCTTCTTCTTTTTTTCCTCCTCTCCTTTCGTCGAGGAGATAAAAACGAAGATAGGCAGCTTCTTAGCGAGTATTCAGGAAAAAGAATCTTGTAAAACTGCCCACGACGCGGCACGGCGTACGGTCGTGAAAGAGGAGCCTCGGGAATCGGGAAGGAGATAATTCGATGTTTATGGTAATTCAAACTCACCACGGACAGAAGTTTTTATTTTTCTACAACGTCGTCCCGTTACGCAATCCGTGCATACTATTAAAGTACGGATTTCTTTTCCCACAGTTCTCCTGGATTATCGGTACGTGTCATCTCGAAAAATCGTCGACCTTCTGTTAGACACACACCTCCTCTTCTCCTGCTCCTCCTCCCTCGCAAGAGTAGCCTAAAACGTCACGGCGTTGAAGCGACGAGAAAAACGAGCGAGGGCCCATTTCCCGATTAGATTTCTGCCGCTCGCTATCGTCCCTCCTCCCGCTCTTTGCTCCTTCTGTTTTAATTATTCTTCAGGACGCGAGCCTGGGGAGAATTATTGTCGGGCCGTGTCCGTCTCGCGGGCAGAACATTCCTGACAGCGTCCCGGTCCAGACTTTCGCCGCGAGCCTTCTCCGTGTGCTATTGACCCTTTTTCACTACAGGTGAGCTGGGAGGGGCCTTGGACAGGTAGATACACCTAACCCGCGTACCGTAAGAATCGAGAGGCTCGTCTAACGGGTGTTCGTGTGTGAACCTCTTTACATCTTACTTCTTTTTCCTCTTTTGTTTTTTTTTTTTTTTATATATTTTTCATCAACAGCAATGTCAAATCTTGATTTGATTATGATTTTTAATTCGCCTTGTCCTCTAATTTTAATTATAATTGAATTTGAAGCGGAATTTTCATTTCAACAGCCGGTTTAAAAGATGAAAATTCCACGATGAGACGGTGGCTAACTCTATACACGCGACATCGCAGAAAAATTTCCGAGCGACCAAACTTGTGTCACAAACAAATATCTTTTTAATCTAAACTTCGTCCGCTGAATACTAAATACAAAATGCTTCAAACTTTTTGTCGCTGGTACAGGACAAAACTCGAGAAGTTGCATCGAAAGGTACAAATCGTAAATCGATGGTCACGGTGGAACGAACGGCGGCGTTTAATTGAAAATCCGGTGTAACGCCAAATTCGTGTAATCGCGAGCGAACTCAGGATTCGCGCCATTGTCAGACGACACGTGCCAGGACACGCGTAGACTGATATTTTCACGACCGGGCCACGTCGTTTTAGAATCGTCGTTAAACGGCGGAGCAATTAATCTGGATGAAACTGGATGGGACGAGCGCACCTGAATCAAGCGGGGCGGCAATTAGAGGCTTCGCGTTATCGCTGGCTGGCATCTCGCCGATGGTAGAAAAAAAAAGTCACCCGGTATGCAGCGCGGAACGATGCCGCGTAGATATGCGCCGGGAGTGAGCATAAGGTGCACAAACTATCCGTACATGCCCTTGCACACACGACACACGACAGCCGTGATACACGAGCGCGAGCCACGCGTGTGCGTGTCGGGCGTCGTTGTGTCGTTATGGCCATTAACCACATTGTGCTCGAAGGTGTTTCTTATAATGGACTCCTGTTGTTTATTAACGGGTGGCTCGTCGTGGCGTTGCTCCTCCTCTTCCCTCGCAGCATCCGGTTACAGTCGTGTCCGAGCTTTGATCTCGTTCGAGCACAGTGGGATGGAAGAACTTGGCCGGAAGAGGCTAACTTGCAAGAAGATCGCAGCGTCGCGGATTGACGAATTCAACCGACCGGGGCTGATGATCGCCGAGGCGGTGGCTGTGGACGGTGCTCGATGGGAACTAGAGGAATACCTTTGGCTACTCGTTTATTTGCGAATTTGCAGATCGATCGATCGTGGAAAGTGGAAAGACGAGCGGAAATTCAATTTAAAATGGACTATCGGTGTCATTTCATATCGTGAAAGGTGCGAAATGGTGGAAATTTCGAAACAGATTTATTTCGGCACTTCGTGCGGCGATAATACAGTGGATTTAATAGTCGTGGGAGAATGGGCGGTTGACAGATCTGCTGCTTGCAGTGAGACAGTCTGCGTTCCATAGAAACTCTATCAGATTTAAAGGTACATGCTCTGGATTTAGTTGTCATTAATAAAGTTAGATTATTCAGCGTCTGCGGTGACCATGGTGGCTTGACTGCGTCGAGACGAAAACACCGACGAAGGAAACGGAGAAGAAACGGGAGTCGCCTGAAATATTAATCCCGACCAAAATGTCCGGTCTACAGAAAATTGCCTCAATTTAGTCGCTCGAGATAGCAGATCGGCGAGCCTTTTTTCCCACCTTCTGCTTCAAGGTATTCGTGTATCCTGCCGTTGATTATCCGCGACGTTGCGCAGACGTACGGCGGGGCCTACGGTCGAGGCGTGTGCTCGTTGCAGCATCGACGCACGTGCGTCCGCGCGGCTCGGCGCGGCGCCGCGGGAAAGGCGCGTGCGGATTGCGAAATAACGAATTTAACGAAGCCGGATAGAGAGAGAACAGGTGTACGCGCGGCACGATATTGGAAACCGAGAGGCCGCGCGAACGCGAGTTTTAATAGCGTTTCCAAGCGCTGTGGCCCGAACGAGGCGTAATAATAATCTGAAGCGGAGTCGAACGCGTACGTGACCACGCGCGAAATAATCGGTCGCTTTATAACCACGACAACCGGTATTCAGGCGGAGATAAGTCGGAATACAAGTAGCTGGTTGCCTGCGGGAAAGAGAAAAAGATCTCTGGGATGTCCAATTGATAATGACTGCGAGAGTATCATCGATTATCGCGTCGCCGCTCGACCGTCGTTATTACGCGTATCTGGTTTAGGTTTTCCAGCGAGTAGAGTCTAACGGTAGCCGTTGCTTTCTGGCTCGGTGAATATTAGGTTGGCTTAATGGCGATCGTTGGAGAGACGCCGTCTCTCGCCACTCGCCAAGCGCACAGGCGCAACAAAGTTTGACTCGCGATAGTTTATCGATCGGTTCGATGCGCGCGGTGCGTATCTTCGAGTTTCGAGATTTCGCGATGGGAAAGGTGGAAGGGTGGTTGAAGTAGGCGCCAACGATAATAGATACAGCCGACACGATAATCCTGTCGCATAAATACCGTGATCAGGACGGTGTACGCACCGGTCGTTCGATTTTAGTGACCGTTTTCTCTCCCTCTCTCTCCCCCTCTCTCTCTCTCTCTCTCTCTTGCCGAAGCAGGCATTACTTCGTGGTACTACTTTATCCGAGATCCAACGAACGTCCGATCGATGAGCCTCGGCGAACCGTTCACTTAGCCGCTCATTACATATTTTGTAGTGTTCTCTCGTACGGCGGACGTAATTGCCTCTGCCTATCCGGTTTGCCCGTCCCCGTATTTATACAACGGGCGTTTAGAAGGCACGCCGATGCGGAAAAGCTGGATCTCGCTGGCGTATCGCTGGAGTCTGATTGATAATTACGTCGTGTAAATATCGCGATTATCTCTCGCAATCTCGAGCGAGACGGTGGATCTTCGCCGTTATCGGGGAGCAACTTGCTCGCTTTTCCTTTTTTCTTTTTTTCCCGCGTTGCTTGCCAGGATTCGTGGACAACCTTGATTCTCTTTACTTTACTGTACACACGTCTACGTTCGTTATATCACGTTCCGTTTTATAGACTTCGCTCGATACTTTGTTTGTACTATATTTATTACATAACTGGGAAACCCCTTTGTAATCGGGAAGAAACAACAGTTAACAGTTCGCAGAATTGGACATTTGTTGGAGGGAAACAAAAATGTTCTTTTCACTGTCCTGTTAGTTCACAATGCGATTATTGAAGATCTAAATGCATTGACAAATGCAGACATCTAAGATACATTTAGAGAGCTATGCAAATAAATCTGATTGCTGATACGAGACTGCCAATTTAGTATTTTATTGCAGTATGGATTTCCAGAATTGGATTTTACGGATCGAAATGTTCCCAAATGACCACTACCTACCAATGTGAGAATCAAACACCCAAGTGACAAGTTTTAGATACATCTGCGAGTCGTCGTAAATTTTCACGAGATCAAGGATCAAGCATCGATCGATACGCTAAATTGATCAGTCTGTTCAACGCGAGATCGTCCACGCATCATTTTTCATTCACGCCAACGTTGTTGCAAGAAACTACAGGAACCTTGTACAATTTCTTCCGCTCTCTCTCCGCGACACAGCTTCTCTTCTTGCATCTCTCGGAGCCAGCGCAGCGATTCGATCTCTCGTTCCGGTCATACGCGTGCTGGCGGCCCTCGCTCATCATTTTACGGTGGCGCGACGCCGTTCTCTCGGATTCTCCGCAGCCAATCCGCGTCCGCTCACCCTGCTTTTTGCTCGCGTTTCATCGAACACTGTGGTTTCCTCGACGTTGTTTCGCCGATTCTAATTCCACCGCGTCGCGATTTTTCCGTCCATCATCCTCGGTTTTGCCCCGTCGTCACGACGATCGATTGTTCGTCGCTGCCGACAGGAGGGTATATTTACGTGACGCGGATCATTGACGATCTCGTCTCTCCTCGACGATTTCTAGCTCCGTGGTATGCAAAGGTATACGAGTTTACCATTAGTTGTTTACTTGGTCGGTATCAGCCTGCGACTGTCGTTTTCGTTTTCACATTGGTCCTTTTTCTCCTTTCGACGAATATCATCTTGATGGTTTGCGTCTGCTATCCGTCGCCCTGCTTCATCTAGCTTTATCGTACTCAGCCATCGATTATTCTTCGTTTTCGCGCGTCCGCCATAAATTAACATTCCGGCAATCGTAAATTCAGAATTCATGGGCCAGGATCTGTCCCAAGAAACCAACCATGCGTTTCACCGTTACAGCGACGTTTACGACAAAGAAAAAAAGAAAAAAGAAAAGAAAAAATGGAACGTCGAACATTGACGCGTTATATAAAACTTCCTGTCAACGTTCGACGCCTGTCCATCGTTGATCAACGCAATGATCGTAAACGAGAAGCTGGCGTTTTTCAGGGTGCTTACGGTATATACTTGAAGTCGCTACCGGAGAAGCACGCGAAAGCTAGACGCCAGTCACGTCCACGCTCGATGCACCTGTGTAAACTGGCCATCTTACCGGGAGTTATTATCGCGGCGTTCACTCGTTCGTTCGCAAGTTACGTGAAATTAATTCCCGCGAGAAACGAACGACCGGGGAGTGACGGAGAGGAGGCGAAGAGCATAACGACGAATTACCAGTGACGAATACCGCGATCATGATTCATCTTTAATTGCCGTGTTGGAAACGATTAACTGGCGGCGCGACGAACCGAGGTAATTCCGCGAACGTCGGATCGAAATTAGATCAATCGAAATTCCGCCGTCTACCCAGTCGCTGCTCGTTGTTATCGCCGATCGCTGGATCCATCGTGTTTTAATCGGTTCGCCTTTATCGCGGGAATCTTGCTCGTGTCCACTGTGGCTCGCGTTTAATTAAATTTTACGTTCGCTGCGTTAAAAGCTCGTTACGTGCGGCGTGTACGAATTTAATCGTATTACGTTTCTGGGCTGAGAGAGAGAGAGAGAGAGAGAGAGAGAGAGAGAGAGAATGAAAGAGAGAAAGGGATGGTCGATAAGAATCTCGCGGTGGAATTGTTTCTCGCATGTCGATAAAATGAAGATCAACGGAACGCAACGTCAGATGCAGACAAACGATCTTTTCTCGTATGCGATTTTGCATCCAATTATAAAATAATTTCTAAGCAAGTGGACAAATTTCACCACGCCAGTATTAACAGGAAAGACAGACATCTATTTACATATCCTATTCAATAGATCATATCAGCTGATAGAAAGTAACAATAGTTAACAAAAATCGTTTCTTTTTCTTCACGTCGGGCACAGATTTGCTCTCCAAAGTTCAAAGCGTAAAGATATCCAAAATATAAAATGTGAAACAAGACAGTTCAAAGATAGAACACAGAGTTAAATTCCTCAACTGAACTATCAGGATATTGGTACAATTGGTGATTGTGCTCTGTGGTAAGAAAGACAGGAGTATGTGTGTGTGAAATAAAGGAAGTCAGAAGTTAACAATAGCATGGAGTTACAAGCAGATCGTGCCAGATACCAAAGAAATAGTAATACTGTATCAACATTAACATAATTAAATTCAACGTAATAAATACATGTTATGAAAGATAATAAATAAAGCCATAACACGTTACACGAAACTAGCGATACAGCACGTGCGATACTACGTTCACTTCCTCCTTCGACAATCGCGGTCCACAAAAATCTATTTCCGTTTTCAACTCTAGCGTTCTTCTATCGAGCAAATATAGTTATGTTCATTAACGGAGCGACGCGAGACGAGATCGGAGCCAAGACAAGAGTCGCTCTCGTTCGCGTCTCGGTGGCTGGAATCGATGGAAAGAGGAAAGAGTGACAGGTGCGGTTAATCGATACGGGTGAAAGGGATTGGTCGTCGCGGTGGCGCGCAAAAACTTCGCACGCGTTAATCCGTGCCGAGCCCGCGGATAATAGGCGCTGGCCGCAAGAAACAGCACCGCGGACGCTTTGCTCGTTGGCTATTAATTAGCTCGTTCGAGAAAATCGTTACGCACGTACGCGTTTTACACGCCGGAACGTAATTCATTGGCAGCCAACCTGTCGTTGAAATTGTGGCTGATTTATAAACCGCGGGGGCAAAGAACCTGCGGTCCATCGCGTGGTCGAAAATTCGCACGTGCGTGCCCGCGGTCGGTGGGTGGTATCGGCACGAAATTGGTCAACGCGTTTCTCGACCTTAGCCAGCGCTCGTACAGGAATACATGAATAAAAACGAGCGTATTATGCGCGGTTACATCATCGCGCGGTTACGAAAGTCGAATCTCTCTGGCGGAGGCGCGTTTAAAGCACCTGCCGGCCCTGTCCGACGATACCTACTTGAATTTGTCATCAAGGTCTTGCTACGTCCAGTCGGTGTGTTCAGAGGAGAAAGATGATGGAAGGTACAGGATAAATTGGAGAAAGAGAGAGAGAGAGGGGGAGAAACGATGGGGAAAAGGTGACACTCGGAGGAGGATTAGCTTCTTTCAAAGTGGCCGGAGTCTCACGGTGCTTAATATCTCGCGGTGAATCATAAATAATCGAGGTGATAGCCGGGCACGGACGAAATCCTTCTCGTAGTTCGTGAAACAGGTACGGGTATGAGAGACGTAACGTGGGGCATCATCGGCGAGATAGCAGCGGCGTTTGCAATTAAAAAACGATTTAAATGCTAATGGTCGCGCGTAATTAACACGAGTCACACGCGAGCGGTGCCCTTCTGCCCCGCCTCATCTCCCTCACTCTCTCCTCTCTATCCTTGGTTGCCGATTATTATTTCACCGGGCCAGGACGGGGTTAAAACACCGCCGAGAGGATCCAGCCGGAAAGGGAATATCGATTTTACGAGGTGCACGTCGAAACGGTCGATGGATTTGTAATGAATCACTCCGCGGGTACGAAATCCGCTGTCCGGATCCAGTGGATCGTTAATAAAAGTCGTTGCGGTTGATGCCCCTTCGTTGCTTATCTTTCCCGAATGAACCGGTAAACAATTCGTAACCGTCGTATATTACAGAGTCGTGTTTTATTCTGTATATTGATACTAATCGTTTAGTATTTTTCGCGGCAATGAGAGCAATGCTATTTTTTAGTTAATTTCTGCACATCTTGTGTTGCACTGTACAACACAATGATGGATTATTCGTATTCATTTCCTGTACGTTAAAATATTCCAGACAATCATCGGATGTTGAAGGATCTGTGAACTTTACACACGAAACAGTAGTGTACACAGTGTTCCGTGAGATGGGTTCGTTCATGTTCCTTACTTGGCGTTTCACGTAAACGTTATTCGAACGACTAGATTGCACACGTGTTCGTAAGCGAAATTAAATTACTCAAACTGCTCAACGTCTCCTCTTTCCGAGAGCTACAGTGCTGCTGCCGAAGGAATTGCCATCCGCCTGTATAATTGAAATGTCTCCAGGAAGATAACGAGAGGAGTCACGCCATTAAGCGAGAAGTCGTGCCTCAAGCCAGCTTTTACGAACTGACAGTTCTCACCGATTAGCGGTTCCTTCTAAAACGGTCCGGTCGCGGACCAACACCAGCGCGTTAACAACACGCACAACTCTCGAAGGGGAAAGCAATGGAAAATGGAGTTCAGGGAATCATTAGGTCGGCCCGATTCGGCCGTCCGTCGCTGGATTTCGATTTCACCGGGCCGGGATTTAAGTGGTCCCACGGTTCCATTTGTACGTCGCATGAGCTATCGCGGGATATCGCGGCGACACGTATTTCTCTCGGCAGCCGTGCGTGTAAAAATTGTAATAACAGTTATCGCCGTGTGTCAATCGGCGCCGATTGAGTATTCATTAATTAAATAATACGAGTCGGCGCGACCGCGATAAAGTGGTCGAGTGCGGGGCCCACGCTTATCCGCTGGGGAAAATATACGACCACGACTTCCTCGGCGGCCGGTCCGCAAGAGGAACAAGAAGAACAACGCGTCGCGGCCCCGGGTTCACTTCTACCTGACTGCAACCGGGGATAAAAAAAGAAAAAGAGAAAGAAAAAAAGAAACACTTTATCGTCGCGGAACAATCGGCTGGATAACACTCGGATAAAGGCGGGTCGAGAGACGAATCTGGTCCCGCTGCTCTCGCAGAGGCGGTCCTACTATATTAATTCAACAACGTTACGACTGGCGATACGACTGCGAAACGTGGAAGACTCCGATCGGCTTTAATTGACATTCAGTTTGCCTAGCTGTTTCGCGCGATTCGCCCCGATAATCCTGCATCTGCCGCAGGATCGTCCGACTTAACTAGGTGACGTGTATATACGATCGTAGAATATCGCTACCGAGTGAATGCGGAGTGAACGAGGCAGAGTGGTGAATTGATTTACAGCGGGTTCGATCGCTGCTGGCCGATTAATCGATCTGCCCCGTGCCTACCCCGGTGCCAATTACTTTTCTCTTGGGGCCTTAATAAGCCGTCCCGTCAATTAGAAGGCTGGTCTAATCGAACGCATATAGGTGGTCGTCGCGTACAGCGCCTTGCTCCGGCGCTGATGGCCAATCCGTGTAGAACAACCGTGAAGGGGCCTTGCCCTTTGGCCCGTACCGCTTTTACCCACTGTTTCTTAAATACCTTTCTCTCTCTCTCTCTCTCTCTCTTGTATCATCCATTCCACCAGTGGCCACGAGTGCATCGTTCGGTTCGACGAACGATTCGGTTACGTCGATGCTCGACCCCCAACCGCGGCTGTCGAAGAGCCGCGCGTCGATTAAGACGTGACCGATGAACAGCAGGCTTATCGGGGGGAGAACTCTTCCAGGCAATTCCAAGCCGTGTGCTCGCGAGGGTTGTGGGCGAGCCGCCTGCGTGGGCGTACGCAGATCGTTCTCTCTCGACCTTCTATTTCTCTTGCTTTTTTCCACGAGCTCGTTCTCCGGGTTCACTCGCGTGGATACGATCTGCACGAGCGAGAGTGGTTCTTCGAACGCTCTGCCCTGCCGTCGAAAATGAATTCCATCGGGTCTGCCGCGTTCCCGGTATCTCTCGGCCAGCGATGCATGACTCCGTGCGACGTGTGGTCGGGCTGACGGGTTCGCTCAAACGGATCTGTATCTACCTCTACGTATCGAAAACGATCGTTCTGGCTTTCTCGACTAATTCCCGCCAGCAATTAACAAATCAATTTATTCCGAGGAATTTGTTGAAGGACCAACCCAGACAATATTGGATCTATGCAAATACTGACAACGAACTAGCAACGGTCCACATAAAAGTGGACTGTGAATAGTTAGTCATAAGGGCAAGATCCAATACTTGGTCATCTATGCTCCTTCCCCTTCCACTTGACGATGATAACCAAATATATATAAGGACATGTTTTACAGTAGAGAGTCAGAATATTATAATAGAGAGAGAGAGAGAGAGACAGACTAGAAGATCACAGAACATTCTATATCATTCTATATCATCCTACATCATACACGACCACGAACAAGGAATAAACTCTTCAAAATTATAAGCGTGTTGACTCCATTACACGGAATCCAACAAGCATATCTGGATTTCGTCAGGCGGTGGTACGATTCGGTGACAGAACTGATCTCGAAAAGGGACGTACGTTTACACTACTTTTCAAAAGTGAAACAGCCTCTGAACAATATCATAACTGTAGTTTTGACTTTTGAATGTATGATTGATTGAAGATACAATGCGTACCACAAACGAAATATTTGAAAAGGTCGTTGTGCTGTAGTAATTTCGAAAGTGGGATCGTGGGATATATGAGATAATTTGTCACGCGGAAAGGCGCGGACGTCGCGGCGAGCGTGAGAAAAGGTCGAATTTCGAACAGATTTCCACGGCGAGGGCGATCGTAAGGACGACGGGGAACGAGTATTCCCAGAATCTGATACGACGATCCGGAATGGGATCATGAATCCGGTTAGCCGTTGAACTTACTCACGGCCCTTTGCACTCGCCATAACGAGGATTTTAACACCCTCGCCGTGCACGGTCGGCCTCTTTGCTCCGTGCCGAACGGTATCACTTCCACGCATGGGCAGCGTATTCCACGGATGGGCCGTGTCGTCATCAAGGCATGCTCTTAATTCTTCAGATAAGAAAAATCAGGTGTTATGGCTGGTCGCCAGGCCAGCCAGGACCAGTACGCTTCTTGAAACTCACCGGTACGAAAGATCATTGCGGATAAGACTCTCGGTGTTGTTCCACGGGATATATACGTACCACGGAAGATCTTCAAGTTCCTCGTTCGTGATGTGATTCATGGTTCTAGGTCATGGTGCTCTTTGTGGTACTCAATCCACAGACGTCGCGTCGTGGCAGAGCGAACCGACCTCAAGGGCCTGAACGCTCGCTACGACATCGTACTCTACTTCTAAGAATTTCTCTTTTCTCTTTTTTTCAGCCAGATCCCGATGTGTCGCGTCGCGTAAAATTTCGTTACGCAGAAAACGTACGGAAGCAATGTTCGCTGCAAAAGGATGGCAGCGAGAGTTCCGAAGATGGCAATTATTAATCAGATAGTCAACGTGTTAAGTAGTTTTAACAAGCAATCTTTTGTTACGTCAGCCAGTAGCCGAGTGTTTACTAAAATCGTTCTCGAAAACGATTCTTGTCAGATGGATTCTACTGTCAATGTGTGGAGATGAACGTACTCCATTGCCATTTCGAAATATGGAATCTTGTTAAATCGTCACACGGAGCGAACAATCTGAAATGAATTCGTCTTTCCTGTGACGTTTGGAAATTCGTTTCTCTTTAAAATCTGAAATACCAATCAGGAATAAAATCACTGGTTTTTTTAACGCACTATGCGTTTAAACAACGATGAATGGAAAACTATACTGAGTAAAATGATACAAGCACAAATGAGGAGTGTAGAGGAAATTGGACTCGTTTAATTGTTACAAACAAGCTAAATAATTGTCGAATAATCTTTAGAAGTATAGAAAATAATTTAATTGTCATTGATGAATTGTTGAAACCATGAAATAATGTTTGAAAATATAAAATAATTAAATCGCTGATTCCGTTGTTAGAAGTAAATGGTTATAGTTGTTAAACAATATACAAGAATATCGTAGAAGTGCATTATTTTATAGTTTGAATGATTCACTTGAAACAGTCAAATTATTTTGTTTCTATAACATTTCTGAATATTATTTAACAATTCCCACAACCTTTCCATTACAATTAAACAATTAAATTAATTGTTTCTTTCAATGATTCGCGTCCTTTGTCTTAAATATATTGCTCAAGTCGTTTGTTACAAATTATTAGTTAAAATTTAGTAGCTAATAATTCCGCCCTGCAGAACTTGCCCAAAATCGATATAGTAAAATGATACAGGAGATAGGTGACCTCCAAAACATGAGACACGAGAAAGCATTGGATGCCCGATCTATTCCAGTTAGTCAATGTTCGAACCACATGCTAGATAAGAATGCCATATTATCTGTGTAACACGTTGCCACGTGTAAATGCTCACTGGCAACCAGTTACCTGGTTACACTTCGTTAATAAGACGTCTGCTTACGTGCATTTCCGAGACTCTCTCCATTTTATCCTCCCGTCCATAAAACCGAGAGCACGAACGTCTATCTGTCGCCTTTAATCTGACCCGTTACACTCGCGGAGAATTAAACAATTACGACATAACCGGACGTAAGGATCTCAGAAAAGGATCTCGCCCGGTTTACTGCCATAGGTATTACGTATCGTTGCCATGGCGTTGCTCGGAATCCAGAATTCCTTTCAAATTTACAATTTCGCTCGACTTCTCTCTTCGTTCTTTCGTTCGTTCGTTTAATCTGATCCGCCTTTGATCGCGATTTATGTAATCGGCGCTGACTCGAAGATGAATACGTCGAGCGACCGAACGTTGTGATTAGAACGACTCGTAGTGTAATTGAGATTCTTTCCCCGCTGGTACGAACTCGTTCGACGCGTTGTATCGCGGTAGTACGTACGATTCCGTTCGCGTGTTCGCTTCTCGTAAAGAGAAACGAACACTGGAATGAGGATTCTCGCGCCGCCCCGAACGTTTCCATCGCTCCGCGGCAATTACAACTCGATTACAAGGTACGATCGTGCGATTGTCGGTGTCAACCAAACAGACCTTAATTATTTTGTCACGCGAAACCGTCAATCGCTCGAAGCTTGTCGCTGATTGTTGTCCGCCACGAAGAATCTTATCGCCTTAATATTCCACTGTGTGTAAACTTGCTCTTTGATAGCGTACAAACACTTGAAATCCTGTCGAGTTAATTACACTTCGGCATCTCGACGCACGAGTACTTTGTAATCATGTTGAAATCAACCTCTAATTTATCCATAAAGAATCGTACAAGCACATTGTCGAAAATTTGGAACGTTATTCGTAATATTGTTCGTAATGCCATTCTTTTGCACGTACTTGCGCAATTAAAAATGGAAGTTATAGATGTAACATTTTTAGAACAATAGGTAACACCGTCACGTTTTAGTACAAAAGGTTCATATCGCCCAAAAAGCGGAGAGCGCTCCAAAATTTGGAGTTTAGTCGTCAATCAAGTATGCACATAGTACGAAAGTAACTGCGATTCTACGAACTTGATGTAAACTATAGTCACAAAAGTAACCGGAAGAAAATATTTTTCCCGCGCAATGTAAAGACATTCAAATCTGCCAGTCCGCTTCAACCCGCTTGACCCTCGATCGCGCCGTGGTCGATTGTTAAACTACTTATTGTACGACGTGGTCGCGATGGGAAGAGACGCAACAGGAAAGAAAAAACTGGAGAACATCGTGCACGGTGGGGACGTTGCGTAGCGGGCGAAGGACGGTGTCCTGTGAGGGCTGCGCAGGAGGAGGAAGGGTAGACGCGCGACGCAACCGGAGATACGCGGCCTCGGCAAAAGGTGGCACGCGGTAAGCAAGTACCAGCGGTGTGTGCTGCGCTGTCGTCGGCGAGGATATACGAGCGATCGCGCGCTGATGAATCGCTGGAAAGTTGGGGACGCCCAGGGACGGTCTGGTATCGGCGCTGGTGTAAACGGAACCGTAAATCGTCGGGACGATAAATGACAATTGCGGCTGACACGATCGGCTGCCGTCGGTAGTGTCGAGCGTGCTCGTACGAGCGGGGTGAGGTAGCCAGCCGACGAGGGGTGCTAGCGCGGAGGTAGCTGGACGCGTGGGCGGACGCGAGATAACGCGTCGCATTACGTGGGACGTTAATAAATTATTATTGCGCCCCGCGAGATCCCCTGCCGCGGAATGATATCTCCATTGTCCTTCGGCGAATTAATAGCCTGCGCGCGAGCAGCGTACGCGAGTGCACCACGCGCCTCGTTTCGCCGCGAAGGAATCTCCCGATGCCGCTCCCCTTCGCCTCGCACCCCTCGCGATACCCAATGATCGACGAGGGATGTTTCACCACGCCGGGCACGTTGATCCGCGATCGCGAGATTTCGCGAAAGCGCTGGCTGGCGCAGACTCGTTGCTCGATAACTCGTTCGATCTCGCCGCGCGGAGAGATACCGTTCGCATAAATTATCGCCACTGACCCGGCGAACGTTTTACAAGGCCTTTATGGGATATCAGGGCCGGTGCCGTTACGCGTGTACAGCCGGTGAGCGTGAAGCTGTCTGCCGAGGAGGAAAGAACAATGTGGCGAGATCGAGATTATGTCGGATGGCGCGGGGAGGATCGATGTCTTCATTGTCGCCTGCGTGTGCGGCGACGCGCAGCCATTATCCAACCCGGGAAAACCAGCGTCGATTATCTGTTATCTAACGAGGAACGAGTTTACCCGTTTCTTGCTCTCTCAACGAGAATTCCGTGTCAGTTGACCGTGTCGGCTGACATTCCTACAGCGACCATCCGACTGAACATAATTCATCGTGCAACAAGCAGGAGGGGAGCGAAGATTTCCGTTGTTGTTCTCCTCCTCGAACGATCCATCATCGTAACAATTAGCCAGACTCGCGTTTCTTTATCGGCTCGAATGTGGGAGGTGTAGGTGGAAGACGGGCCTCGATTCCCGAGGATGATTCAACCGCACGATTACATCGATAGCAGCGGAGAATACCTTTGTCCAGATTTGGACAAAGAGCTGTGCTTTATGACTCACACTGCCTCTTCGTGCATTTCGTCGCTTGTTTAATTATGCGAAAATAATTTTTTTTTTTTATTGCAACAACATCTATGTGTGCTTGCTGGGGAGAGTGTTTGTTGCACGTCTTGCGAGAGTCTTGTAAGAGAAACGTTCGAGTTGACTCACAGCTCCAGATTCGCCAGCTTAATATATCCGTATGTTATTCGTATAGTATTCTTGTTGAGTCAATGAATCAGTTTCCGTCATTTTTATGCTCTTCTCTTGTATCTCCACGAGACAGCTGAAAAGCGTCTCTTCCACGAAGAGGAAGCGAAGCATCGTGACAAATATCAATAACTGTTGCTTTGCGATACTTTGACAATAGCTTTCATCTATTGTGTACGTATAGTTTATGAAAAAGAAGGAATAATCGATGAAAGATACAATGTGATACTGATACCATAGATCCCGTAATATAATCATAGATGAACTGAACCAAAAGATCACCGCTGCTTGAAACTCTTGTCACTTTGAATTACCCATCATGTCCAAATAATCCGTGATTTACATCACCACTCAGTGCGATATATTTTCTGAACGAGTAAAATATCACATATAAAATATATAACGAAAAATAGTAAACAGAATGTAAATATTTTTTCACTCATGTGTGTAGTCACAAATGGAAATAGTATTGTACAATAAGTATTTCATTAAGATATAGGAAAATATTTCATCAAATGGTAATATTTCACAGAACAGTATTTCGAATAATGGTATTGCAACTAATAGTGTATATATATATATATATATATATATATATATATATATATATATATATATATATACGTATACACGTATCTCGTTTATATTTTATATACATGTATACACGAGCCTCGTTTATATTTTATGTACACGTATACTCGAATCTCGCTACGCTCGTCGGCATTCATTTTGTATCAACCTAACAGAACAGAAGATAGCGAGTGACGGTTGCGAAATATGTTTAGTTTTAAAATTTGTCTGTCTTGTTTTCAATTCTCCATTTTCGATATTTGAATCCGAGTGAAAGTAGTAAATAGTATTTTCTCGTGATTTAAACATTTAATGAAATAGTATTTCATTCAAGCATTAAATGAAGTAGTGTTTCCAAATAGTATTTACTTATGCAAATATTTCAATGACACGATATCGTGTCGCGACAATTTCAATGGTACGTTTTATTACTAAATCCTATTGCCCCTTATTTTCTTTTTTTATGAAATTATCATAACAGGTTACAATCACTTTGAGTACCGGACACCGAGAAATACATAATTCGGGTACCAGAATCTACCAATGTCTTACGCTAACTCGAAAGAAAGCTAATTCCCTAATCGATATTGCTTCGATTTAAAATTCTAATTCGGATCAGTCTAGAAATTCGCGCAACCCCTTCTCGTTGCTACGAGTACAGCTGCCGTATCAATTAATTGCGATAGACAATGCAATGTGTGTTTCTTTCGGCGTGTATTTGCACGAGTACCGACAGACTCGCGATCAGCTCGCGTATTTCATACTGGCGGACTGATTTACGGGCTCTTAACAAGTATCGATAGATTATCTGGCGCATATTTTCAAATTAGCGGCATCATCGACACCGGCGACAGTCGATCGATCCTCGTTGCTCGATTCTCCTTATCGCGGTGCCATACATTCCCCAAAGACACTCGTAATTACAAGCACTACATCAAAATCCGATTCCCGGTTCGTGTCTCGCTTCCGCGAATTCCACGGCAATAAATTGGTGACTGAAGATCATTCTGCGGTCTCATCTCTCGGTCTCACCTGCGACCGTCCCAACCTGGTAGCACCTGCCGAGCGAATCGCTTGCGACTCGTTGATCGGCGGTATCGTTACGAAAATAATGACCCGCATGAAAACGTCGATTCCTTAGACTACGACAGTGGACGCATGTTGCGAGTTAGAACTGCGAAACGTCTGAAGACTAAGACGTATACTTTCGTAAGCGTCTATGTACTGGCTGGTTGGAGAGAGAAAATTTGTAACGAGAATTAAGGATGGATTAAGGATTTCAGTCGAATTACTTTCTGCTATTTATAACTTTGCAAGTCTTGAATAATCTTCTGTTTTCTGAGTAGTATTGAATCTTTATGCGAGTAACTCTGACAGCTACCTAGATTATTTAACGTCGTGTTTCGAGCGAATTTTATGAAAATAAATAATATATAATAATGAGATTATACTCACGGAGATGAACATTTCGGTTACAATTTTTTAAACTTACAATTAGACATACAAGACATTCTTTGTTTAGTATTCAATTAAGACTATGATATTCTGGCGTATTTTTCAGAGGGTTAACTGCTCAGAAGACACATTCGCGGTAACTACAACCTTAAATATGCGACAGTAGAGTATGCCCCCGTATAACAGTCAGACATAATAGCGTTCGTGTATGAACTTAATGCGTTCAGTTGTGTGTCTTTTATAAATAGATCGCGTATGGTGTTGGACTAACAGCTCGTCCTATGTTGGCGCAATGGTGGTTTCGCCGTAGTGGCGCAGAGTCGCTATTATAAGGATCGCAAATCTGTCATCGATCGCAAACGGACGTCGAACATGGAGGAAAATGGAGTCGGAACAGCGCGAGCACGCGAAAATCCCACTTGCATCGTCGAGTAACTGGACACAGGGAAAACTTCCGGTCTATCTATTTATCGAGAAAACGCCACCTGTCGCTCGTGTGTCTCTCGTCGATGTCGTTTCACCGACGTCCGACGTATGTTCCATCGCGGCAGATGATTGATGAGAACAATGGTCGATGACGCGTGAGAATAACAGGGAAGAAAATTCCCCATGATCACGAGTGGAATTGCACGTTACAATGAAGCTGGTTCGACTAACTGCATCAGAAAACAGTTTCGTTGAAACCCGACAGACGTATCTGTCAAAATTTAGCAACTCAGACACCCTATTGTAGAAGATGGAACATTTAATCCGCTGGCGAATACACGTCCCCTTAATGTCCGACTCGAACTTCATAATTAAGGCAGTTATCCACCGACAGAGATACATAATGCTAATTAAACAACAGATAATTTGTCCATTATTATCTTCGCAGACGGTAACGCGGTACCTCTAAACGACCGTCTCTCGCGTCTATTTATACAGAGTGGTTTTCGTTAGCAGTACCCCCGTGAATCAACAACCGCGAAGCGCGGCCATCTCATTGAAAGGCGCGCGAAAACGGCTGAATGGGTTTCGCAGAAGCGTATAATGGAAGCGTGGCCACCTCCACCGAGCGAGCACCGTTCGCCAATCACGTTTCTGTCACCGTCGCAATGTCGGTCTCATCGGTTGAGCCTGTCGCCGCGATATCAGGGGAAACGGCCGCCTCTGTCGCGGAACAGTGGCCGTCGTTGTTCACCTAATGGGCTGCGCATTTCTCCGTCCGCTTTCACAGCCAGCTGATTATGACATGTTGGTCGCGACTAGAGCGGGAAAGAGAGAGAGAGAGAGAGAGAGAGAGAGAGAGAGCAAGATATCCCATACCACGTGCTCCAGTCACCGTAACGCCATTTGCCCGGCTAATGACTCGCGGACACTCGGTTACTACATAACATAGTCGGCCCTTCTTCGCGCAGCGGCGCGGCGCGGCGGCTCGCAGACGACTCTATTCGACCAGAAGAGAGTGTCATTCGCATTAAACGAGTCCGGTATATCCGAACGTTTCTGTTTCACCGCGTATCGTGTACGCGTAATTTCCTCGCATTAGTCACGTCACTCGATACATGATTTACAATTTCAACTGGCGCGCGCGCCGCGAGAAGACGTTGATCCGTCTGGTAGCGTTCAGAGCGTAAATCACCGATTCTGGTTTCGCGATTTTTCACCATCTGGGAACGATCGATCGTATCTGTAAGAGCGGTGATTACTATTTAAATGGTCGGCGAAATAAAACGGTAGCTGGCCGGATAACTTTATCCGATCGAGGGAACAGCACTCGCGTTGAACAATCTGCGGCTCGTTGAATCGGATGCGGTGGAATAATGGGTAACAAATTAGTCGGCTCGTATCACGGTTGCCTATCTGTATATGCAGTCGGTTCTAATGGGATTAGCGATCGTTCGAGAGCTGTGCACGATACGAAGGCTTGATTAACGCCTTTCAGGAAAGAACCTTGCGCGATTATACTCGCATACCTCGCACGGCTCGATTTATCGAAGACGGTTGATTAACCGCGACGCGACGTCTCGGCTCGAAACGATACGCGAGCCTCGTTGCACGAGGGACGCCCCCGTGCTCGCGCAGGAAACGATTCCGTTCCGTCGTGAACGTGGAAACGCCGTCTTACACCTAGGCGGCGTGACGTCGCCAATTATTCATCGCGTATGGTTGCGAGTAACAAATCGCCAGTCAAGTGGCAACACCGTCGGCAGCTTGCGCAAGAAGACAAGATCAAGTGGGGAATAAAGAGAGAAACGGCGAACCAGGAGAAAGAAGACGGAGCGTTCTCGCGGAGTAACAGAGCGAAGAGGAGAGAAAGAGGGTGAGGCGGACTCCTCCCACGTATGTCTAGATGCGCGTCGCCAGAACGTAAATTTAGCACTAACGCATTATGCACGCTCGGGCTGTGTCGCATTGGGCGTGCGATACCAGCAACAGTGGCTTCTGCGTGCACCGTCTCGAAATGGTTGTCACGTTACGCAGGGATGAGAAAAGAGATCAGGCTTATTTCGCGTCGGAGAACGCGCCACGACGTTGAAACGTTAACCATCGGTGATGGAACTGTATAAGGGACGACGGTGAATGGAACGCGTGTGATCGCGCGATAGAGGAGTGATCAACGCCGTGCAAAAGCCAACGCGAGCAGGAAAAGTGACGCTGTATAAAATTCAGAGATAGGAGCTCTGAAGCTGAAGATGGGTCGTGTTCAACGTTGGCCGTTGACGACGAAACGGTATTCGCGCGTGCACCGCGGCTACCGCGAACTGAACGAAAATAATCGAGTGGCTCATTGAAAATAATCGTAAATCAACACTAAATAACGAGCGCAAGGTCGTCGGTTCTTAGTTTTTAGCCAGTCCACCGGTGAGAAATCTTAATTAGTCCTTTGTGTCCATACGCTGGCTGGCTCGCAATGGATTTGATTAATGCTCGTTTTACCGTGGCTCCCTTTGTAGGAGACGCTAGCTCGCTTAAGAAAACACAATTTACACCGGTGGCCAGGGCCTCCTTGGTGTACGTTTTGCGTGTCTCGCGTAGCGCGCGCAGACTTTGTGTCTGGCATTGAAATCATTATGATTTAGAGATCAGTTGGAGCACGCGAAAATTGAGTCGGCGTACAGCGGCGAGTCATTGCGAACGTAATTATGGTATTTAGTTGCCGTGGCCTCTTGTCAGGATGATAAATTTCACGCGATCAATGGACCGGGGAACAACGTATCCCGAGATTATCGTCGTTCGCGGAACTCGACGACACGGGTCGCGCCGCCGCGGCGTTTCAATAAAACGTACCTTCGTTACTTTTAGTTATTCTTAGTCCATTACACGCTGTCAAGCGCGAAATATCAAAAGGGGCATCGATCTCGCGCGAATTTAATTTACCCATCTCCCGTCCAAGACCAAACGTATTTTCATCTGTTATTTTCCATCCGCTCGCACCGCGCGGGCAGTAGTTTGGTCCCACAATAGTAACACGAAGACAAATGTTAGCGATAAAGTCACGCGAATTGATGTGCGATGTACAGTTACTACCTTCCCGCTTTAGCGATAATTCGTACTATACTTACGTCGTGACGGTTGTTTTACGTTTCAAACGCTCCGCTACCGTGGCAATTTTCATGCTTCTTCACCGAGCTCCGGAATTCCGTGATATCCACTTCACCAGCGAAGAAATTTTTATCTCTTTCTATTTATATTTATCAACAGGACTGTCCGTAATTTCCCCTCCCTGTCAACAGTAGAAAAAGTATAAACGTGGTTTCTCTTGCGAGAAAAGAAACGGGTGTAATTGACGGGAAGCGAGATATGTAATAAAACTCGCTGCGTTATACTCGCGGCAATTAAGCGGCTGAAGAATTGATAGAACAACTCAAATGAAATTTCGTATATTGCACAGCGAATCAAGGGAAAGAAACGAACGTGTGAAATATTAAACAACATCTAACTTTCGCTCGGCTGGCGGCAAACTAATTTCATCGACTTTGCGATCTGAATTTCTTTTCTCTTTCGAGTAACACGGCATGGTTGCGATAATATTTCTCCGACAATTTTGGTCGTTCGATGAAACGCAGATGCTGTTCGCTGAAGTTAGCACGAGTTAATTTATGCAACGATATTTACTCCACTCCATATGCAACCATGTATCTCTTCGAGCGGATCTTGATTTTACGTGCTCGAAAAGAAATTGAAATCGAAGAGCATCGGCCCATTACGATATCGAGTTGCATTTCGATAAACCAGATTCGGGATAGAATAATTATCCCTGGCACTTGGTCGACTAATCAGTGCCAAGGTAATAAAATAGGCGCCACGAGTTCTCGTCACGTATTTAAGCGGTAATCGGTGGTTGTATCCGATAATGCGGCACGCGGTTACGCGAGTAAACATTTATTATGTAAATGTTTACAAACGCATCCGCAAGTTTATCTGGAAGCTTAGGCAACAAGTCAAATTTTTCTGCAACGATGTTGCATTAGTATGAATTAAAAATTTGTTGAAAAATTTCACGTAACGCCGATCGGCGGTACAAAACGCCGACAGAGATACAGGTCTAGAAAAGACTATCATTTGGTTGGTATTCAAAAACAAACTGGTCCGACGATATATGTATGTACACGCATACGTAGAGGTACTGCCTAAACTCTGTGAGCTACTGTTATACATATAGCAAGTCGAGTCTCAGTTATAGAATCGTGGTGAACTGAGGTACGATGTCCCTGTGAATCGTGCTCACCGATCTCGCGCCTACTTGAGATAATTGCGTCGAAGACGGGGTGATTAACTGACCAGTGCGACTGCATGGATTGTGGGTCGGCCATCTATTTCGATCTGGCCACCGTCTTCTTCCTTCGTGAAAAAAGGCATCCACGAGCAACGTCATATTGTTGAGTCTGATTTCCGATTAACACAAGGCTGCTTTCCATGGCCGTCTCGAAGAAATGCACAACATCCATCTGCGATCAAGTGATAAACATGTGAGAGCAATTATGTAACGGTAGGCAGTCGTATTACTTGATACGATCGAGTGCTATACATATAGACACCTGTGTGTAATAAACATTCACGGCTCTGTAATAGAAGAACACGAAAAACGAAGCAATAATTCTGACGTTTACGCTGTTGATATTATCGCGTAAAATTATCAGATTACGTAACAGTGATGTAGTCGATTAAATTTCAGCGTTATATTATTAGCATTAGTTGCGACGCTAACCTCTAATTCTTAGACACGATTTCCATAATTGTCGTTATATCGTTGTATTCTATATTTAAATCATACGTGATGTATGAAAAGTTGTCAGATTGAGTATAATTACCTTTAATGATCCGAATGTGCATTCCTTTAACCACTTTATATTTATACACAGACCGTATTGTAGCACCAGTTGTACGTATAGACACAATAGTTACCTATTGTGGTTAAAGTGACGGGATTTTTAATGGCGCGCATGGTCACGTGACATGTCAATTTGCACTGCGCATGGTCATGTGACCACTCTTTAGTACACGTCGCGTTCGGATGCCAGACATTCACGTTTTAGAATAGTGTGAAATTTCGTTCATTTTGTGCGGTCGTTGGTGGAATTTCGTGTATTAGTTACGGTATTTTCATAGTACTTATTCGCGTAGATGCTGGGAAATAACGATTTGTGTGATACTGTTAAAGACATTTCCATGATTCAGTGAAAATCAATTGTACGTTGTCCTGTACCTATTGCGGTTAAAGTGGCGGGATTTTTAATGGCGCGCATGGTCACGTGACATGTCAATTTGCACTGCGCATGGTCATGTGACATGTCACTTCGTACTGCGCATAGTCACGTGACCACTCTTTAGTACACGTCGCGTTCGGATGTCGGACATTCACGTTTTAAAATAATGTGAAATTTCGTTCGTCTTGTGCGGTCGTTGGTGGAATTTCGTGTATTAGTCACGGTATTTTCATAGTACGTGTTCGCGTAGATGCTGGGAAATAACGATATGTGTGACACTGTTAAAGACATTTCCAGGATTCAGTGAAAATCAATTGTACGCTGTCCTGCCATCCCACTGGCGGTACGCCGTTACGGTAAGATTGAATTCATTTCTCATTGATTTTTCACATAATGTTACTTTCAATATTCATACACCAGCGTTAGTACTCAAGTATGATTATCATCATAGGTACAAACGATTATTACTAAAAATAAATACGTATAACGTCTATTATTCGTACAAAAATGTTTCAAAGTTGCAACATTTGATAAAAGTTCCAGCATATACTATGGCACAGACTAGTAAACACTAGCATATACTATATCTCTCCATTTTCGTACAGCGAAGCGTGGCGCACGTCTGTGTTACACTCTATCATTTACGCACAACTTATACAGATCTCCAATGAATAAGGAGAGAGAGAGAGAGAGAGAGAGAAAGGCATATCACAATATTCTTCTAAATTTAATGTCCATAAAAGAAAAGTGAGATTTTCATGTGTTTTATTACGCTTCCGTTTCTTATTGTTCCGTGTCTTTTGTATTGAATGTCGTGCATTGCGTTGCACTCATTTACTGCAAGCATTTAGCCAGATCTGTCCTTCTCTGTGACAAAAGCAAGCCGTCTTTTCCAAGCTTTCAAGATTATCCGTTCGTTTTCTTCTGCTTTTTATTCGTCAGTGATGGTAAAGTCATGGTCGTGAGTCGTTCCCTTCGTGGTATACTGTGGTACTTGTGGCGATCAGAAAAGAGGCTGGACGGCGCAGCACGGTCTATTTTGCCCGATCGTCAGGAACCGTGCTATTTTCGATTTGTTCGACGCGCTATTCTATTCCGCGAGTAGCGCGACTCGCGCACCGTGGCAGCTTCCTGCTGGCTTCTAGCGCGCGTTCCCATCCCATCCCTAGGGGCCCTAATGCATTCTCGGCTGAATGGAGAGCGTGGAAGCGATTTTCCTCGGCTGCTCAATAGCCTCTCGTTCGTTTTGCTCTAGACACGGCGTGGCGCATCGCGGTACGCGGCCAACAGGGGGAGGACGACGGCGACGACGTAACATACGCGCGCTGCTCCCTACGCCGCCAACTCGAATAATTCACATTGTCCGTCGGGAATGGTAGGCAGTCCAGTGCTTTCTTTTGCCAATTATTTCGGGACACGCTGCTGCGAGGAAAGAAAGTCCCGCGGGGCTGAATAGATCGCGCGATTTTCTGTGGACTAATTTAGCTGCGCGCGCTTTCAACCGCCAGTGTGCGTGTGCTCTCTTTTTCACGGTTGCTTTGTCCTTGTCTTTCTTTCTGTTCCTGCTTCACTCCGGCACGAAGGTAAAGGCTATCTTCTCTCCGGCTCCTCAACTCTGTCTTCTTTTTCTTTTCTTTCTTTCTTTTTTTTTTTTTTTTTTTTTTTGCTCTTTCTTCCCTTTCAACCACGCGTCGTCCTTTTCTCCCGCTACGCGCCGACTGATCGTCCTTCTCGTTTCTTTTCCACGGTGGAGGCTAGCTCGATTATCGTCCTCATTAACGCCATCCATACCGGTATTCCTCCTTTCTCATTTGACCACACCCTTGGCAAGCGAATAACGATACATTTATGGTGAATTGTCGGTTGTCCGTCATTCGCGTGTGGCATTGTTCGACACTTGCGAACAAAGTCGCGTTTTCGACGATTGTTTTATCGGTTATGCAGGGACAGAGGGATCGATATGACGTATGGCTGTTTGCACGTTCGTACTTTTAATTACCGCCGCTGTTCCCCGGTGTTCGCGCCAGTCTAACTTTAGAGAGTCGATTTGTTGTTGCTTTCACGCAAGCGCGTGCTCACAGGCACGCCTTGCTCGTGTTACGAACCACGGAAATTTCTATCGATGTTGATGAATCTACCGGATAACGGCAGATTAATGATCGGCTCGTTTCCAGGCAACCGACTTAGTCTGATATTTGAAGCTTCGAGATAGTCGTTTTCTTTACAGAATTTTTCTTCTTGTCACGAAATACTCAATGTCCACGTACTTATTTATCGAAACAGTAACCGCGACTAAAGATCAGTTTCCAACTTTTGTCATTTTCGATTCCTTTTACATTCGTACAAATTTTTGCTAAACTAATCCAAGTTTTGCTCAAATCATTCCAATTGCTACAATCGTCAATCGTCAATCGTCGATCTGATTCTTCTTGCTCGTCGTTCACAATTCCATTGTTAATAGAACGATAAATAGTTCCAAATTCGATGGAAATTCCTACAAGTTCTAATACTTGATTCTTCACGACGCTGAGCTTCACAGAGGGCTGTTGTTCAACCAAACAAACCAACAGTGGCCAATCGGTTGGTTGTTCGCAATTTTCGATACGCTTTCGTCTAGCGAATTAATGCTCGTGGTGTTTCAAAGATCGCTCACGTCATTCATAACGCAAGTGTTATTAGTGCAGATCGCAGTCAGATATACCGTCTGGTCGGTCGTGTGGTTAAAATAAAGATGATGAATGCCCGGTCGTCCCTCGCCACGGCGTTGGATGTAGATTAATATCGACCCTCGCTCACTTGCTTCACTGTCTGAGCCCTTCCCTTCCTCTACCTAATATGTATCTGCGAATTGCGTATGTACGCGTGTACACCGAATATCCTGCAACTTATCGGCTAGATTCTTTACCTTTTCGCCAAGTTGCCTCTTTGTGTCCTCGCGGCGTTCTTGTTCGAGAAGCTGGCAAGAAACTAGACGCAAGGTGTATAGATTCGATGGTAAAATTGAGAGCCACGCGTACGTATTGTCGCCAGTAATGGCGGATATCGTTCGAGAACTGGTCGAAGGATATTTTTCAGCGGCTTTCTTGTCGTTGACCGCGGCTCCGACTCGTCTCATAACCATAAGTTACGAGAACCAAGGGAATTGGAATAATTTTCCGATTGCCCGCGGCGGGCATTTCAAGAAACCAGCCCCCGATCGACGCTTGTCACCGTGAGTTCGCCGATTCAGGAAGTGAAAACAAGACAACCGTCAGCCGGTTAACGCCAGCCTCAACAAGTACATACTCTATCCGGATAGTGGTTACGCGTACGTTGTCATCAATTAGAAATTCTACGGGAAATCCAAGTTGAGATTTTTACATAACACAGGTATTTCGAAAACGTTGTTACAAAAACGCGCACGAACATTCGGGCGTTTCCATATTCCAGCGATCAGGTAGCGATAGCGATACACTGCGAATCAAACTGTAACTACGTAACAAGTACTAGCGGGGAAATTTGCATAGTAGTGGGTAACATGTTGCAAGTCGAGCGGTAATTTTAGTATAAGCCGGGACGTCTAATCGACGCGACAGCGCGAAACCATCCTATTTCTTGAATCGCGACACGATCTTTTTGCGATTTTCTCATTAGAGAAAGGTCCTGATGCATCTGACGAAGATGCTCGCGTCCGTCGATAGCCAGTTGTGTCATTATATTACTAACCGATGCAACGACAGCTTCATCTAGCTCAGGGCGTGCCATCGTTTCAACACACGCGGTTCGTTAGAACATTAAAAATGACAGCCTTAGTCCAACTTACCTTCCATTCTTGTTTCCAGCGGAAACTTTTTGGATTTCAGTGGTTCTCATTTCCTGCCGCGCGTTCCTTTGGAAACGTGCAATCTGGCGAACAATCTACTCCGGCTGATTCAGAGATTCTGTTAAATTATTAGACCTAAACGTTAATAGTCCATTAGATACCGCGTTATAGATACTGCATGTTAATAACGTTTTTGCCTCGTCTCGTAGACATTTTCCGAATGTAAATTACGCGTAAATGTAAACCGTCGATGAAAAGTAGAACGAGCAAGTCATTAATCGTAATTATATCGCGGATGTGATAACGTGAAATTATCCGTCGCTTGTATAATGAGCAAGCCAATCGGATACATAAAAATTCGTCGCCCCGTTTCTTTCTCAAAGACCGAAAAATCCCGATGACTCGAGGTACTTGATGGAACTGTTAATTACCTTTAAACACCGACGGCTTAGCGTACTCGCTCCCGGTTTGGCGCGCGCATTTTTCGTCCCGCATGAAAATGATGTTTAACGAGAAAGGAGAGGCACTGCTCGTTTGTCAGCGGGAAGGGAGAGGTAGAGAGAGAGAGAGAGAAAAGGGGAAGTTACTATGTTGAGGTTCTTTTAAGATTAAAGCTGTTGTTCGTCCAATAGGCAAATAGTCGCTGTTGCGTAGGCAGCAGTCGCGAGCACTCAAAGGACAAACGATAATGTCCTGGCGACACTCAGACTGTGTTCCAGATCTTGTTCGCGTTATCCATATGGGAACGATTCGCCAGGAAACGACATCGAGGCAACACGTGGCTGCAAGTATCATTCGCGGTGCTTGCCGATTACAATTCATAACGAACGATTATCTGATTAGATCCCTGCGTAATAGATGCGACGTCGTGCATCGTGCGTCGATGAATCGGCGCGTATCGCGTGGAAATCGATGGACGACAAATTCGAGGTATTCATGCGAAAAGTTAAATCGTCGCTGTTGGCTAATTGTACGTTGCCGTTAATTGGAGATGATCTACGTGTTTACTCGATCTCATCCTACCAACGAACGTACACACTCATTACGATGGGTCGCTGAATAAACCACCGCGCGCGCGCGTGTGTGTGTGTGTATAGTATCGTGATATACGCAAAGATTGCACACTGGCATGCAGATTATTGCAATATTTAAATTGGCCGAAGTGAAGAGCCCCCGATAGTGAAAGTCAGTGGACCGGCAAAGTAATCTCGGTTTTGCATAAACATTTTTGCGGGGGACTTTGCGCCATTATAATTCGCTATCGCGAGTGAGAACATCCTGTTCTGATGTTATCGTAGTGACCTAGCTCATTACCGACTCGATGGAATTAACGTGCTGGGCTTTTTTTGTTCTTCGTCCCTCGTAAAGCAGATCGTGATCGGATCAGAGATCGGCGTAAAAACTGATCCAATCGTTTGTTGAATTAACGGGCGCGATCTTCGAAGCCGTTGAAATCTTGGACCTGAAACTTCACGTTCCGTTCTTTCCTACTTTGATTCAGTGGGATTTTTCTTAGCATTGCACTGGCGAAATTAGTTGGGCAGGGAACGTACGATGCTAACGGCTGAACGAGGCTCAGCGCAAAAGTACGAAATAGAAAGGTTAAAGCCGAGTGAAGGGAGAGAAAGAGGGAAAAGCGAGAGTGTCTTTAAATCACTGCGAGTACGAGCCGGTCGTGGAATTGGCCAGACTGTGCAACATTGCAGAAGGACGCAGGTTTTCATTGGCGAAAATTTGCGACTTAGCGAGTCCACTGGCCCCACGGAGTTAATACGCGGGACATTCTCAGACGGCGTCGGCCGCGAATTAATATAGCCTCGACGCCTCGCTGCATCGGGGATTATAATTGCCTGAGAATAATGAGAATACCCCCTGGGAATTACGCTCGGCCAGCAAGTGCTCTAATGCAGTTCCCAATAAATTTTCACCGGGCTCCGCGGCACAAATGGCGCGTCTGTTCATTCCGAAAATTTCATTCACGATTTTCATTCTCCTCCTCGGCTTCTGTTCATCGCCGCTTCATTCGAAGCGCAGGCCGTTTCGTTCAGAGCGTTCCTAGTCCGAATTTACCTTACTCCGAGCGTGATTTCTTACTTTTTAATTCGCGCGCCGATCTTCGATCACGATCGTGGAAAAATTAACACTTTTGCTTTCATCCTCCGCCTAAGCCCGGTTCCAAGAAGGAACACAGTCGCTGCTGTGTACTTAGGGTTCAGACTTACGCAACCGTCCTCGTTTAACGGGCTAACCTCTCTCATCGGTGACAAGGGACGAAGGCGTTCTAGCCATCGAGGCTTGTAACGTTGGACGTTGAGCGATGCCACCGAGACGAGCGATTGTGTTCGCAGATATTTTACTAAGTCGGGAATCGGGCTAAAATTAGGCCACGCTGCACCACAACGAAACATCGTGGTAGGGTCAGCGTCTTTGGCTGGCTAATTGTTCTTCTCGGTTCGCGACCGATCGCGTCCTACCGTGATTCGCGGGAGATCGCTTTCGAGGAATATTCGCGCGTCGACGAGGTGGCGATGGGGTGGCGAGGATCCACGGAGATGAATGAATTTAATTCCGACCGAATGCCATTCACCGTCGAATCCTCCCATCGTTGTTCCTTTTCATTGTTCGATCAAACGATATTCTTGATATTCCTGGAACGACTAGCCGGGGTTCAACGGCAGATTAGCGGTTGATTGATCTGCCAGTTGCCGGGATTCGAACCCTCCGATTCGTTATCCCTCTGGCTGTTTTTGCCAACCGTACCAAAGATAGATTCGCATATGTGATTCTAATCGATTCAACAGCTGGTGTACCGTTGGATCTTGCGTAGATTTTTCATATATTTCGACGATCCTGTTTTTGCTGATATTACGCGCGCGAGATATATCAGCGTGCGTGAAAAATACAGTATTCAACTTAATACTCGTGTTTACTTAGTGTCTGCGTTCACCCAAACAAGTTTTTCGCAGGAAATGTTTCAACGTTTCGCAAGTTGCATAAATGATGCACTTGCTTACTGTATAATTTTCAAATCTATACCAATCAGAGTTTATTTCTGTTTCTATACCAGTCTCAGCCTCGGTATCAATCTTGAATCTAGCTCGTACGTTATAATTAATTATGTCAACTTGCGAATGGCGTCGTTGGATGGATATTGCAGATCTGTGGAAATTTGCGTCAGATTAGATACTGAAATTTTGGATATTTTATTCTTCTCTGTAATTTACCCTCTCTCCGACAGATAAATCAGATTAATGAACATGTTGTAGCTACCAATTCCCATTGACACACCAGCTACAGATTTAGGAACCGAGCGTAGATTCAGGCTCGATAGAAAAACATATCACACGTAATATTGTGTTTCTCTGAAAATAATCATAAAATAATTTCAAAAAAAAAATAAAACCGTTCCGAGTCGACAAACGTACGCGCGCAAATGGGAGAAGCAAATGGAAAAAACAGCGAAGAGAATCTCCGGTATATTAGTGACGGCAGTAGATACCCGCATGAAGTCCAACGATTTCAACGAAGCATAACCATTGACGTAGGTAGTCAAATTCGATCGGTCGTTAGCGACGCAACGTCGAAAACCACGAGCCGGAGCAATAATCACCGATTCCAGAGCGATCGGTGGAAATGATCGCGTTATCGGCGCGGTGCGAATCCGCCCGAAGGAAACGCGTAACGATGCTAATGGCGATGGCACGGTGGTCCAGCGAAAGCAAACGCCCGATTATATCGATCTCGGTGCGGCGTGGCGCGGCTCTGAACGAGAGAAACGGCGCGCGGAGGTGCAGCAGGTCGCGGCCGGTATCGCTGCTGGAGGAAAGAAGGGGTAAAACCGCACGCTGGAAGGTGGGGAACGTGTCGCCACAGCGTTACAACGAGGCGGACCATTAACTATTAAGCGTGCAGATATGCATATGAGACGATTGCCAATGCGTGGGCTCGCTCCAATCGGCGGCCACGACGCTGTATATTGCCGAGATAATATCCCGATCTGATTGGACGGTTATAAACGGGATATCGCCGCGCGGCTTCAACGCCGTAACGCCGCGTGCAGCCGATAATTTTTCGAAGGTGCCGGCTCCCCCGATGTATACGATATGGGATTTCGTAAGAGCGACGCGCGCTCGCGCGCCGTGTTCGTTTGCGGGCAAAACGAGCAACGCCGTACGAGGAAGCGCGAATACATTGTGCCGTCCCCGATCGTTTTTTTTTTCTTTTTTTTTTCGCCCGCCACCATCGTATCTCTCTCGCTCGGTATCCCGCTTCCCTCGTCGCCGTTTTCGTTCGTTAGAGCGCGTATAGGCACAATTAATAGCGCGTGCACACTGGCTGTTTGCATAGGAGATCGTGTATTTATTTATCGGTGGTAAACGGTTCGTATAAGCAATTACGATAAATCGAGATCGGCGCGTGATAAGGGTGTAGGAATGATATGTAAAATTCGTCGCGATAACATCGGAACACGGCGAAACAGTAGGAGATAAGGAAGATACGCTCCGCTGGTACAAATATGTAGATGCGCGGCGAGGAGACGCACGCCGCGAGAATAGGATAGGAGGAGAGTCGCTCGCTAGTTACTCGGCTGCCTCGTTAGCGATTCAACAAATTTAAGTAATTATTCGCTCGCGCGTTGTACCAGTTAATCAGAGCGCCGTACGGGCTCGGGCGTTAGAAAATTGACATTGTGTCCGGTACGTTGTCGATCTTCGATGTGTAACGCTCGAACTTGTATAATACAGGATATTCTATATTCCGTACGGTACACGATGCAAGTAGGTACGTTCCTTTCAATCCAAATTGAAACGATCTTTGCGACCCGAGAGTAACCAAAGACGATTCCAAAAGCGACGGAAGCACGTGCACGTGAAATATTTATGAGGCGGAAATCGGTGCTAGAACGATCACCTGCACTCGACGCATCAAGAGGCGCGTATGATCTCTCGACAAGTATCGGCCGATGCTCTCTAATAAACATGCCAACAGACCTGTTTCGGCTGTTGAAAACCTTCGACGAATCAAGACGTTTCCTCCGGAGCTTTCGTCGTACCGAAAGGGTTAGGCGCATCTGCTTTGTACCTGCAGCCGATCGATTTTCGAAACGAGCGCTCTCTCTCTCTCTCTCTCGTATTCACTGCGTTGTGGGGCGATGAAATACGCAATAGAAAGGGGGAATGCAGCGGGAGACGACGGAAAAAGGTGGTTTTATACGTTTGACAGATGAACTCCAGAGCGTTTCTCGATGCGCGTTCGCTTCATTCTGTATGGTAATGATATTCAAACTGAAAATACGGGACGCGATCGACGAGGATCTCGGCAACACGGTTTGTTTTCGACACGGCGAAGCAGCGTGAACGATCGAACACAGGGGGAACAGGACTGTCCATCAATCTCCGGCGGCGTTATTTTTCGTTGGTCGCCGGGATACCTGGTTTTACCAGTAATTAGGCCCGACTATCTCCAGGTGTCGAACACGCGGTGGCAAAACGTTCACTCGACGCGGGACAGCCAGTTAGGCGAACCTTTCAAGTCACGAGACATCATTCCAGTACGTTGAACACCCGTTTCGATTACGTTTGCGCAACACGCTTGGCAAAGTCAACGTCTGTCACCCGATTCGCTCGATCAAACAGCGGCGCCGCGGTAACGGGGATTAAAAATCAACGTTTTATATTCCGTCGACTATCGATAGTCGCTCGTTTATAAGTTTTCTACGACAGCTTGCGGCAAACGAACGGCGAGAACTCGTTCTACTGGATGCTTTTACCATCGATCGTTATCTCATCTAAGAATCACTGCGCTATTAAACCAATTTCCATATCCCAGAGACAATGTTGTAAGAGAGGAGCGGCGTACGCGGGCGAATGAAAATCGAAATCTCTTGCCGGTTCCACGCGGAACGGACGGTATCTTATCCAGTCCGGAGCGAGCGTATTTCGAATACGCCTAGCCTTTATCTCCTCTTCTCGTATCTCTTCTTCCTGCTCCTCTTTCCTTCTCGTTAGCGTTCGCTAGTCGCAATAAATTTGATTGGTTTACCGTCGACCGTGTCTCCTCCTAGAGGCGCTCGTTTAATTCTGTCTTCTTGGATATTTAGGACGACTGCGTTCCAATTAATAGGAGTCCTCGGACGTCTCGGGGACAAACCACGCGATTTTCAACGAACGTTCGAAAGACACGCGCCGTATTCCTCAGTAACTATACTCCTCAGGAAGCGTGGAGTGCTGATCGCGACTGGCGAGATATCAGACGTAGGAGTTTCATCGAAGATCGTCAGATGACTTAATTCGTTACGTTAATTCCTCGTTATTACCTCGATTGATTTTGAACTTGGAAAGTTTCTAAACTCAAAGGTTCGAATTTAAATATACAAATTCGAATTCGTCGCGTCGAATTTAGAGATTTCGAATTGAAAGCTTCCAAATTCAAAACTTCCAGGTTTAGAAAAACTGAGAGTCAGAGGTTTCGAGTTTAAACGTGCCAATATCCAGCATAGAAATCCCCCAAAATTTAGCGACCGTAAATTTAAAGGTTAGAAATCGAAAAGTTTCGAAACGAATGAATTAGAAAATACCTGTCGGATTCAAAGTTCTCGATAGGAATTTCGAAGTAACAGCGATCCATGAGCAATCTGATCGACTCGTTCTTTCGCGGGGACGAGTAATCCGATTCGTTGTATCGTCGATCACGAGCACGCGTAACATTTCGTTTCAACGCTGAATGCTCCCCTTGGTAGGCGCCGTGACACGCGCGCGTATTCGCGTTCTCCCCTCGTCGTGTCCTTGCGAAAGTATACTTATCTTTCCGGTGAGGCCATCGAGGGTAGAGCTTAACTGAAATTCCGGCTCTCTGCCGGTCAGGCTCGTGGAATATAATATAAGGATCGCTTGAAAGGGAGGAAGACACAGGACAAGATCCTTTTATGCGTCGAATTTGAGATTGAACCGTTGGCGAATGCCTCGGGTACGCACATGCGGCGCGATTCAAAGCCTCTCAGCTGTTTCTCTCTCCTCTGTCGTTTCGTCTTCTTTCTTCTTCTTCTTTTTTTTCTTTTTTTTTTTTTCTGACGTGGTTCTGTCCTGCCTTGGGCCGGCAGACTTCCGATTTTGGCACGCGTCCCCAGCGCTGAAATCCGTTGACGGAACACCTCTTCGAACACGCGTGGAACGAGTCGATTTTTTTTCGGGGCCCCCGAGAATCGTTTAGGCGGCCGGAAAATGAAAATCAACCAGGCGTGTCGAGATTCTCAGCGTGCACTCGTATGAATGTAGTAACGGTAATAATGGAACTTGCTAATTGGTTCTTCTTTTTTTTTTTTTTTTATTGCGAGATTAATAGATTAAGTTGACAATCCATAGCAATCAATTCCATAAACTGAGAACCAGGGATAGATACTTACTTAGATTAAACTACGTTTGAAAGTTGCTGATTTTCAAACTTCCGTACTTTTGTAGACTCGCTAATTTTACATCCTGTGATCAAATTTTTTTGCAAAGAATTAAATTTTTTCTTTTTACATGAGCTAGAACAAAAAAATGAGTTTCTTCTTTTTTTCTTTTTTTCTTCTTTCGAAATTTTATAAATACAAACGACTCTGCAGAGTTTGTAAAGTGACAGTGCACAGTGACTTTCTGCTCTCTAAATTTTTTAATTGGTCTTGAAATGTACTGCTCACGACGAATGAACTTGTGAAAATAAATCGTTCGTCCGTTTACTGAAAAATCAACCATCAATCTGCACGATGAATTCCAGAAATTTACAAACAACGAAGTCGATCGATTCCTAACAACAGTCACGTGGAGATGATTCATTTCCAACGCTTGGAAATATATCGAGAGATCGGTAGGAGCGTTTAATGCTCAAGGCAACCTAGCAACAGGCAATCTTATGTCATAGGTCGTTGACCTCGTTCCTCGGTAGCATAAAAACTTCTCACCAAAGAAACTGAAACTGACTTGCAACTTACCACGCTACCTTATCAGGCTATTGCTCATTACCTTCTACGATATTGTATCCCCGATACGGATCGTACCATCCAGCGGGACGTATACTTTAGATAAATTTCAAACGTCCCACTCCAACGGCCCTTCCGATAATTCGTTTAAAGGGCACGTTCTCCCCGCACAGACAATGCGCTCTCCTCTCTTCCTCGGCTTGGCGCGTTCATCTTCCTAGCAGGTACGTGAAACGTACGTTACGCAAGAGACCCAGTAACGTATAAGACTCCGCTACCTGGAGCACCTTCGAAAGGGAAATAAAGGTAAAGAAAAAAAAAAAAAAAAGGAAAAAGAAAAGAAGGAGAAGAAGGTAGATAGGAGGCAGGGGGATGGCACGCGCCAACCTAAGCGGGAAGGAGGTGGCCCCGATCAGCTGCAGCTGCGCTTTCGGTTTTGCTCTTGGCTGCCAAGCGGTCTTTTGCTTGGCTCCCAGCCGATCTTGACCCGATCGTATCAAACTATGCAGTCGGCCCGCTGTCATCCGAAAACGAATGACAACGTCCGAACTTCTCCCCCGGAGGCCACCGTTTCATCTCAGCGTCACTTTTCTTTCGTGATTTATATATAAATACACCTAGGCATCTGTGATACACCAAACACTCGCACGTATATTTCTCGAGAGAATTGTATTCGACGATGTTAGGTTACCGCGTCAAGGGAACGAATGATATTTGATTTTTGCTACCGAGTTTGTTAGTGTGGAAATGATCAAGGGAAGGATACTTTAAAGCTAGAATTAATCTTTTACTTAAGAACGTATTTTTTTTTTTTTATTTTGTATGGGTTTAAGGAATGAGTGTTTACGTAATAAATTCAATGGTATGATTTATGATGTGTTTGATTCATCACTAATATCATTTATGATTTAGAATTATCTGATTTCATATTTTGATATCGTCGATGATATCATTTTTGTAATTCTTTCACAACTAATTTACAATTCATCAGTCCACAAGTAAACGATAAATCGATAGTCATCTTTTACGAAAAATTCGATGAAAGAATCAGTGAAAGAATTAACAGAAAAAGTACGAAAGATTAGTGCTCTAGTATTTCTGTAATTTTTATAATTTTTTAACAACGTAATCCAATCCACGAACAACGATAAATCGACAGTCATCTTTTACGAAAGGTTCAAAGAATGTTACGAAAGTATTAACAGATAAAGTGTGAAAGATTAGTACCGTGCAACGATACATCGAAACTGAAGTTACTATCATCGATGAGATTAATCTTCGTCGTACGCCATTCAACCAATGACAATAACTTCCGTTGGAATCGACACACCGCGTTCGACCACCCTCGTAGGATTTCCGTGTTTGGACACGGTCACTTTTCACTTGACAAACGAGCGTGGATGGCTGGTCAAGCTCGCCATGTCGTTGTTTGTCGTCTCGTTGTGCTAACTACGTGAAAACACGAAACGTCTGTACGCCCTCGTGAAACGTTGGAGAAAGAGCTCGGTGGCTTTTCAACGTTTCTACCTTGATATTTTGTACCATCGAAGCGTGGACGACTACCAGCTGACACACATAAGACCGTCGTCATAGAGCTGGGATTTTTCTTCCTATTGTCCTCAAAGACACCTTGCGTGAACATTCGTTCGACACATGCCGCTATACGACGGATGCGACCATTTAGGCTGGTGATTTCACTGTGATTCGTTTCAGCGTTATTACGAAACCATTTTCTTCCCACACTTCTCGGTGATTTATTACGAGCGAACAAGGGAACTTGTAGTCCCTGTAACATAATTCACAATCGAGGATCGTAAGTTTGTTGTTCCGAAGTTTACACCGTCTGTTGAAGATTCGAAGTCATTGCACATTTATATTTAGAATATACTGGATCCACTAGAAAATTTATTAAACTACAGTAAAATTGCTAAATTTACTCGACTAATAAGATTAAATGATTTTCTTTGACGAGATACAGGAAATATCCATTGACAAATATCTGTGACATTAATTTCAAAATGAGTAAGAAATTCAATATAGGTGGCAACATTTTTTGCACGCAGGTACCTACCAAAATTTTTATATAAGACGTTAGCAATTTCACATCAAAGGATAAAGACATTTCAGTAGACTTTCCAATTACCCACACCAAACACGGGTTTACATACATATCTCTATTGTCTGGTGTATTGAATTCAATCGATTCACGAGGTATCGATCCGTAGGAAGCGAATAAATATTCCTACCGATCGTTTAAAGCGAACATCGAAATTGTCGTTACACTGTCAGAATGAAATAATGCCTGTCGTCGGGTCGAGAAGAAACAACCGCACGGTTAATATTCGAGGAATGAGGCCCGATCGGTGCACCGCGCCGAGTGACTTATGGAAATTCTAGCCTTATCCCGGGCAGGTACAATGATAGGAATGCATCCGCGATTCCACGATTTACTGCCAACCTCGGCCATTGCGTTCTGCCGCCGTGACTCTTTTCAAGTTGACCGACGACGAAATACGTTGGTCGTTCCCTCGAACGGACGTTAATCGAAACATCGTGTTCTCTCTCTCTCTCTCTCTCATTAATGCATGAGTGAAAGGGCCATCTTCGATCGTTTGAAAGTTTGAAAGTTTCGCGCGAAAGAATAGGAATAGGCTCCCGATAATGGGCTTGCTGCTTGCACACGTGGTGTCCTGATTTCGCGCGCGAAAAAAAAAGAAAAGAGAAAAATCGGAAACGAAACCGCGTCGTAAAGGACGACTTAACGGAACAGCGATTCGGCTCGGTACGCAAGGTACCGAGACGTTAACGAGAATTGGCTGGCAGGAACAGTGAGGGCAATTACAGCGACCAAGCCGGCTAGTATGGACAACGCTTCGATGAATTCCACGCAGCAATAAAGAGCCGCGTTAATACGGGTCTAACGTCTCGCTATTTTAATTAACGAGCTGGCCTCGATGGATCCGCGGCTGTCCCGGCGATCCGCGGACGATAAAATGCGACGATCGATCGCGCGAATATAGAATGTAAACGTAACTATGCCACGCGTCGCTCTCTCGGCGAAGCGGACGACGCACGTGAAATGCCAGGAACGTGGATTACGCGCGGTGACCGATCGATCGTATGTTTCGCGCCAGTCCCATGAAAGTCGTCATAGAGGAGAGTTAACGATCGTCCCATTCGACGTGGCGCAGCTTCGGCAAACTACATCGTCGATAATTTCGTCTTAATTGCGGGTAGAATCGTAAATTCTGGCGAGGAGCAAAGATTGATATTTAAACTGATATTTAACGTTCCTTTTTTTCCCTTCTTATAGTGGAGGATCATTACGAAGCGATTTCTCGAGATTCTATGACGCGATGTCCGCGATCTTCGTTGAATGGAATGGAAGTTCCTTGGGAATTAATTGAACGGCAGACTTCGAATCTGTTCCTCGTTTGTATAAAAGAAAGCTTCAACGTGATTTTTTTGTCTGTTCAACTCCTACCATTCAATTGAATGGATGAAGTTGACAGAAGGATAATTGCCTTTAATAACGCCGTGTTAATAGACACGCGTGCGAAATGGCTGGCGGTAACGATCCAAACGATCGATCGACCTCGACGAAGAAAGTCGTGCACCGGTGAAAGTGTGCCTCTTTTTAATTTCGGAGTAGCATGACGTCGTGGTATAAACCCGAGTCAAATTGTTCCTCGCTCGTATCAATGGATGCCTCTTTCGCTACTTCTTTTATATTGGAAACGAAGCGGTCGAACAAAGTGGCAGCTGGTTTCATAACCCGGCTTGCTGGCGTTAATTAAATATTCAGTTCGCATGATCCTGATCTGTCATAGTTCTGTGTGGAATGAAAGTAGCCGCGTGTGATAAGCGTGTGTGTATACTACGTTTACATGTACATATATTCAGCTTGCGTTTCACCAGCAGAGCCGGGGAGAAATAGTAAATATGAAACAGTAAATAGAATGTAAATATTCTTATTTTCTCACGTGTGTAATTACATATGAAGAATAGTATTGCGTAACAAGTATTTCATTTAAATATAGGAAAATAATATTTCATCAAATGGTAATATTTCACAGAATAGTATTTAGAATAATGGTATTGCAACGTATGTGTGTATACGTATACACGTATCTCGTTTATATTTTATACACATGTATACTCGAATCTCGTTTATACGTTGCTACGCTCGTCGGCATTCATATTGTATCAACCTAACAGAATAGAAAATAGAGAATGACACTTGCGAAATATGTTTAGTTTTAAAATTTGTATCTCTTGTTTTCAATTTTCTACTTTCGATATTTGAATCCGAGTGAAAGTAGTAAATAGTATTTTCTCATTTAAACATTTAATGAAATAGTATTTCATTTCAGCATTAAACGAAGCACTGTTTCCAAATAGTATTTATTCATGCAAATATTTCAATGTTTGCTATTTTATATCAAATTATTTGAAATTTTCGCCAGCCCTGTTCACTAACGTTCGACTAATCTCACTCGGAGAGTTAATCAAACAACGTTGCTTCTATTGACAATAAGCGTCCATCGTACGTAAATCATCATCATTTATCGTCGCGAATCAGCACGATAAATATTTATCCGATTCACGATTAAGGATTCAATAAATCAGTCCACGGGCCGAGTTTCGTGAAAACGTATCCTTTTAAACCGTTCGGTCTTTTAAATCGTTCCAGTCAATGCTACTGACTAAAAGTTTTGTTCGTCAAATACATGCGTGAAACGCATTATGAGAATATAAATTTCGTCTGTGAAATACATCAATATCTACGTGCTTCTATACTTATACCTATCAATAATGATTTCCTTGGATACAGTATCCTTTTTCGTTGTTTCTCATCAATGTCGTTGCATTCTGTTACTTATATAAGTCCAAGAAAAAAGCAAGCTATTCAAATTTGTAAATCAACGTTGCAATATTTCAAACTTTTTTCCACGACGTGCAATACAAACTGCGTTGCAGCAAACGCGTTCCGCTCCTAATTTTCAATTTCGAATAATAAATAATGACTACATGCGCGCTTTCGCGATTCGTACGACGTGACGATGGCACTCTGAATATATTACGCTATAAAGTACGATTCTTAGAGAGAACGTTGACAGGTGTAAGGTGCGATCACTCTCTCTCTCTCTCTCTCTCTCTCACATCGATATTCTACGTTCCTTCTGGGTCGGCCTCAATCGTGTTCGGTAACAATTTGACGGCAGGTGCTCCAAATTGAAAATCTCTGATTGCACCTTCGCCTACTCCGCCCATGAAACGCATCGCATCGCCTGATCGTCCATTAAGCCACCTACGTACGAAAGCAACACTTGAACGAACCTGCGTGGTGTTAACGTGATCAATTCTTCGCTGATCGATCAATAGATTTTATCAATGAACTGAAAATGATAGACGATATCGAGAGTCGTTTAATAATCTATTATATTTGAGAATCTATCTGCTCGAGATTGAATCTACCTAATTTTAAATACGAGTGGATCGTGAGCTCGGAATTTATTAAATTGCTGGTACTCCCATTCATAAACATTAGGATATGTTGCTTTCCATCTTGTTCTGGATTAATTGTTAATTAATTGTTAATCGACCTGAAGAAATTTGATCAGAATTGTATTGAAAAGTCATGGAAAAATGCAATTGAATACCTACACAGCGTCTTGGACTCTGTTTCGCTGAAAAAATTTAAAGAGTACAATTGACTACGTTTCATTGAAAAATTTAGAACAGATGGAATTACATTCACAGAACCAAACAATTGGAAAATTGGCAACGCAAATATTAAGAGAATTTATAACAGAAAATTTAGAAAACAAGACGATAATTCTCAAAGTTTCCGATGTCCACGGCATCGTCCGCCGTCGTACAGCTAACATAAGCAGCACAGCTCGAAGCTTCCCTCGCGACGTAGTTTCGTGCTCTCACTTAATTAGAATTATGCAAATGTGAACACAGCCGAGGATAACAAAGTGTAATGGTGGCCACCGCGATACCGCTTGTTCCTCCCTCGACGACCAAAGTACCAGCGGGGAAGTTTCATCTTTTTTCCAGTTTCCTGCACGCGCAAGAGTCGCGCGAGGCGAATTACGACTGCCGGCGAATTATCGACGCCGCACGGGCAGAGTTGCCGCGTAAAGAAACGACGATTGTATTTCACGCCGGCAGCGTGTGACTACTAATTGACCAGGCCATCGAGACTTATGTTGGACGACGTCGCGAAACGCGTGCGACACATTTAAAAAAGGCTACCTCGCGTTAGCGGGCTTTTAATGCGGCTCGTGGTAACGCGTGAGATACGAGGCTCGCACCAGGTGGCGGTGGACGGTGGTTAAAAGCGGAGTGGTGTCGGGCCGCTTATGTCTTCCTCCGGTAATCTGCTGGTACCTCCTGCCGGTCGAGACCTCGTCAAGTTATGACGCGGTACACCTGCTACGGGCAACGATCGTGGCGTCTGTTCGCGTCTAGCTAGCCGTCGGTGACCAATACACCGCCCTCGTCGATGGATAATTTATTCGTTAATAAGTCTCGAACGGGTTAGATAATCCTCGATATATCGAGCCTCAATCGCGTTTCGTCTCTCAGTCTCTTTTTTACTTTTCTTTCCGCGCTGATGTCGTTTCGCTCGGGAATTAATCACTTGAATCGGGCGAGGCAACGAGGAAGACGATCGCATTTGCTCCTACGTATTTTCGAAAGCCAAGTTAGCTGGATGTTAGTATATTTTCTTTCTTTCTTTTTGAAAATGTAGCAAGACTCTACACATCCCCTTTAGCTTGACTGCCACAAAACTGATTTCTTGACATGCCGATACAGGAACGCAAGTGAAAATTCTTCTTTTACGTGAACCGACGTCGGGATTCGACGTTTTCTTTACTTTTTACCAGCTGGAGAGTAAAGCGGGCGAATGTTTTTTTTCAAAAACTTACAACGAATGCAACAACACGGTAAAGTTTCGCTTCGGTGGATACCGTATGAATTAGCTTTTCGATTGATTCCCGACTCGAGGCTTGAGCGCGTGTTCGGCGTAGCGTAACTGGGGAAATTAGTAAATTAAAACATTCCCCGAGTCGTAATTCAAGTGTCGCCCGAACTCGCGCGTCGTTAACGAATATTGATCGAAGCAAGCAAATCATCCAGCTTCTCCATCCGGTTGATTTTCCGACTAACGGTAGAAATCGATTATCCAATTATCCAGAGGTTATTCGTACTTGCGGAGCGGTACGCGAACCCCTTTTATGCAGAGATGCTTTTTCACCGAACGCTGGTCAGGGACGATGTTACCGCAAACAACCTTGTCTAAGTCATCGTGTAATTTATCACCACGCCCAGCGAGATCTTAATACGAATCACTTATTGGTTTGCCGCGGATGCCAACGCACATCGACGGATGTACACATCCATGAACTAATAGCCCAGCGAAGTAATTAAGGCGAAGCAATGAGCGCCGAGGAAGGAATCTCGTTCCCTTCTCTTCCTCCAGGTATTGCTCGATTTCTTCCTCTCGTCTCGACTCCCTTTGTACGAAGCTGAACCCTTTCCTCCGTTTTCATTTCAATCTCTCGTTACGATCTCTTCTAATTTCATAACTCCCCAACGGATGAAACCCCCGATCGAATCCTCGACATGGGGCAGGGGCAAGGTGCATTTAAGACGGCGATTTAAAAGGATGGCCGATGGTGTAGCGTACGGTAGTTAATAGGTAGCCGTTGCTACCACGTTGCCGCCATCACTCCTCCGTCACGACTCGATAACGGTGTGTTCCTGAATCATAGACGCTCCGGGAAAAATCCTCGTCGCGGAAATTACAGCGATGTTAACTGAACGTCCGTGCCGGCGCTCATAAATCCAGACGGTTCGATTCATTTAATCGCGATCGCGTCCGCTTGTCAGCCGGGGGCCCTCGTTCGCTCGATTTCAGGTTTTCGCGATGCCACCGTGTGTTTCGCTACGTTTCGCGACGTATCTATTGCCAGACGCACGCGTGCACGCACAGGTGTAACGCAGGCTCTCTGGGATCGAGGGGAAATCAGTCGGTTGCAGGAGAGAGGAAATAACAGCGGAGCGAAAGAGAGGAGGCCTGGCTGGCGGAGAATGGCGCGGAGACTCGTAAATTCGTTCCGGGCGTCGGTCGCGCGAATTTCTCGCAGCGTGTAAAATCACTCGAGAATCACTTCCACGTTGTAAACACGTCGCGTAAACGGGTTCCGTGTACCGGGCGCCTATATACCTATCGTCGCGGACAAAGAGGCTGGGAAACGGTTATTGGCAGGCAGGATATTGGCTTTGACCGCTTGTCGCGCCGCTTCACCAGCCTCGCACGAACGTGCCGCACCGGGCCGGTGAAACGCTGTCTAGAGCCTCGGTGACCCCGCGGCAAAAAATGTTCGTCAGCGGTACGCGTTCCGCAAGTTTTACCCCGCGTCCCCGTGACAAAGGAGATAATACCCCATTGAATCGACGCTTTATCGCGTCCCCTTTCCTCTCCACGCCGGGAACAGAACCGGGAGAAAAAAGTATCGGGCGTATTTATAAATACGTTTCGCTCGTTGCCAGCGCTGCGCGGCGTCGATAGCCGGCTGTGTTTCAGCGGGAGACTAATTTTACGTCGGCGCGATATTTATCGGGAACATCGATACACATCGTCCACGTACGCCCACGTACGTAAAGCCGAGCGCGGCTGTTACGCAACTGGCCGCCTCGTGCAACGCAAACAAAAGGTGTATCGCGTAATTATCTTCTATTAGCCGATACACGCACGGGAATGGGTTCGGTGCTTTGTGCCCGGCCAGTTACGTGGCCTGGCGAACGCGTTACCCATTGTACTTTCTTCTTTATCGAAGCTCTTATTACTGCGGTATCATTGTTCTCCTCGCGCTATGCAAAAGTGCCACGAATAGACACGATAATCGCCGGCGAAACAATGAGATCGGGGGAAGCACGGACACGGGTTGAAATGTCTCGATGCTTTATTATTCCTATTTGTTATTCGTTGTTCTACGATAGATCTCGCGCGATTTTTCGTTGTTTTACGCTGGCTGTTGCACGCGGAAGTCACGAATCGTTGGCTCGTGATGGAACTCCGTTTTAGCCAGCAGCCGATTAACACGGTAAATGTTCTCGTCTTGCCTGCTGGATGGAATATTGGACATTCAGAAGATTGCAATGGGAACGCATTTTTCATTGTATAAAGCTGGAAATATCGACGATACTCATCTTATTCGGATTATTTATATTTACAGAAATAGAAACGCCACATTCAACGTCCAAATCATAGGTGATTTTCCAGCGATTGTAAATTCCCAACAGAACTTGCTGGCTCCTCGCTAGTAGCCGATCGTCACAGTGTCGAATCTTTTTACAGATTGAATCTATTTATCCAATTGTAAGCTTCGAGCCTCGATCATTTGAATGAAAGATTGTAGGTAATAAAGAAAAAGGATCGATGAATTTCTTCATTAGCTATATATTGTAATTAATCTTACAAAGTTATTATATTTTTTTCGCTCCCCCCCCCCCGTTTCACTTTTTAAACTTTCTTTCGGCCGTCGCTGTGTCTGGTAGCGTGTAACGCAGCCGATATTAATATTCTCGTGTAAACTCGAGCGTGGTGCGCAGCGGCGAACGATAACGCGTTCGCCGGCGCACATGATCGCATGATTTTAATAGGTGGCTGCGAGGCGCGCGTATATAGAGGCACCCATACGGGACCACACACCGGTAGCGTTCAATTTATATTTTGGGCGGAGTTACGTTATTTATCGCTGCCGGCCTTCGTGCCTTCGACTGCCATTCCGCGGTCCGCCTTCGATGTAAATGGGACGAGCCGCCCTCTCTTCGCAAGCACGAGCCCTTGTGCCTTAAAACGCATCGATGCGAATCGAGCTCTCCTCCTCGCACATCCCTTCTGCTTTCCCACATCAGCCTTCCATCCGCGCGTTGACCTCTGAACCCTCCGTGGAACTCGCAACGGAGCCAGCGATTTCTAGTTGAAATGTCACGGAGAGACATCTCATAACTAGTGGGAGCTGATTGTACACCTAAAAATAACCAAGAAAAGTCATGTAAATACACGTCCTATCTGTCTTCGTTCATGAGATATAATGAATTTTATAAACGGAGCAAACACTCTGCACGGCCTCTCTTTCCACAGACCGCAATAGTGATGAAGCTAGTTTTACCAGGGATGGTATATTCAATTTTCATAATAATTTTCATAATTGGGATGAAGAAAACCCACATGTTATTGTGCATTCAAGATATCAACACCAGTTTAGTTTGAACGTATGGACAGGAATAATTGATAAATTTTTAGTTGGACCTTTTTTTCTTGGTGGGAAACTAACAGGCACAAAGTACGTTGATTTTTTGAGCACGCGTTTACACGAAATATTAGAGAAAGTTCCAGTCGACATTAGACTTCGTATGCGGTTTATGCATGACGGAGCTCCGCCGCATTTTAGCCGAGTGGCTAGGCAATTTTTAAATCAACACTTTGCAAATAAATGGATCGTTCGTGGAGGTCCTATTACATGGCCTGCTCGTTCTTCGGATTTTGAATTCATCAGATTTTCATTTGTGGGGACACTTAAAATCTATTGTATACGCAACATCGATTGAAAATGAAATAGAATAGAGCAAGGCTTCCAACAAATTCGAGAAACACCAGGAATGATAGAGAGAGCAACCAGATCAATGACAAGACGCGTGCAGGCTTGTCTTCAAATGCAAGGTGGTCGTTTCGAGCATCTTTTGTAAAAGTGATTAAAACAGAAAATTCATTGTATCTCATAAACGAAGACAGATGGGACATATATTTATATGACTTGTTTTCATTATTTTTAGGCGTACAATCATCTCCCGAAGTGGGTCCCACAAGTTACGAAACACCCTGTATACAAGAAAACGTTCTTTGTGTAAAAGTTAGCTTAATTTTTATTTACATGGTAGTGGTAACTACCATCCTTGAAATATGTGGCAACGGAATAATAGTAAGCACGAAAAATCAAATCAAATGTTTTCGAACTGCGAAGAACCAAAGTGCCCTCGCTGTTACTAGTGTTTATTTCACTGATAAGTTACGATGTGTGCAATGTCAAAATCAGTAATACTTATTGTCAGTCATTTGATACTCATTCGTTTGTTAAGTTTTTAGAAATGACACTATCCCATGTTAGATATATACATGTATTATTTCATATTGGAGTATGTACCTTTTCCTACATATAAATGACATATGTCTGTGGCTTTGAGATTTGAATTAAGCACAAGTGAAACTAATAAATAAATAATTTCGTTCAAATTGCGATACTCACTACGACTAGGTATAAGGGAAAATAGATAATATTCTACGAACTTTTTGTCCACACCTTGTGCTCGTTTTACTCCGTCTACTCTCATCTACATAGGTAATTTTCAGTGCCTAATAAATACGATCGTTTGGCGAACGCGCGTCTTTCGATCTAACGAACTACAGCTAATCATGGTCGACTGCCATCATCTTTCCAACTCTCGACAGTGCTTAAATAGATTAGACTTGGGAATAGAATGAGCAAAGAAAAGAATAAATCTAAGATGATTTAATTAAAGAACAGGCTTCCATTCACATTTTCGTTCGTAATATCGATATAAACGGTCATTGTAACGAAGATCTTTACCAACTCCAGATTGCCGTATAAAACCGTGATAAATATCGTGCGTGTAATGAGATATTGAAAATCTTTCATATACTATTTAGGATGGCGATTTAATCATAGATCCTCTTCGCGATATATGTTATTTATTTTAATTAAGTTACTTAATTGAGTAATTTAACAGTAATTTGTAGCCCATTATGAATGAGATACTATGTAGTTTCATAACAATTTATATAACCAATGAAGAAAGAATGAAAAAACAAAAAAATCGAACGACGCCAATCATCGATTACGATCTGACAATTATCGATGTGCTTCACGAACGTTATTGATATCTAATCAGGATATTTTCGAAGAAAGCACGTACGTACGTACCGTACAGGTTGGAGCATTAAAGAGAAACTCTCGATCGTTTTAGCCATAGTAGCCGCCGGTCGGCCACCGTGATTTGTGATAATGATCGTGTATTTTATTTAACGGCCGTTTGTCCCCCGGGCCAGTTTGGTCGACCAGTATACCGACGATGATGTACAAAGTAGGCATTAAGCTGCTTGCGGCGCGTTAATCCTCGCGCTTTCGTTCGCGGCCTTCCTTTCGTTGATTGCCACACCGCGACGAAACAGGGAAAAGCCTTTTCTTTTTCTTTTTTTTTTTGCAACGACGCTGGCGTGGGTGACTTGCACGAACTCGTTGTGTCGGACGGGTGAAAGTGGGTCCTTTATGATCGTTGCAATGTTCGATTTATGCTCGGTGTGTCGAGGTGCTCGCTTCAAATTCGAACGGCCCTCGCGCCGCAACGAAAAGTTTGGTAAAAGGCGAGAGATCCCCGGCGTCTCGATCGCTGGCTTCCGTGTTAGCCAGTCAATCCGCGTTTAACTTTCCTCGCCAACGATTTCATTGCCTAACACGAGCGAAACAAACGATCCGACACGTGCACACCTCGGGATATAAATTTTCGCTAAATTCTTCCTGCAATACTGATTCAGTGAGTCGGAGCGGCTAAACAGTTAAGTACATCTCGCTCACGGTAGGCTAGGAAATTCGTTCCCTTTCTATTCCACGGACGTGGATATTTGATATCAGAGTGCTGGTATAACTTTATTACCTGAACGGGGTACGCCGTTAACCGAAGGAAGTCGATTGTTAATCTTTCGTACCTACTAAGCGTGTCTATATTGCTAATTGTTACGTATTATGCGTAACAGGCGAGTATGATGCACGATCAGTGGGAAGAATGGACGATCAAATCAATCTAGAATCTCGCGTAATTGCTGGCGTAAAGGAATGGCCTTTCATTATCTACCCCTTTCTACGGCGATTCCATTCTGTTTCTGCGATTATATATCCGGCTGTCGTATAATTAAGTCGCGTAATAAGCGGGACAAACGTGGCTAAATTGCGGCACTAATGGCGCGACAAAATAAATTTCATCTGCATCAGCTACGCTTTCCCTTTTTGATCTATACGCGAGACACGAATCATCGAATGATATATGGGAGGAAAGAACAAAAGGAGAAACACAAGCACTTGCACACAGTCGACTTCAGTTTAGTTATTAAATCTGGAATGTAAGGTTATCGTTTAGTTTAAAGTATCTCGACATCTTTTTCTCCGGCATGATATTTGAGTGTAGTTTTAAACTTACATACATAGTTCAGCATCCGACTGAATAAAAGTATCAACGGTATAATTTTCGACGAAGTATTAACAGATGTGGAACATCGATAACGCGTCCTGTGAGTATAGAATCGCAATGGATGGCTGAGCACTCTGAACAGACCAATAAATAAATATCGTGTGCCATAGAAATATTTATTTATTTTAGCGAAGATGAAATTACTAGTGGTGGAAAAGTCGAGGGAAAAAAAGAGAGAAACAGGCTAGCTAATGAGAAAGATAAGTAACGAACGTTTCCAGTGAACAAGACCTTAATAGGTCGACTAAGCGCTGGTAAATTTTTCAATTAGAAATGAATTTTTCAAGAAATATGTCACTGTCGCGCGACATCGATTTACAAAGTTTAGACGAAATTTGTCTCTGAAACGACAAGGAAAGTGCTACCAACGAGAGAAAAAGATAGAACGAATTTGACACGGAAAGAGATAAAAAAGGAAGGAGAAGAGGACGATGATGAGGGACAAAACGACAGAGAAGAGCGCCACCACTCAACGGTCCATAAACCCTATGAAATATTAATAATGGCACTGTTCGCTGGTGGACTGTAATAAGTTCTAGAACTTTACGAAAGAGAGACACACTCTGTGAGACGATCGGTTCGTTAACCCAAGTCAATACTTGTAATAATTCGCATGAAATTACCAACTGCCAATTTTTCTTCATTATATTTTTATATTTGTTAGAATTTTATTATTGTTTCAAATCGTCCACAAACCAGCTTCAATTTGTTTTTTGTTTCTTCACAATGTTTGCGTACTTGAACCGCAAAATATAATACGTTCTCCAAAATTAAGAGCTACGTAAGGGAAAGGAATTTAGTTCCAATTGACAAGTGACAGATCGAGATTAGTAATTCGGAATACAAATACTGTACTGTTACTTACAAATAGAGGGATATTTATATTTGTCTTCGAGCAATTTTTCACGATACAAGTTCTGAAATTTTTAACAATGAGAATTAAACTTGATTGACTAGTTGAATCGAATTGCTTCGACACACATCATTATTGACACGAATTTCGAAATTTTTATCGTAAAACAATATTAATCGTTCAAAGTCGGCAACTGGGGGAGGGGGTAAATATTTTCGTGTCTTTAGATACTAAAATGCAATTTTTCATATTAAGAATTTTTGCTGTCAGCTAATTAGTAGTGTTTTATTTTTATAAATTTCGATTGATAACGTTGAACAGCCGAGATTCACCAAAGGGCAAAATTTGTATTGATTTTTGATAAAGGAAACTACTTCGATTTAGATACAAGTTCGTACGGATGTTCGATTGTTCCCAAAAGTTAACTTATTGTCAATAAATCGAGTCGTCCCTCGTTTCTTTCTTTCGCCTAAGACCGACAGATGCTCGTCGCTTGATCGTACGATGCAATTGGCCGATCGCAGAACAATACAACGCGACTGCATTCTGGGCAGAGGAACCACTTTGGAATTTCATAGTTTCATCATCGTCAGTCTGACGTATAAATTCACCGCGCACCTGCTACGCGTACATCTTTTGTTCGTCGGCCATTGTTTCTTAACCGTGACGGTTCGATGCGATCCAGGAAACTGCTTTTCCTTCATGAAAGTATAAAATCGTCAAACGGTGAACCGCGCGCGAGCATTCGAACCTTGATGCACGACTATTCTTCCGTTGAAGCCCGAGCTGGATCGACTTCAATTATGGAATCCGAGTGATATATTGTGCAAGTTATTCGAAATTTTTCTAAAAACCAACAACCGCGTTGTTCCATCTTTAAAGACGATCGGAAAAACGAACTCGAAACAGATGAAACTTGTATCATAGAAGTTAAAGTGCAAGGAATAGACACATGTACACCAAAACTTCATTTCTATGAACTTGTTATGTAATTGGAGTTCACATAAGTAAGTGGAGTAATAGGACTCTATTGATTCTTTTCTCTAGTGACTTTTCTAGTGATCTATGACACAGTGATTTTTCATTCATATGACAGAAGTTCGCACACTGATTGAAAGTTGTCGTTCGAGTGAACGTAATTCACATAAACAGAGTTTCACTGTACTGTACGTTGTATAAGCATACGAATTTCTAAGAATACACCGTCGTATAAATCTGTCGGACCAAGATGAAAAATTACTTTACCACGTCGATCAATGTGGTAAGTAGCTGTAGCGTTGAAAGAATATTTTCGTGACATCAACAGAGGACGAAAAAGGCAGGGACGATTATCTGAATAATTAGCATCAACGAACGAGCCTAGGTACCTCAGGTGCATAGACCATTGCCGCGGTCAGTACACTCGTTCCTACTAGAGTGTAGGTACTTTAAAGAAGTATTTACGCTGGTATTGTCGTAATTATTTCGCAAGGATGACCGTGAAGACCGTTTCGTTACTGTATGGCTGCTGTTTCGTTTCTTTCTACGCTGCAGCCTTCTCTATTCTTCTCGTTCGTTCCCTTTTGCTTCCTCATCATCATCATCTTCGTCTTCTCCGTTTTTCTCCACCTCCTCCTCTCTTATGTTCTCTTTTTCTCTTCGAGAACTCGTCGCCTGCTTATGCGCGCATTCTGTGATCTCTCTCTCTCTCTCTCTCTCTGTCTCTTTCTTTTCCTTTTCCTCTCTCATACAGGCAGGTGAATATTATGCATAATGAATCGTCCACTGTGGCGCGCTCTTACCTGGAAACTCAAGGCGTGGTTAATCCAGGAGAGAAGGAAGCGCGCTCGATCGACTGATCGCGATCGACACCGACGTGTTATCCTCGATCGGAGACGGACGTTTATCGATACGCAGTTGTCGTTTGCGTCAAGTAATTCCCTCCTCTCCCTTCGTTCCGATAGCTTTTAATCCCGCGAATTTGTCGAACCGATGTAATTCGTGGTAAGTAATCAGCGATAAACTGCACTTTACGAGTCATCGATTAGTTAATGTATATTCGGCGAATCCGTCCGACGCCGCCACTTCTTCACCGCGAGTGTATAAAATATGGAAATTAGTCGAGATCAATGAAGCGGAAAGAGAATGTCGGATCGATCATAGTTGTGATTAACGCGATGATCAGGACCTTCATATTTCCATTGCCTGCCTACTTTACGACGATTAAAACGAGACAAATGTCATCGACGAAATAATTTCAAATATTGTAAAATGAAAGAAATGTTTCGTTGCATTTGCCGCAAAACTCGAATATTTAACGTTCAACGTCGAACAGATTACGAAGAATTAAACACGGGTGAACCGTTTAAATTCCGCCGTGGCAATCGGCGTGTCAGCCGCACAGTATCGCAAATTTCATTTTGCACGCGTGTGCGCAAGTGTTCAATATATTTCCCGAGTTTCCTCGGGCAACAGCTTATTCACTCCGAGACGTTGCACAAATAATCATCGTCAACTCGAATGTATAAATTCCCCGACGCTACGTTCCAGCGTGCACGCAGCTGCAGAATGTTAATTTTTACCGATAATAGTTGTAACTAACAAGTTCATTTAAGTCAATGTCGCTCGTTGTTCGTAATTAGCATAACAAATCGAACAGCGGGAATATGGCGGCAGCCATCGTCGGATCGTGCGTTAAGCGCGATCATCGGACGCGGTGAGGACGAACGTGTACTACCGCCGTTCGTCGCTCGGATTTAACGCAGCGATTTCGCGGAGTTAACGACGTCGTTTACCGCGGCTTAACATCGTCGTCGCTCGAAGGCGTCCACGCGTTTCACTAAATCACGAGCGGACGAAGCGTCGACTGTTCCGCGTGAGGCAGAGTCCGTATTTAGTTGGTGGCTCGATGTGCGTCACGATTCTCTCTCTCTCTCTCTCTCTCTCTCTCTCTCTCTCTCATGGTTCCGCTTATCGTTCGATGGGATCTGTTATCAACCGGCGAAACTCCGATGTCAACGGAGGATAAATTTTATGCGATCCGGCACGCCGATATCCGGCTCGTGGTACGCGGAAATATAACCGCGCGGATTAGTTTACGAAACGATCGATCGGCGCGAAGGTGTGGATCAGCGTAACGAGGGCGTTAAGGGGACGCGGCTTCGGAAAGTTACGAACTGGCTGAAACTATCAAAGACGGCACGATCGCTCGATCTCGACTTTAACGCGAGGCGTTGAGCGCGCGGAACGGAGAACGTTCCCTCCAATTAACGCAGTCAGTTTTCGTTGTCGCGGAGATATTATTTATATCGAAGCGAGGATAAAACGAAAGCGCAGAACGTTGAGAGCCTGGTAGATGGTAAATTGGGTGTCCCGCATTTTTTTTTCTTTACGAACCTAACCGACTCAGATGCCTAACTTCTCCGATTCGTACGGACAAGCGGAATGCGATTCAACGAGTTTTTGCGCGGAGTTTCTTCACGTGACGAGATTGCGAGACCGAAGAGGGATGGAGACGATTATCGCGATACGCCGTTCTTATTACCATGTTCGACGCAAAAATGGAATTATACTCGCTAAAGGCGTTACCATTTTTCCCTCCCCCTTCCGCCTTACGGATCATTCCTCTGGGCAACTGTTTCACGAGTATGTGTCAATTGCAACGCGTATCGATTTTCTCGAGAGATCGGAGATCCGTCCGGTTATATTTTACGTGACCAGCAGACGCGTTTCTTTCTATTCCAACAGTCTAAACAGGTTGATTCGAGGTTATTTATAAAACTGGCGTCGAGATATTTGTATCTTGTCAACCGACTTCTTCTTCTTCCAGCACGCCAATACGCGATGACGAACGGGCCACGCTAAACTAGATTACGTTCAGTATGCTCGATAAAGCAACACTATGATTTTTTTTTTTTGTTTTCTTTTTTGTCCATCAATGCATTAACTATACAGGTGGTCTAGCGTAACAGGGTTACACGTAACGTTACCTGAACTCGTTCAACTGGAATGGTGAAACAGATCTTCAACATGTTGAAATTTTTCGAACGTTTTCATATCTCTCATCGAGTTTCGTCGTCAACAATCAACTTCCATTATTCTCGTTGTACCTGAAGGGCTACTAATTTTCACGACGAAAACTTCCCTCTTCCTGGCATTGATCGACGTTATCCACGATCCATACGTGTTCACGCTATCGATCGTCCTTTCGTCGTCCCGATTCCCTGCTTTCATCTTTTATAGATATATATTACCTCACTTTTGATGTCGTTGTGCGAGAGTCTCAGAGATAAAACTAATTGGTTCCACCTTGAAGACTTTTCAGAAATTTATTTATTTGTTACGTGTGTAAATTAAACAAAAAATTGGTGCGCAACGTGAAAAAACAGCCATACAAATCCTAAAGATAGATATCAAGTATTGAGGATAATTAAATATTTTTCTGATCCCTGTTGAATATCTTTCGATGTTTACAATCTATTTCTCTAGATTTCAAGCTTTACCAATACAACCATGATATAGCTTCATATTGTTGTGCTAATAAAATTTCGAAACATTTGCACCGCGAACTACCTACTGAAGGTTTGCTCGTAGAGAATCGGCAAAAAGCAAAGGAAGCTTGCACCTTTTCGTTGGTGTGCGTTGTAAAATTGATATCGTGTCGGTGTTTACGCAAGAATGGCGGGAGAGACCGCTACGAAGAGCAGAGAATCTCTTTATAGCTTGCAAGCTTCCTGCAGCCTCGTGTTTTGTGGCTGTTTAATCAATCGCGCGGCCGTTGGATCGCGAATAATCTCGCGGCGTAAAATTATCTCGCTGTTTCGTACATCGAGGAAGAGATTCGTCGCCGTCGGTGGAAATCCTCCGCGGCGATTCGCGGCGTAACGACTGGCCGGTCGTTCGTTCATTCGGCGGGTTGCCATAGCCGCCGTGAGTTGCAACCGCGGCCAAAGAGATTAGCCATGGCTAATTTCGCCGGTCGAACCGCGGTTTAAATTTCATTCTGCTCGAACTAATTACCGATGTTAATACCAGCGTTCTTGCCTCCGTTGCGCCAAGCCTCCACCGTGGGATTAGCGAAACGTAATGAGCTCCCGGTCTTGCCATTAACGATATGGTATCTGTTTGAGGGATTGATACGGTAATTTACGATACGATGTCGTTCGCCTCCACTCGTTTCCTGGTTATTACTGTTCTGTTTCCGTGATTATCCACTGTAATGCCGTTTACGAGTCTCGGAGAATTTTAGAAGCACACGGGATCAATCTTTGTTGAATTAGAATCTTTCCCTCGCAACCGGCGGATAAACCGATCATTAGATACTCTGCGATAGAAAATAGAATCCGCTTGATTCGCTTCCTGATGAGTTTATCGTCTCTCGTACTTTCTCTTTCTTTCTCTTTCGCCGCGAAGGATCATTCAGCTGTAAGCGTGTCGCAGGTTTACAGCTGCGACCAGGTAGCATGTTCGTGTCATATGGTACGGACAATGACACTGTAATCCTCTTCACATTTTTGCGTTTGTCTCGAAAGGATCTGAGCGAGCATAAAATACGGAGAACACAGTAGAGACTTCGTTATGACGGACGTGGTTTGGATAATTGAACAATGTTAACATTAAACAAGACTTGTTTCAATTTTAATCTTCTGCATAAGAAACCATTCCTTGTCGATTGTTTCTCTTTCTGGTAATAGTGGTTCCACTGCACGAGATCATTGGCAATCAAGATTGATTGAAAATTCAGACCATTTTCATTTTAATCCTCATTCCTCAGAGAGTTCATCTCTAAATATTCTAATTAATCAGTGTCCTATTGATTGTTTTTTTTTTTTTTTTTTACTGATGATCGTAATTCTACCGTCGAGAACGAAGAAGCTCGATTCCCATCTACGAGCGGTATGCTCGCTTTGCACGTTGCAAAGTCCCGCAAGAAAGTTAGAGATCCACGATGCATCTCGTCTACGTTACAGCTGACCTCTCTCCCGTCTGTCACTATCTGCTTAATGCCATATAAGAGGTAGTAATCTTGGCAACACCAGCGGGTTTACCACCAGCAGCGACTGGTAACTGCCTCTCACTGCTACGAGAACGAAACGTCCAAGTTCCTGCGAGACCTCGTGTCGTCTATCTAGCCTCTATCAATGTTTCTCAACCAGTCGAGAGCAGCAGATGGTCTCCAATTTCGCGTCGCGAGACAAACGACTCGAGAAAATCAAGGTGAAGAATGAAGAACGAACGAACTAATTATATCGTCAAAAGGTCCCCGTGTTACGAATGTGAAACGGGGATTATTCGATTAACGTCCGCGGGCCGGTCACACATGCAACGGATAAATTATATCGGCTCGGTGTGTTCGCGGCCAGCGATGAAGCATTATTATCGAGGCAGCGATTCACTTATGAAGACGTAATCGCCTGGCGGGATTCCCCTGGCGAGTGTTTCGCGCGAAGCGATAAAGCGCTCTGGATATGTCGCTAATTATACGTCGGCGCATTAAGCTAACGAATGCTCCATCTCGGCTGGCCTCCTATTAAAACCATGCCAATTAAACGACATCTATCAACATTGTTAAGCGCCCGGGAACGATGACTGTCCCTGGAAGCTACGTAAACTTTCCAAACAACGTCGTCTCACTCTTCCCTTTGCACGTTCTCTGTCGCAACGTTGTAACTCATCTTACTCGTTCTTTCTTGCTACGAGCGAACGAGTAACACGTATGTATGCTCAAGAGAAGCGCCACAGATTGTTAGTTCCGTGTGTCGTTGCGAAAATAAATGTTACTTAGAGTCCCGATACTGTAATAATAATAAGTAGACTGCGAACATTTATGTGGATTAAAATTTTGATTCGTAGCGTTGGGAAAAGAGATTGCTTCTTCCTAATGCATAAAAATCCACCGTCTAATTGCAACAGTGGATAACGAGGCGTTCGGTTATCAAGGCCAAAACGATAGACGCGTCGAAAAGTTGCAGTCTTTCGAAATAACGAATGATACAAACGAACAACATTAAAGAGATGAAAGCTATCATTTTTCACTTCATTGCAACAGAAGCTTCATAATTAATATTGCTATCTACCATCTACATCTATTTATGAATTAATAATATAATTAGATGCCAAGAGACACTAGAATTAATGCAAATCTCATTTTTCAATTGGGTTCTCATGTTTGCACTGAAATTTGAGGCAATGGTTAGGTTTACTTTCTTCTGTTCATCTCCAGAATTAGCTTCGATTAAAAAATCAGAAACGTCCCGACGAACAGCGAGATCGAACTGGACATGGCCAGTTTCGTCTCGTGGCGCTTCGATTTTGAAAATAAACCTGGCGACGAATAAGTCTCTTCGCGGCACGTGTGTAGTCGTCTCGCGTACGCGTACGCATCGTCCAGCACTAGGCACGCAGTGCGTCATCTCGATAGGATCTCGGCTCTCGTACACGCATCACGATTCGATACGAGCTGGTCTGCCGAACATTCCGCCCACTTGCTGCCGTAATCCTCGTAGCCAGAAACTCGTGAGATCTTCATCGAGTTTCGTCGTCTCCAGATCCATCCTAACGATTAAAACCCCTTTAAAATGTTTTTTCCGTCGCTGACGAGTCGAGTGTCCGCCTCGTAATGAGGGCTGTTACAAGAACACCGATCGATACAAGGATATCTGTATTTTGTAACTGAGTCGCGATCAGCTTTGATTACTAGAATATATTCGATCGTTTTGGAATCTTGAAACTGGAACGGGACTGGTCTCATTACGTTAACGTGCCGCTGTTTCAACGTCGTCAGTAAGAAGTGAAAAATTCAATTTAACTGCGACGTTGTCACGAAATCATTGAAGATTCCGCAGGGAAATGATAACTGGTGAATAACGTGAGATTTAAGAGATTGTAAGATACTTTGGTTTTCCTGAGTGCGCTCTCTGAAGATTGTTCAAGAAACGATAGCCGGGATGAGCTATATTTTCTTGTAACGTAAACTAGAGAGAACGCGTAGATTATCGTACTGGTATCCTTAAGCGTAGATTATTGTGTAGTATGTTGAATGTTCTTAGCGAGGAACGCAATTGCTTAGAAATACAGAAACGAAAATGTAAATACTGCCCGTGGCCTCGACGCACACAGGATCGAACGAGCCCGAATATTTACGCTGCTCAGTCGTACGGAAGCTATCGGAAGCGTAACATTCGCTCGAAATACAGTCGGTTTAATATTAATATTTTAATATGGATTGCGGGAAAGAGTTAAATCCACCTAAATTCGCACGATGTCGAAATTAAACGGTGCGATAATGAATTTACTAAAAAATCCCGATAATCATGAGAAAAGAAAAATTGTGGACGACCGCAATGTCCAACAGTTCGCGATAAACGTGCTGCAATACGTGTAGCGTCGAATTCAAGCTCGACTGCGAGACAAATTACAGAAAACGCTGGAGTCGTGACAAATTTTAGGAATCTCGGACTTTTAAAGAATCGTGAACACCTGAAACGACTTTTAAAGAATCGTGAACATGCGACAATTGCAACAGAAGCTTCGGTTAGAGCAAGAGAATCAGCTGTGCCGTTTGCAACTTGCACAGAAACACATTTATACGAACAAGAAATGGCAAAGAGTCACATTTACCGATAAAAAGGAGTTCAATTTAGACGGACCTGACAGCCTTCGTCGATCCATGGGAGGCGGCGGTGTAATGATTTGGGCAGTTATTGGTTACTAAGATAGAAATGTACATCAAATTAATTAGGGGAGAATTAAATAGTAAAAAAGTATATTGAAACGAAAAAAATTAACACATATGCGACACGAATTGTCAGAAATAAGTACATTTTTCACCCTGATAACGTGGCGAAAGCGATACGAATATTTTTGTGACATCGCTTACGTTCGGCGAAAATAGTTTCAAGACGACTATATAAACAAACGGATTACCATTTCTTCGAAATTACTAAGCCGCTAAACTTCGAACGCAGCAACAATCCGAAAAAAATGTACAACGCCAGCTGCGTGCAAAGCATTTGTTTATGGACAAATGTGGGACAAATAATCTTCTTACACATTCGCTGTTTGTCGTTTGCTCTGATACGCGAAGTTCGACGACGGAAAAGTGGAAAGCGACTTTAATGATGGTTATTGGGTCCGAAAATCAATAATCTGGGCGAGATAAGGCAGCAGGTAACGGACGATGTGGGCAGATAATCATGCGAACCAGAGGTACCTTTGGATGCCATACGTCTTTCAAACGCCGAGTACGTTCTTTCTCCGTGTGGCTACTTCGAATTGTCCTGTGTGTGCCAACACACGTACGTCTCATTCAGTTACTCGATCCGTGTACGCGTGTGTCGAAGTACAGCAGTGTGTGTGTGTTCGCGTGTGTATTCGAAAGAGCTCGATCCCACATCCGAGGCAGAGCCCTGATGCCGATCTTCCCAGCTGCCGTGCCGATCAAAACTTTCGATATCGATTGGATATAATGACGCGCTCGTAACTATTGGATACTGCGGCGAACCGCAGCCCTGGGTTATACGGCTGGCAGACCTAAAAGGTAAGAAAAAAATTGGCTTCTCCACGCAGCGCGCACGCACTTACCACTGCGACGACCGGCAGCAATCGAGGCTCAACGCCGATCGAGCGTACCGACGCGACTAGCTATGTAGATCGAGTTTCATTTAATTTTCAGGAAAAGATTAATTATTATTGTATAGAACAGGACTTGTCCAAGTGTAAGTGTAAGCGACTCCATATGAGTCTGATTAAAATTTCTGATCGCAGAAATTTTAACCAAATTAAAAAATCAGTATGAATATTTGATTTTGAAATTGTGTTCGTATACCAAAGAATTATTTTCGAATAAATTTTCTTTGATTTAGTATCAATTCGGCAAATGTTTCAATTCAGTTTATATATACCTCAAAAGCGCGGGAATATTTGCTCGGATAAAAGTGAGAAAGTTCGAAAAGCCCCGATGTAGTGGCTATTTTTGACACAGTTGGCTTTTACGCAACGTATTTTCATTCGACTATTTTGTTGTTTCTTCGTGCGATTTCTTCGGGACACGAGCACGAAAGAGAGTCGTCATTGTCGTTTCTTTCGCGACGCGTTCCTTTTCTCGATCTCTCTCTCTCTCTCCGCGCTTCTCTCGAACCACTTCGATTCACTCGCGTTTTTGTCCCGGTCTTCACGGTTTGTTTAACCGGCCACGCTCGCTACCGCAAATATTCCACGTTACATTCGTAGATTAATTTTTTTCTCTCACCGCGGCACGCTCTCACCGACGAACACACTGTGGATACAGCGCGCGTTCAGGAATCCAACGACGCATTTTTACAGATTCCAGAAGATGGAAAGCCCCGCGGTCGATTTGCTTATCTCGAAAATGGAATGGGGATGATCTATTTGCATTAAAATCGCGGCGAAAATTCTTTCAATTCTGCTATAAAATCGGTCGTTGAAATATCAAAAAACTGGCATGAAGAAGTCATTAAAGTGTCAAGTGTTAAGAAATCTAGTTTCCTTAATTGCGGAAACACTATCTTGAAACATTATTATAAATATTGCTTTCTATCTAATCGATTTTCTAACTCTAACTAGATTCTTTTTTTTTTAATGCTACAACTACAAAAATGATCAAAATGACCAATTTATAATTCTTGTCAGATATTTTATAACAGTATATTTTTAAATACTCGAGTGATTTTTAACAAAATGTATTAATAGAAGCTTGTGATCTTCTTGCACTTTAATTTCTTTGCAAAAGAAACATTATACTTTAATCGTCGATAGTTCTAGCGTTAATATCATTCTCAAGCCTGCTATATTCCAATCCTTTCATCCAATAAAAATTCTTTCAACTGCGATGAAGTGGTCGTCGAAGTCGATAGAAAGAGGATAAATGTGAGATTTATGGATTTTGCGGATTCCAGAAAATAGAGAGTACGACGGATTCTTTCGTATCCTTTGCGGTGAGAATAAAAACTCTTTTCATCGAGTTGACCGAGCTAACTTCGTAGACCATGTAGCCGGGACGAAATCCAAGTTTCTCGGTAAAAGTTGGCCTCGTTGCGAGTAAAGCATCGCTCGTACATCACCGAGGATTATCGATGGACTCGTCACCGGACTTCCTTATCAAAGTCTTTGGAAATAATATTAGAACGCGCGTGTGTCTGCTAACGTGATAATAAATTAATCGGGAAAATGTTGCTCTATGTCTGTGAATAAATCCACTAAAAAGTCTTGGGATATTTTTGACGTGAATTGTGAATTTTAAATTATGGGCATTTTTTAATAAAATTTTTAATATAGCAGGTACTCTGTACATTTAACGTTTGAAATAATCAAGTTAAATAATGCTTAATGAATACTCTATTAATCTTCTAACAATATGTTGCATTTTTCCTGTTAAAGAAGTACAAGTTTTATAATTTTCATCTACTACAAAGACGTGTCAATTTTAACGAGAACAAATGGAACAGTAGCTTAGTATTACACGCAAAAGTAATTTTTGTAAAAATTACTGAATTATTTTGGATAGGTATATTTTCTTTTGTAGCTATTACAATTTATCGAAGCTTGTGATTCCATTATAAATAATGCTACAAATCCTACAAAGTCACTCTTAACTTGTTGCTCATTTTCGAACCGATTAATGCTCTGTTCATTGTTGAAAATCAAATCAAAAGATTTGGAGCATCCTTTATGGAAACTTATTCTTTTTGAAAAGTAAGAATAATAACTTTGATCCCCAAATATAAATGGTCCAAAAATATTTATTCACTTGAGCAAGTCGTTGTTGTTTTCATAACCTCAGCGTTTTGCCAAATTTTCGGAGCTAATCGGACGCGATGTTACACGTTCAAGTGAAAAACTGATTTTCTGTCGAGACGTCAAAATCGGTATGTCGAACCGGTACAGCTTGTACTGTGCGAGAAAACTCATCGTCGTTCCTGCCACGGCCTATTCGTTTAACTAAGAAAAATATGGTCTTTGACCGGGCATGATGAAGTGCGCCGCGAGTAAGCATATTTAACCGTGGAGGACCGTGGTGGACATCTCCATTTCCTGGTTAAACGAACGACCCGTTTCTCCTCTCGCCGTGACGCGGCAGCGTTCTAGCCACCGTTGGCCAGCCGGTCGACAAATTAATGTCAAAGGCCAGTAATTGGAGAGACAGCGAACGAACAAAAGAATGCCTGTATCTCCGTATCGTGCGAGACGGAAGCTGCACGGTTTAGGATCCTCCATAATTCGACGGTAGATCCGATCTAACGTCAGGAATTGTTCGACCACGGTGGACAAACGCGTGAACGCATAATTTACTACGGGCATCGTTGGCCGGTTTCGTTCGTCGTGTAGAGTTCGGTTTTTTTCTCGGAAACGATCGTGTCTTGATCACGACGCGCCTTATCCGTACGGGATCTCACTCTCTGCCCACGGATGATGTGACTTTCACGTATTAATTAGCGGCGTACGCGCGCGATTGGCTGGCAATGGACGATGCTCGTGGCGTGGGCAGCGAGTTCGTTTAACGCTGCGTCGCGTTATCGCGACCGGTGCTATCATCCGAACGATTCACGATTGTCCAATCGGACAGGTGATTTGAAATTTTCGTCGCTCTTTTACGATCTACTGGGTCTACAAATTAATTCTTGCCCCCTTTTTCTTTTTTTTGTAGATAAAAATTAAGCTTTATTTCTTCCAACTTGTGAAGATGCACAGAGATAGCTAGTAATGTTGAAACCAGTTCTAACTTCGTCTGTCACAATTTTTCTTCCAAGAATCCCTTCAATTCCTCGTCCTTGAATTTTCTGGACGATCCAATTGGGCATTTTTCGCCCTCCAATCTGAAATTTTCTTCATAGAATCTCTCAAACTATTTCTCACATGTATTGTACGATATATGTATATTGTCCTCTCGTGGAACAAATCATTTCCATCGTCTGCAAGGAATGTTTTTTTTTTTTTTAGATTAAAGATAGAGAGCAAACAGTGCCCAATATGCAGTTTATAGCGTTTTTTATTTGTAACGACAGTCTTTTGAGACTATGTCGTTCCTTTGGTTCCTTTAGCTCGTTACTACAAGGTACTAAATTGGGCAGGAAAAAGATTTCGCTTAAATGAGAATTACAGTTCACTAAATCTAGGGACCGGGAATTAATTCGTAAATTTATTAAGTGCGTCTTCGTGTGACATTTATTTCGGTGCGTTCATCGTCGTTAAATCGCTTCAACTTAGTCAACTATGGCGAGGATTGCGTTGGGATAAGATTCGATCTTGAATTTCTCTTGATCGCGTGTATTATGTGATTGTTTGGTTGGGCAGGTGTTTTCGTCGTACTTTTATGAGATGTTTATCATACAATCAGTGCGTTTTGGTTCGTTAAATCGCTCGAAACTGATTAGTGCTACGGTGAGGTTTGGATCAGGGGAGGAAATTTCTGAATTTCTAAAGTTTAGTCTCAGCGTACGCAATTAGTAATTAATCGTTTAGAAATGAAAAGGAATAAATCTCAATGTAAATATCTTCTGGGTTTCGATAAATGGAAAGTTGTTCGAGGTATCTTCGCAAATTATCCAAGTGGAGTCACTATGAAGAATCATTTGCGTCGATTTTCTGACTTTTATGTTCACTTGCAGAAATGAAAGAAAAAGTACCACACAACAATCAAAGAGATAAATTATCCGAATATCAATTTATTTGTAAAGCGTTACTCCGTAAAATGACATTCTTTGAATGTTCAACAGGATAACGAAAACACATATGGTATTTAATCAAACGACAAGATAGCTCTGACGTGATACATACTGCTCGACGATACATACTGAATTTTAAAATTGCCATTGCCTGTTATCTTTACGTGTAATCTCCAAGACCAGCAACGTTGAATATCAATGTCGATGGTAGTTGATCGATCGTTCAACCACCTACGATACGAGAGACACGCTTTCGCGAAATAATGACAAATAAACGTAACACGTGTCGATGCGACGGGCCAATCTCTACATCGGTCTGTCCGCGGAGGCACAGGATACACGAAAAAGAGTGAGCCAGGTGCTGGTCGTTCTCGACGTCGTCTCGGTGGACAGGGCCCGGATATTAAGCGGTCCGTTTAGATTAAAATCAAACCGCGATCGATTATTAATCTCGGATGAACTGCCGTTCCGACAAGTAGCATTTATTGCGGCATCATCAATAATTGTTGGCGCATTAACCGGTGTTATTGCGGCGAGCGGCAATTCATTTTCTTTCGGGTACGATGTAATTAATTACCGCGGTGCCCGGAGTCCGCCGGTGTAATGCCTTTATCCGTATATACAACGACGGGCGAATATTGTTCCCGGTATATACGATCCGTCGATTCGTGTGCATCGATCGATCAACCTGTGTGCGCGTCCGACGTCCGGTGCGTGTACGACAGCTCTCGTTTCGACCAGGTAGCAGCTGCCTCATCATCATCTCCTCCTCCGTCCCGAAATCAGCCTCACCGAGAGAAGAAAAGAGTCGAAGAGGCGACAGAGGACACGGAAGGAACGAAAAAGGCAGGAAAAAGAAATGAATCGGCGTTATCAGCGTTTTCGTAATTAGCCGATCTTTCCTTGCAAATTACGCGCATCGATAATGCGACTCGTTTAATTTCGCCGTTTGCTTCCTCGCTACCGGTGCACGGCGCACTGGCTGTGTGTGTGTGTGTACAGACACCGTGCGTTTACACACACACACACGCACACACGCCGAACACTGGGGAGAGCATTCCGATCGGTTGTTCGGAGAATTAAGGAAAACGACGCACCGTGCGCGTTTCGTAACGCGGCGAGATACGACGGCGGTCGGTCAATTAACGGAGAAAGAGTAGAGGCGAGTAAAGGACGTGTTCCGGCGGTGCGTGGAACGAACGTTTGTCGCAGCTGTGCGCGAAAAACGCGCTGCAAGGACGAGTGGCCGGGGACGAGGAGCGAGCATCGGCGAGATCACAACGATAATCGGGCCGGATGGTGTTCGAATGATGCGTGAATTCGATAAATATATATTTATGAGGGACGGTATATCACAGGTGTAAAAGTCAAGGCTGACGACGACGATGAGTCGCGTGCGAGATGATACTCTGGCCACGTTTTCTCTCTCTCTCTCTCTCTCTCTCTCTCTCTCGCTTTGATAAAATCTCTCAATGGGAATCGTCGAAAGTAAGATGTCTCTCGCGACCGTGAGACGCGCGACAAACGACCGTCCTTTTTCTCGTCTGGCCGCGATAAGCTCGGCGGACGCGCGACGCTTCGATTTCGCGACGATACACGCCAAGAGGGACCATATGTTGGGCCGGGGAGCTCGCGTGCCGCGTTTCGAGCACATGTTGCATCCCAGCGGTGCTGGCTCGTCGTCTAAACGCGTTGGTCACGCATAGATTTCTGGTCATTCACATCGTACGCTCGATAGTTTCATTGATTTCTTTGACGCGCGTTAAATCCCCCCCCCCCCTCGTGCCCGGAAATAATTTGCCCGTGATATGTTTTTGTTAGACTTTTCTCTGCGTCATTGTAAATAAAACGATAAGTTTTATTTTTTGAATGTCTCGACATTGTCACGAAAACAGAATGTCCACTAGTAGTAGATGATAAATGAGACAGTAAAAATCAAGGATGTATAAGCACATTCCAGCACATATTCATTTTACGCGTTCACTTTAACTCGCTACTTTTCAATCACGTTTAGGTAAGTTTAGATTAGGTTTAGCTTAAGAAAAGATATAATCAGTATTAAGGACAGTTATGGATAGTCGGAGGTAATGAACATACATTCACGCGCAAATTAACTTCAAAGCGTTGACACTCTATTGAAAGAACAATAAATTTAATTAACCTGACAGACATTTTCTCTGGACATCGAACGTAAATTGTCTCGACGAGATTGCTAAATATCGCGTTAATGCGATGGAACGGGATGATTTACATCAACGACAAAATCGAAAGTTAGCAACTCGTGTAGGTATATGGCCCTGGCTGACGTTGCTGTTTAAAGTGCCACGCAGTTGGAGTTTTCGACAGGCTGCAACGAAATGGTTGGCAAGCAAAGAAGAGCAACGAAGTCGGCGAGGGCGAGTTGTGGCGTTTTGTGGCTCGCGTGCGCATGATTGCACCCTCGAGCCGGCGGAGTCAGCTGGCTGTCCGTCCGAACCTTGAAGAGTCAGAATTCAAAGATATACCGAAGATGAAGCGAGTCTCCAACATAGTAGTAGACCGCCCTTGCAGCCATGCTCTTCTGCCTCTGAGACTCGTGTTTCGTTCCGCAAAACTGCCCGTAGAATTCGCCGGTGATTGTTCCTCTCCTTTTGCCCTCCTCTCCGTCCGTGGACGGCCGCGATTGTTCGACGATTATTCCTTGTAAAATCCTGGCAATTTCGTTATTAAAGCAACTCCGACTTTCGTCCGGCCTGCAGCATTGCCCACGGACGACGTAGCCATTGGTTTCTTCTTCGATCGGCGTTGCACGCGTCAAGGCACACGCTTCAATCTGTCAGATTGTAAACAGAAGGCGGCATTTCTGCATAAATTAAATAACTATGTCCAATTTGGAAGGGAAGATCCATCGAGGAGTAAGAATCTAACGACGATCTTGGATCGACGATAATTGAAACTGTTTCTGCAAAAAGTGAATCGATGGAATTTTATTAAAATGCAGAGAAAGTACGTGTATTTCTTCAAAATTGTTGAGTGACTCTGAGTAAATCCAGTTTGCAAAGAAAAGAAATATAGTTTGCATGTTTGTGACTTCAAGTGCGAAAGCATCATAAAGATCCTTAAATCGGATACTGAAGAAAGACGTAAAGAGGATGCAATACTTCACGAACAGTGCAATAAGAAGACCACTCTATCTAGATACATCGCTCACGCTAAAAGCCAAAATCCAATGGAGCTGAAAGCCGCTGAACCAAAGACTCCTCTGAGCCTTGGTTCAAATTTTACATCTTACATCTTTGTTTTATTTACGTACTTCTATAGGCTCATTTCGAAGTTAATAGGTTATCACGGTACAAGTATAAATACAACATTCTAGAATGACATGGTATCGCAAACACGCAATACTAAATCAATTACTCGAAATAAAGATAAAAAAGAAACATAAATAAATAGCACGCACGTATGTAAATTAATTACAAACAGGAAACAGTCGTGAGTGGTTTCCGTCGTCGATTAAACTCTGGCCCGTCGCGACGTCGGAGGTTCGTCCTAGAAAGAACCGAAGGAACACCGTCTAGGTGGTTCCTCGGAGGGTCGCGCGATGATGGATGCGCGTTAGCGCGGGAGTGCGCGAAGACAAAGATCCTACGGATTCCCTCCCGGCGTGCGCAACGTGCATTAGTTCGTGTCGCTCCTGCTGTGCGCAAATTAGACCTGCGCGAGTGTAGCGGCGTGTACCGCTGCACCTCGTGAAAACGAACGTGGCGAGAGCGGCTGCGGAGGAAAAGGACGGTGTGTGCCAGAGGATGGTGAACCGAGAGGAGAGGAGGACGAGACAGCGCGAGAAAAGGACGGGACGAGATCGACGGAAGGAAAGGCAAAGCGGCGAGAGAAAACGGAAGGAAGGGGAGGAAGAAGGAAGACAAGAAGGAAGGAGAGAGAAAGAGAGGAGGAACGGAGGCGAAGCCGCGATGAACGACCGCAATCAACGCAACACCGGCCCGCGAAAATTGCCTGGAATACACCCGGAATATATTATCCACTCGGGTGTTCCTGCAGGCGGCGTCCTCCTTTGGGTCAAGAGGTCGCTGGCTCCGGAACGGACACGGCCCGAAGGAAGAGAAGCGTGCCTTCGATCACGAAGAGCAGCCGCGGTTTTACGGTTGCGTTCGCCGGGATCGAGTGCAGCGCCAAAGACCACCCTGAATTATTCGTTTGCACGAATGACGATTCAAGCCGTTTCCTCTTGGCAACAGCGAATCATCATTAAGGGATACTTACTGATCGATTATTGAGAATTAAAATGGTATTTCTTTCTTTGTCCTAAATTCAGTCACTAGACTATGACTTTATTCGCGCGTGAATTAATTTGTGACGGTGGACGTATCTTTGCTTGTCTGCAATGTGTGTAAACCTTTAATATTATTATAACATTTATCTTGGATTGAACCGTCTAATGATTCTCGAGTTGTACTGGTCGAAATCGTGTTTTCTTAATTTTTTCCGTAACCGTCCACACAGTGTTTCAATTTGTTTCGTTGGATTCACGATGCCGCAAGTCTCGAATTTTTCTGCTGGAAACTGTAAACAGGTTTCCAATTTGCAAGTGATTGCACGCAGGAATATTGAAATTGCTAGAATTTCGACGGTAACAGAAAGGTACAAGGCTACCCAGTCACGATCGTATCTCGTAAAATCGAATTGATTTAAAAGCGATCCATCTTCTGCCGTGGAATTTTTGATATTGATTTCGACGATGCCTCGGGGACACGGTCGCGTAAATCATGCGAACACGTTACACGACTCGGGCGAACAGCGAACTTGGAAACTCATAGACGGAACACTCGATGCACGCTCGCAGTCCAGATACGTTGTACTCATTATCGTGACACATGACTGCCGCTGGTAACGCGGGAATAATCCTGCAAGTGACTTGCTCCTCCCCCCCCCTTATTGCTGGATTCCCTACGGGCGATTTCTGTTCAATTCCAGCGGAATCGTTTACGGCCTTGGTAATTTTCAACCGTTCAATACGTTTTGCCTGATCCGCATCGACTAATGGCCCCTGTCGTACGACAGCCATGTGAAAACGCACGCTCTCGACTTGCCCGCTTTAAAAGGACTCTCTTCCCTCCCCGTCGACTGGATAACTTTATTTAGCGTGAGTCCAGTCGCGGTCTCGCGCGTCCTTTGGCCCGCCAACGTTGACCGCTTGATTACGATTAAGTGGCTATTATGCGTAATGCATATCACGTTCGTTCTCTCTCTATCTCTCCGAGGGCGGATCATTGCAATCGAATGAATATAGCACGTGCAGGATGTTGCTCCTAATGGCGCTGCGCGTGGAAATCGCCGCGCGTATTTAGCGGCGATTCGCGGTTATACGATATCATCGTGCACCTGATTACTCTCTGCCAGGTGAAACGATCGTCGAGTTTTCTACGACGCTTTTACGTCTCAAAGATTAGTCAACTTCTTGCAACGGAAAGAAGAAAAGAAAAATGAATGGAAAAGAAATTGGTAGCAACATCTGTGCTGAAACTTCGTCATTGAGAAATACATCCTCTGTTTAAGGATTCGAACGCAAGAAGGAAATGTGTCGTCGTAATGGCGTTGTGAGATGTCAAAATATTTTTACGAAGAGCGGCGTTGCAATCGAATTTTTAAAGTCACGCGTGCTTGTGAATCAAAGGACAACGTATGTAAGAATTGATGCCTCGGTTCAGGATTTCGCCTCCTGAAAGTGTGACCTTCGGCAACATTTAGAACCACCCTGCGAACGCTCGATCGTGTCCGGGGCAAATAAAAACACGATTACGAAAGATAGTCGATGTCATTAGAGCCCCGGTCGGTTGTTGCAATTAAGCGCCGCGCCGTGGCTCGCCAGAGTGAAACGCCCGGGACCCGCGATGAATATTAAATGTAGCATATAAGATTCAGAGATAAAGATCCGTAATAATTTCTCGGAATTCCGGCCAAGGACCGGTATTTTCGAGCGACGCGGGCGAATTACGACGGCAACGAGGTCGTCAGGGCTGACGCGTATCACGCAGGGAGAGAAGGGAGGAAACGGGGAGAAGAAAAAGAGGACCGAACGTCGGCGGAACTAATGGTGATTTTTGCGATGAAACTCACGAATTTACGGTCCACGGGGGGGCCGTCTGCCCTTCGCATCTGCGCCTTAACCTCGCCGATTTATTAGGGCCGGTTCGCAGCAAGCGAGGAACACGTTTCTCGCGATCGCGTTTTATCCACCCGCGTATTTTACGCGTGAAACAACAACCTTGCTTCGTGGGAAACGGTTGGCTTTCAACCACACTGGACTTTTGATTTTAGTTCAATCCGTTGAACTGATCAATAATTATTTATCTGGATACCAATGATTTAGTCAGTAATCAAAGGGGCTGCTGCAACGAAGAGACAGCTTTCTAGTTTCGGATAATATTAGTAAACTAAGAGAGATCGCACTTTGTTCGAAACTGCTATAAATTTATGGCCAGTTGCTATTCACGTTATTAAACTTTAATATTATGAAATAGAAATATATGGAAATGCAGCGTACTTTTCGTCAGATGTTCGACACGATGTAACGGACTTTCTCTTTTTCCATTCAACGAAGTGTTATCACGTTTCGTGTCTACTTTGATTCTACTCGTCATTCGCTGAAACTATCAATGATTAAAGTACGAAACGTCTGTCAGAGGAATTAAACTGCAAGAAACACTAGGAAATTTGTAATATCACGATATGAATTAAAGCTCTTATTTATATATTTCACGAACAATCATTCGAATCTTCAGAAATGCAGCATTCTAAATTTATAAATTACGAACTGATTATTTGATTGTTCGTTGGTGTTGGGGAAATGAAAATACATTCACACGGAAGAAGCTCTGTTTGTGTATTTTACATTACAAAGAATCACTGAAGCCTTTAAAAATCCGTCATTGTGTAAATCTACAAAGTTTCGATGAAAAATTCTTAACCGATTGCTTCGATCTGGTGGCTTTAGCGTCAATGAGGCGTCGGAGAGAACGATACTGTCGCAACCAATTTCACCGTGAGAAACTCTTGGGAAATGCCTCGAGTACTTTGATCGCCCTACGAGACACGTTTCTGATGCAAGGCGGTTTGGTTTGGGTCCGGATGCGTGGGCGTTCGTCGAAGCCATTTTTCGGGTCATCTCTTTGAAAATAAGCGCCTCTTTAATAGCACGTACCTGATATTCCGTCACAGGTGCGAGACTTATTTCGAGAAGCCTGCGATGTTGTAGAGTGTTTCAAGAGTAGTTTCGAAAATGGGAACGGAAGTTTGGTGTTGTATATCTATTACGATATTTTTACCTGTCCTGTGGATGCAGGAAATGCCCTTTTGAAAAAACGTTGCATTACAAATTTCAGGTAGAATTACTTTGTCGTGGAGTTTTATGTAATTGTTGAAAATTGGATGTTGGAAAAATATATGGAATAATATATTTCATGTAATGTGTGAAAAAAATATACAAAGTATCCAAGGTACTTATTATGATATATAATGGATGAAACAAATTTTGGTTTAGATTCCATTTTTTTTTAATAGAATTAATTCTTGCGCGCAGTTTTTATTTTTTTCATAGAATCTGTCAGCAAGAAAAAAAGAGTCGGTTATAAAAATATATATTTCATACATTTCCCTAAAAGAAGATCAATATTAATATTACATCTAATTCAAAATGATGGATCGAAACCAAAAGAGAATGAAATGATATAATTAGCACGATCAAGAGAATTTTATTTTATTATAATAAGAATTTCAGCTTACAAAAAAATATATTTTCAGACAAAATATTGATGCCGCATCCATAGTGAATCGCATCCAAAAATCGAGGCTTGACAACGTGTTTTAATATCGTCGTTAATACTGAAATCGACATTGTTCACTATGGTAGTCAATTGTAATCGCGGACGATAAGCGGAGATTGCTGCCGAGAAAATAACGGAATTAGTCGAGTCGAATGACTCGGTTGGTTGGTTTTTAATTGACGACAGGCCAGCCTGTCGAGTAGCTTGTGTCAGAGAATCGACATACATCGGGGGAAATTCATGAAGCTTTGGCCCCCGGTGGGAACGTGATTAATTGATCTCGGGTCACGAGAGTTCGACACGTTGTTGAGAATCTCGCGGTCGGTTTTCGTGTTCACCGCGTATGCGTACGAGCGGTCGTTCCATCGCCGCGACGCGGATCGAACGAGGGGGGAGAGAAATATCAATTTCTTCAGTGGAGCGCGACTGTGTCGATCGTGTGTATATAAATGGTCGGATTAATTGTAAAGCGAAAGACTCGATCAGAGAGAGAGAGAGAGAGAGAGAGAGAGAGAGAGAGACGTTCGTAACCTATGCGCTTCGATCACGGTGGATTTGTTGCGCAATGAACGTGTTCTTTTTCTTTTTTTTTTTTTTCTTCTTCTTCTCTCTTCTCGTTTGGTATCGCGGAGGTAATCGGTTTGCTTTTAGTTTCTTTTTCACTCGTTTCTTTTATTTCTCTGCTCGCCTGTGTTGACGGTTGTTAGCGCCGTGATACACCTGCATAACGGCCTTTCGGAGCCGTCACGTAACGACCAGCTCTATCGACGACAAGTGTAAAGTCTCTCGTTCCTCGTATCCCTTCGGTATCGCTCGCAGGCATTTTTATTATCGTGCCACGGCCGCGTTCCCGCTCGATACGTCGACGCCGATTCCTTTCAGCTTCCCTCTTTATATCAGCACGCGTGGCCGTGCGTACGTAATTTCCATTAAATCAAACGTAACCCGTTGTAGCAACAACGTGGAGTAACATATTGCTGATGTTCTCGACGTTTCTTGAAAAGATCGTGGTAACGAGTACTTGGAGTGTACAACGTGATCCTGATACCTCGATGTGTAGATGTTTAACAAGCACAGAAAATTTTGAGGATATCGTCTGTTTTCTTTTTAATAAGTTATCTCCAACGTATTTGCAAATTGCATATCTGTCTTCGAATTTCTGACCATATAAACGTTTCCTCTTTCTCTCTCTCTCTCTCTCTCTCTCTTAACATTCACGACAATAAAATACTACAGTTGCCAGAGGCAAGTTTTTTTTTTATAGTTAGCAACGTTACACAATTGTCGTTTTCGAACTAAAAAGCTTCTGAATCCTCGTTGGGAATATTTTAGAACGTGCCTCTAGATGTTGCACCAGTAAGGATTGTTTCACGCTGCAGCGTCTCAGAAAATTTGTCTCTTCGTTTCTATCGTTCGCTGTCTTAATATCCGTCTTAATAACTCGTTTGAGCTACGTGCTGCTTTATTTTCAAGCAGTACTGCTCGTCTAATATCTGACCAACCTGTCACGCTCCGGTCGCCAGACGTATTTACGAGTATCAGATAAATTACCGAACGATCTGTTATTCCGTGCACACGTCCGTGAACGATGTCTTCCCGATTAAAATTAAAGAGTTCCCCATACACGAATATATATTCACAGGGCGAAAGCGAGGATACCGACTCGGGGACGTCGCTGGAATGTCTCGGATCCGCGTAAGGTGCATAGATTCGCGTGAATGCCGTACAAACCACGAATCGTTATGATCTTGACCTTTCGCCGTTGGCACAGAAACCTTGAATGACGAAACTAGGGAAACAATCGAGGTAGAAGCATTTGAGTCGACAGTCTTTTACGGCTAACGCTTGATATCCTGAGTAACAGTAGTCAAAGGAATAGCTTCGTAGCATAACGTGACAATTTGAAAAATATTTGCAACATGGACGTTTGTGAGATGTTTGAGGATGATTGAAAGATTATTCCTTATTTTTTCCAATCATAATTGCAACAGTCTGTAGATAGATTCGTAGATACATTGCACAAATTATACGTTCGTGCATTAGATATAGAATAAATAGAAATGAAAATTTTATAAACAGTAGTCAGAAATAAAAATTTCGTTACAAACTCCAGCTCTGCTTTCGAGTTTCCATCTCTTCAGTCGTGTTCAGAAAAATGCGAATTGCATAAACAGCCTACAATCTACTGATAGGTACGAGGTGTTATCGATGTATCAAACTATTACGAAATTTATTGCTTATTCATATATTCCGAAAGTTGTGCAACAACAGATACATTTAAAAAGGGTTGGAAGCATTTTGTAACGACTTGAACTTCAACCTTTTTTCACTCGCTCGATGAAATAGCGTCAAAATGCCGCGTCGATGACGCTCGCGTGCACGTAAATAACGCGCGTGCAGAGTTGGGGCAAGTTCGAGTGCGTTAAAAAAATTGACGGACAACCTGGTAACTCGCGACAGAGTCGCGCAACATCGTTTTCGAGAACGTTTCGAGAGGAGGAAGCACGTTGAGCGGCTGTTGGCGAGAGCTTCGTGTCCGGTGTCGGGCGCGGTCAACTCGTTTATCACCTTCGCCACACGCGAAATACAAACGTGTTTTCTATTAATCCCTCGCGTCCGCGGCGCGTCGTGTACGACGATGCAACCGGGTCACGCGAGCCCGCGCGATGACGAACCGAAACGGATGTTACCAGCCGAGTTTATCGCGACGCGGCGAACGAATCGTTCTCTCGAGTGTACTCGCTTCCCGTGAAATATGGACCTTCGCCGGAGGACCTACTCGCTGGAAACGGGAACGAAGTGAAAGAAGCGGAGTGCAGAGGGAGGCGGGGAAACAAGGAAAGGGCAAGGGAAGAACGACAGAAAAATGGGTGCGTTAAGCGTGAGAAATTTGTACGACCGGTTGAGAGAATCGACCGCGTTCTTTTCGCGAGACAAGCCTTCAGGAAAAAAGTGAATTCCGCGTTAATTATATATAAACGATCGTTTTATATATATATATATATATATATATATATATACACACACACACACGCGCGCGCGCGCGCGACTGTGTATGAAACGTGAGCGTGTAATCATTCATCGTTACTGGTCGATTAATTGAGGCGTCCGAGTGTTGTTGAATGGCCTGGACCGGTCGTTAAACGAAGCGGCGAGCGTTTTCCTTCTTTCTTCGTCGACGTCGCACGAACGAACGATGCAATTTCATTCGATGCACCGTTATAAGCCGTACGTTTTATAACTCTATATTCGCCGCGTTTCAAGTGAAACAGCTCGATTAATTCGCGGGCATAGAGCGACGTGTATCCGCCGGTGGAAGGATTTTCTGCGTCATTAACGCGAACGAGTTTTGATCGGCAATTAACACTACACGCCGCGTCGTCGTCGGGGGAATGTAGACGGGAGTTGTTGGAAGTACGAGCGCGAATCGGTAGCAGCTGTTCCTCGGCATCGGGAGCAGGTGAATCCTGCTACCGTTCACTGCCGAACACACACCGACGGGGAGTGTCGGCGACGCTGACCTAATCACCATCGCGCCCCTAATGACGTCCAACCCCTTTCACCACGAGCGATCCCTTCGAAATTCGCTTAATTGGCGATGGCGATGGTTATTTATCGCTGGCCCAAGGAGCGCTACCTGCTCCGATGCCAGGCGAAACCGGCGACACGATTCACCCGTGTAAACGAAAGTGTCCCGAGTGTCTTTCGTCCGATACTCTCTCGGTTTTCATTCCGTTACAACGTTCCGGTGCGTACAACTCCCGCTCGGAGATCTTTTATTTTGAACAAAACGTGCAAACCGTATTTTAACATTTGAAACGTGCGTCTTGTAACATATTTTAGTGTATTTATAGCTTTGTAGTTTTTCGGACGATGGATCACGCTCGTGTGCACATTACGTATAATATTTTAAACATGTGTATAAATATATGCATGTAATACGAAATACCATATACTGTATTTTATATGTGATATAATATTTCAAACATATATATTTATAATACAACTTGCTCGTACATTACAAATACGCATTATAGTTTTGTAGTTGGACGAAGAATCACGCTCACGTACGTTATATTTTAAACGCGTATATATAAATACATATATACGTATAATATAAAATGTAGAATTTTGTATTATATGTAATATAATGTAATACAAAGCATAGTGTACTGTATTTTGATAATTTAAAAGTGTATTTTGTAATACAACTTATTCGTACATCGCAGTTAAAATGCTAATATATTATAATTCCATTTCTCCAATCTGGAAACAAATATGTATCCTCGTTCCAAGAGCCAAAAGTGTCTCTCTTTTGCGTCTACCGAATTCAAGAAGAGCTGAAACCTTCATTACGACATCAGGAGCAATTATACGATATCTATTTGTCTGAACAATTAAACGTGGGATTTCATACAACGAAGAAATATATTCCTGTTTTCATGCTTCGTCACACGAAAGAAATCCCTGTCACGCTAGGGAAGATTCCATTCGTGGAATCCCCGAACCAGGGGATGTACTGCCAGTACTGCCTTCTGTATTAATTATCAGCTTAAGTTACAGTGCGTGTTTGTAACGATTTTACTGGAACGAATGATGGAAAACAAGAAACAACAAGTAGAATAAAAACTTGTCAAACTTGCAACTTGTATCAGGGGGAAATGCCCGAAATTGTACGAATGGCAAATGAAACGATACGATGTGCATGCGCTAGCACAGCAACATGCTTCGTTCAGTTAAAAAAAAAAAATCTCCAACGCGCACACAAGTGTCGACACGCTGATACTCATAAACTCGTGAGACATTCCGCTTTAATGCGTTCTCCCTTTCGGTTACGTTCAGCGGGGAGGTTCTCGCGCATCGTGGAACGATGGCACGAGAGATACGCATCGCCCTAGAGATCGTGATCGCCAGCGTGATAAATAGGAAGGCGAAATCGGTGAAAGTATGAATCCACGAAAGACGAGAGATCCGCGCGGAGGCAAGAATGCGATCTACTGGGATCGTACGTGCCAGTTTATATTTCATTGTCGGCCGTCGCCGGTGGTTAAAGCCAAGGAGCATATAGCGCCGGAGAAACGTAGCTCGGAATCTGGTTATCAGTTGGTTGGCGATCGCAGCCGAGAGAGACTCGCGGCTGATACGGGGCTCGCCTTTTCAACGGGAAACGAAGATTCAGGGACGCGAGCCGCGCGACAGAAACGCTGGAGGAGAGGAGAGGAGAGGAGAGGCCAGGCACATCAAAGGACGCCGGCGATAATTATAGAAATATGCGCGTTGATGCGTGCCGCTTTGTCGGGTAATCCCCGAAAGAGGGTCGCGAGTCTTCTCCTTCTCCCCTGCTGCCGCTGTGGATCTTATCTGTCCACGGTGCTCGTCCGCATCGGTAATACGGTTATTTATTTCGCCACCCGATATCTACGCGACGTAATCTATAAACGCATTGTTCCCCCTTTAACCTCCGAGCACGTTTCCTTCCTCGCTGTCGCAACAGCCGATTGCGTTCCTTTGCGCATTCGTACGCCTGCGATCGCGCACTGCCGCGGAAGTTGCTCTCCGTATCTTGATCCGTAATTGGTCCTTTCCTGCTTGATGAGTTCGTACGGGCGCGGTGTATCAATCAACAAAATCGCGAAACCAGTGGGATTTTAATTGAAGGCTAGCCCGCAGCTGGTGCGATTACAATTCGGGGGTAGCATCGGTCTCGTTTCTTGTTGCATTGGGTATGGTTAGCTGTGTCGTTGTAGAGTCGTTGGATTCGAAAGTCTTTCTTCGCGATATTTCTCCGATACTGTAGTCCGACACTATGACAATCGATCACTTTCGGTCGAAGAAGTTTCAGTGGGGGCTGGCAAGGTTGGTCATCTCACTCTGAAATCTTTTTTTTTTTTTTTTTTCGATTAACCTGAATTCATCCTTCTTCCGTCGCACCGTTATACTTTTCAAAATTGTAGAATATATACGATTCGTCGTAAAATTATATTGCGTGTCAACCTGAATAATGAAAAAAATCTGTCGAATTACAGCCATCCATCAGGAGAATGGAAAATTAAATAACAACTACGTGGCGCAGCATACCTCCCACGCTTAGCCACGTCAGTAAACGTCAAAGATCCTCCGCTTTTATCCCGTCATCAAAATTCCAGCGATCAGATCGCGAGGAACCTCGGGTGCTTGATCCCTGGCGATACACGCGGTCTCCCGGCGCAAAAGAATTTTTCTCCTCGCCGGCAAGGGACAACGCCGACGTCTCCTCGCGGCTGGAACGGTTCGGCAAAAGGGTAAAAGTGCTTCATTGTTTCGAGTCACGCCATCTTCAGCCGGCTTCTTCCTGCCGGTTGAGCGTCCGAGGCGCTGTCTGCGGCGGACAATGAGCGGCGTGCATTCGCGGGCCCACAGGTGCGTATTTGGACCGGAGGGGCGTTAAGGCCCGTTTTCTCCTAATTGGCAACATTTTTCTTATTTCGCTGGGCGGCGCACTCCGCGCCGGGCAATTGCGCCCGACAGCATTGCGAAGAATTCGCGAGCCGAGTGTAGAGATGGGATCAACGTGCAACGTGTACTTGCGAGTCCGACTCAAGTTCGATGTCTCGGTTTCGTTCCGATTGGTCTCTCAAAATACGAGACTCGAAAGTATCTCGAAAATATCTCGACGACTATACTCGCAAATCGAGCGAACGTAATATTCGATATACACATGTATGAATGTTTTGCACCTTGCTACTCTTACAATTAATCACTCTGTGTTACTTTTTAATATCGTATTGTTATTGTTTCAATGTAGCCAACGAGTCAATTCTTTTTCTCAACATGTATTATAATTAGACTACGGATTTTTGTGAAAAATCGCATCTTTGAGAATATAATCACAAAAACCTTGGTAGAATAGAACCTTGGTAGTAAATTGTTTCAAAAATTGTATTGAATGTTGTACTTTGAATGATTTATCTGCACTTTGTGCACTTTCTGCAATATTACGCTTTAAAATTTCTTGTAAATTCATGAAAATCCATAGTCTAATTATAATTTTTTGTAATGCCTGTTTGTGATCGCTTTCAAAAATATTCCAATCTCAATTTGCTCTCACGATACGAATCATCGGAAAGAAGCAATCGATCTGATCTCTTTCCATCGCTATTTATAACCGGAATCTACTCGAATCTGCTCATTTTCGTTTCCAGAAATATTCGAAACTATCCCATTTACAAAAGGTCGAAGGTTCGAACTTACTTGCGAGGCGCTCAATCCCATTTCTAGCCAATTGTCGTTCCGGGTTGCACCGCTACTTGTGCTGTTGTCGTCGTTGAAAAAAAGAAAAAAAAGTAAAAAAAAAAAAAAAAGAAAAAGGAACGCATAGATCGTTTTACGGTTATTTCACGTTGCGATTGAGCAAACGGTGCGACCGTCGCATATTTCTCCGGCTGTCGAGTGGCGAACGAAACGCCTTAAATCTTATCTCCCCGTTGAACACCGGATCGGACAGTTCGGTTCGGTATCGTGTGTCCCAGCTTCTGGATTATTAACTTATTCCGGGCTACGTTACGTGACACCGGGCAATACCGGTTCCTAATGATAGTAATAGCACCCACAACTCTGTGTAACCGGCTGTTCGGTGCAGGTTGAACGCGAACATTATCACGTTTACGAGAACCTCGCGACATACCGACCCGTTTCCAACCGACGTAACGACAATCTCGCGGACTGGCTTGTCTCAGCCGAGCTATGAAACTTTACCTGTCTTTGCGGTTGATTTAGAATATTTGCTACTATATATGTATTATATCTACTGTGCGTCTACTGTACTGTACACGTATATATTGTCTGTCTACTATTTTCTACTACGTCTATGTATACTTTCAGTGAAAGGTAAAACGGGGTTATTTGAACCGTGATAAATAGTTTGCCTTGAATAATATTCGCGGATTGCATTTATAGAAATCTGCAATTGTACACGATGCTTGTACTTGTGAGAAAATGTACGAAAATATCCAGAGCGCTCTCTGTAATATTTTATTTGTTTACACGGTTTTCTAACTCTGTTGGTAGGTTTCATTTTGTCAGTTACATTCTCAAAGATATAAATTTACATAAAAATCTACAGTCGAGTTGCGAACCATCACAAAGCTTAATAAAGTTTGTGAAACACCTCGAAAATAATTGTTTATTTGATCGTTTGCAAAATTTTACAGATTTATGTTTTACTTTCGGACAAGCTGCTCGAGATGAAGGGATTCGCAAGAATGGCTTCCTCACCATGTTCATCCCACGTGTCCTTCAATATGTAAGTGCAACGAATTTATCATTTCGATAGTAGCTGTGATTCAAAAATAATTTCAGTTTAACCCCCTTCATTACCAAATAACTGATTTAGATTTATGTTACATATCGGAGGAAAAATCTCGAATAAAAGAGTTACACACATACACATTAATACTAATAGTAATTTCAAAGTTTCTTCTGTACGTCAAAGCAATTAAATCTCACAGTTTTGACACAAGATCTGACATTAATAAAATTGCATGAAATCTCGAATTCTCGGAATATCAGGGGGAACTAACATTTTGATTCATGTTTATTCTTCTCTATACACTGACACCCATTCGTGGTTCACACGGTCCCGAACGAAGCGAGGGTAGCGCTTGTTCTCCGGTGTCTTATCGTTCACCATGGCGAACATATTCTATTGGCAAAACGATCGATTCGCTCGACGCGCAAATTAAGATTCTTCAAATGATCGTTGTTATGCTTGTCGAATACCAGGAAGCGAGTATCGCCGCGCATTCTTGCTTGCTGACCCCGAAACGTAAATTAACATTATCTTGGCTGTGAGACGTCCACGGTAGCGACGCGACGACCAAGGGAATACCGATTGAAATTATTCCGTTCGATTGGAACGTTGATCGACAAAACTGGCAAGTTCATTAAGCAGCCTTGCTTCTTTCCTTGCCTCCTCTAAAGCCTCGAACCGGTCAGCGCGATAATTTGCAATAACTCGCCGGGTAAAGTTATCGGTTGCATTATATTCGGATGATTCTGACCGGCGGAAATCGGAAACGAAAAGAACGTGTTTGACGAAATGATAATCGTTACGATTGCTTCGTTAATCGTGCGCCGGTCAATTCCGCGAGTGATTATCTTCTCGTGAAATGTGGTTGGTCGTAACGAAGGAAAGGAAATTAAAATGTTATCGCATCTTGCTTCGTTATTCCGTACGCGCCGCGAAAAAACGTGAGAACAATTGTACGGGACGTCGTGGTACAACCAGATGAGGCAATTCCACGTGAAAAAGAGTCACGTCGACAAGGGAAAATGAAACTTTTTGATTCGAATTTGGCCAATCCCGAACTGAGATTCCTCCTGTAACGAGCGGAATAATCTTCTATCCAAATCCGGAATTACAGTATGCGCGACAGACTTTCAAACTCGATCTTCTCGAAAACAAAGAATCGAGTGAAAAATAATATTATTTTCTTCTCTTCGATTTATTTTTGCACGTAGACTGAGTCATTGGCTCGTTGCACCAGTTGCGCGTTAAATGACGCCTCGTGCCCATTTACGTTTCCCTCGTTTCGAAATATCATGCGCAAAGATGAACACAAAACACGCGAATATCACTTTGTACGTATTTTAATTAAGCATCGTCTAAGTAGATGGATGACAGGGAATGCAGCGAGCGACAGAAGCTTTCAGCAGCGCTTCAATCTTTTGATACTTGGCGCTTGAAAAGCGCTTATAAATCGTTTGTACAACCGGCCGAGGAAGATCGATCATTGTCACATTCGCGCATCTCACGTCCATCTAAACGCGATTTTACATATTCTGTAATTTATTCCCGGAACAATCGCTGAACCACAGCAATTTATCAGCGGACGATTATCTTATCCAACGTTAGATTCGTTAAAATTTATTGCACGATTTTTTGTTTCTCTTTGTTTCACGAAGTTAATAAGTATTTAACGTGTCGACAGTATTTCATCGAGTTTTCGTCAACAGTAATTTTCTGGAGCTATTGTACTCGTGTACACGTTTAGGGTGTCTATTTTTAAAACGGAATATTCAAATTTTGCAGGAAATTTGCACGTACAAGTTTATAAAAAAAATTATTAAAGAGGCGAAAGATGAGAAGAAAATCTCTTTCGTTAAGGGATATCCCATTGTATCTATAAATCGTGATCTACATTCTAAATTATCACGATTGATAAGTAGATTGAGAATTTTTGTGCATTTATGGAAAATTTACAATGTAAATTTACAATGTAAAAGTACAGATATAAAATACAGAAAATAAGATATTATCTGTTATCGATAAAAATATAATCCACATTCTACTTATAACTTAACTGTACCAAGATTAAGTTTTTTTTTTTTTTGACATTCGACGAATAATTAACCAAGCACGGAATGCTCGTTTGAACTTGAATTTTGTTAAATCGCGATATAATAGTTTTTGCCCGAGTTGGTAATCACGTTGACAGTTAGAACCAGTTTTTCGACATTTTCGAGATTTCTTTTGGACGTTTTAATTTTAAACATCTAGCTGGAAAATATGTAATAATGAATATGGAAATATGAAAAATATGTAATATGATAATATGTATCTGTGTATTAGTGTTTGCTCGAGGGAAATGAAGTTTATCGCGACGATTGAATGAAAAATGTCGCGCGTAGAAGAAGCCGTTGGAAGCGCAAGCGCGATTTTTGTTGGCGCGAAAGTTGAAACGATAATAATTAGAGGGATATTAAATCGATTCGCGTGTGAGATTCAACTGACTGTGAATCGGCATGTGAAGTTTAATTTCCAATATCTGATAATATAATGAGACACGGCTCACACTGAACCCAACTAATCATACTTTGCATTAAATTAACTGCGAGTGTTTTCTGTACTTCTTCATTTACTGTCGGGCTGAAGTCGTTGATCTTTTAATATTAATTCTACATCGAGACTCAGCTGTCGATTAGAAGGGAACTTCGTTTCATTTTGTTGCTCGTGATTAAATTGCTGAAGAAAGACATATAGTAAAAAAAATTATTACGACGTGAAAAGCTTTCGAAATGAAGAACACCTGCGTAACTTGTTTCAAGTATTTATAGTAGAAACTGTCTCGCAGAGTTTTGAAGAGCGCGCAACGCGTTAAAAAAAAAATTATTCAACCATCTCGTACAGCGAGAATCGCGCGACCTAAGTGAAATTCGCGAAGTTGATTTTTAGCCAGCTAGATCTCTTGGAGAAACGACCGCGGTGAAAGAAACTCAGGCCCTGGAGGCTGTGCTTTGGCGAGCGGCTATCGCTCGATTCCACGCGTTAATCCCACCGGTACCGTCTGGTAATTACCGGTTAGACCATTCGTTAGAGCTGTCGCGCCTTCGGGACGATTCTTAATGGGCGGGTGGAGGATCGTGGTGGTACGTCACCTCGATCTCAGCCTCAATCAGCCTCGAACACCGACGAATCGCAGAAATCGCAGAAAAGTCCTCCGAGCGAAGACTCGGTGTATCTGGCTGCTTTATTACAGGATACATCTGTTTCTGGCCTGACCTGGTAGCGTGTAATCACGCCGCGTAATTCGAAAGCACGAAAAGGGAAATTGCCGATTAGCCGCTCGCGCGTTTCTTAATCGTCACCGACATTACGCTTGCCGAGCGGTTTCACGCTGTTTCGCGGAAAGGCGTATACGTGTTCTTTCTTTTCTTCCCTTTTTTCCCCCTCTTCTTTCTTTTGGAGCTGCAGGCGTGCAAGGCAAGAGAAACGATATTTGCTGAAACTGGACGGCTTTGCATAATAATTAAGCAATTAATAACATTGGTCGATTGGCGAGTGACGAGCGTAGGTTACAAGATGTCTGTCGCACGAGATCCTTTGTAATTTTATAGTTACAAACGTTACGCAGTACGTAGATTGACTTTTTCCCTTTTGTATTGTATCACGAAATGAACCTGCAAACTTCGCTACGTTTTATTTAATGTTGATTGTAGAAATTCGTGGGAGAGAATTTATTGGCACTAAGTGCAAATTTTCGCTAACTTGTAAAAATGCAAAAATACATAAACGCAGGACTAACTGCTGCATTAAAGAAACTTTTATTTACGCTTGGATCGCTTGAATCGTATTTCTGAAAATTGCACGACGGATCAATGAAATTTCGAAAGACATGAAAATAACAAAAATGAGAATTCACAGGGAGGTAGTAAATCCGTCGGCCCACAAAGTGAATATTAAATCGTGTCTGCGGGAGAAAAATAAGGTCCTGCGAGATAATCTCGCAAGATGCTTTAGTAAATCGAGGAATAATCATTCCCGTCCACGGGGAGAACGTCAAATTGTGTTTGTTTTGAAGGGAACGTGCATCAGGAAGGAGAGAACGTTTAACGAAATTTGCAAGTTTATATGTCCGATGCGTAATTCACGAAGCGCGTGTATATATCAGGAGGATGTAATCAGTCATTTTAGTACAGTGAAAAATAGTGGACGATTTGCGAACGAAATTACGCATCGCGTTGTGTTTTCTGGCTTGACCATTAACGAGTGCTCCAGCCGGCGTGTTCCTCGAAGCGATGAGCAGTTGCACGTTGCTTTCCCGGCCAGGACGTGTATAACGAATGACGTCCTAAATAACGCGGCCTGCCGGATTCGCGAACGAAAATCGCGCGTCTTCATCGTCCGTAATCCTCGTTTGCTCGATTCGCAGCCGCGTGTTCCGCGCATCGCAGTCAGGCGTGTTCGGTTCATACGTGCATTCGGATTAAATCATGTCGATCGCTGGTGTTCGTCTCTCGCTCTGCTGGACTCTTTCGACAACCACGCGAGAGCTACGAAATCGACTGAATTCGAGTTTCATTCGCGAGAAGGAAGCTTGCCTTCTGAGTTTCTCTTGCTCATAAGTATTAATGCAATGTTTCCGATTTATTATGTTCGAGTCGAACAGAATTTTATATATTCACAAAGGTACAGTTATAATATATACAAAATATATAAAAATGCTTGTTAAAGTTGTTTGACAGTGTTAAGATATCTATTGATTTTATTGTGTCTCAAGGAAGTGATTAGTCGATCAGAATTTTGTATTTGTGCACGTGCATGAAAGTTTGTCAAAATTATTTGTAGAAAAATTACAGTAACACAGCAATTTATAGATGCTAAATATTTCGAGTGAATTGAATCAAAGTATTGATAGCAGTCAAAGAACTCGAACAGATATATAAGAAAAGAATTAATTTTGTTATATGAAATTGATGAAATTATTCTTATATCAAAAGACAAGGCGATACATATCTATAATAATTCTTGGAGATTGTTAGGTCTGTTTAAATTTTAATAGATATTTTTATACCTACGAACATGTACACTATTGCTTATAGTTATTCAAATAACTTTAAAACACTGTTCAAATAATTTGAATTCAACACGTGCGACATTTCTAACTGATGATGCAATAATAATACACAGGTCAGCGACCTATTTAGCTCGTATAGTAGAAGTGAAGCAAAGTATACAGCACAGGATGCGTCCTTCAAAAAATTATATCGAGGTATCGCAAATTCCGTGGCACTTATCCAGTGCCGTACTAGGTACTAGAATGTAAATATTCACGAAAAACATGATTTGTTATATACGCAGATTGATCGTAATCTTTGCAAACGATGAAATGTAAGGTGCAAATTCATAGATTATACGATGGACGAGAATTTGAAACGTAGTGCGAAGAAGAAGGAAATCGAGATTGGATATCTCGCGTTCAATTATATGGAAGTGTTTCATAAAGCTGGCTCGTAAATAACGAATCGGCGCTCGATGCTCAAAAGCGTAAAATAAAAGAGTAAATCGGCGCGATTAGTGTAATAAAATCTATTGAAAAGCAGTATCGGGAGCGCGTTAAGAGCCGAGGAAATTGCGATTTACACGCGAACGCTCATTACGCGAACGATCGACCGCTCCTCGGCGACGGTTAAAATAAAAAAAATCCCACGAGCGAGAAATCGCATATTTGCTTAGGGCGGAACTGATTGGCGTCGAGCGACAGCGATAATTTCGAATCGCGCGGGAACGCGAATTTCCGGCAACCGGGTAACAACGTATCGAATGCAAAATTTGCATTTATCGACGCACGACGGGTCCGGGTTGCAACCTGCTATTACTCACTGTTGTAACATTGCCGCTTGATATCGGGACCGTTACGCAGATTACAGATAAATTGGAATCTTGATTCTTTTGCATTACAAAAAAAAATTCATTATTTTCAAATCTTTCTCGCTGGATTATACGTGTCAAACATTTCTTCGAAAGCTACATTTACGGCAAATTTCATCAAGATCGGTGATTGACACTTCGGCGTGTTCCCCTCGTCAGATGAGAAACTTGTTTCCAACTTCCTGTCTCTTTTTGTGTATCCAAGGGATTCTCCACAAATTCCAAATTGTAATTAAATAACGATTGAAAAACATTTGGCCTTTTTTTCGGTCGTGTCTCTCTAATAGTCGCGACATGTATAGTTCGTAGTCACGAGTATCTGCCCACACGGTGACGGTCACGCAGATCGGAGTCTGCAGCGGTCACGGACGTGTCGCGTTCGCGTCGAAGAAAACGTTACTTCCGCGATAAATTATTTCGCCGTGTCGGCGGCGTTATCGGTGTTTTCGCGCGACAGGAGAAACGGTCCGTGCGCGCCAACAAAGTCTTCCTGACGAGTGTACAAATCGATTGCGGCGGCCAGCGACGACGAAACACGTTCCCCCCCCCCCCTGTGTGTTGGAGGTCGTCAAACCTGCGGAGGTTACGTAAAACCTTGCACACTTCGCATCCTGGTACCTACGCACCGGAGATATACGACCGACACGTCGATAGTGTACGTCGTCGTGGCAATCGATCACCGGCCCTTTAAAATGTGGAACGTTTGTCTGTCTAGCGCTTTCTGCTGACTCTGATAAGCTGCTGTTGCCGGGGCTTGCGGTGACTAACGTCCATCTTGGGCACGAAGGAACCCAGTCGTACGTTCGACGATAGATATATCGGTAATTTGTGGCCACGATCACGAGGGATACCACCTTGAAGTCCGTAACGACAATCGATTACGAGAGAAAACGATTCGTACAGAATTGAGATTATCTCGGCAGATTTTCGATGTTTTCTGTCGCGTTCGTTGACTTTTTGATTTCGGAGTATTTCTTTCATTTTAGAAACGTCTTTCTAAATGGCGTGCACGCAGATATATAATGGAACCGGCAGAGTTAGATAAAGTATAACTCGAAATTTGGAAGCATACTTAATCTTTCACGCTTGAAATACAAATATTAAAATTTCTTTTTCAAATGTTACGTAGTTAGTTTATGTAATAACTTTTTATAATTTAATTCTTTGCAGCTCCGATTATTAAATCTTTAATGTTGCAAATGCTATCTGACTACGTCGGTAATTGTAAAGAATTGTGAAAAAAAATAATTCATCCCTTCTCGAGGAAGAATTATCGTCCAACCTTCCGGAACCTTGTCGTAAATTTTTCCCGAGTGCAGACGCTTATCATCGATATGCTCGTACGCATATTACACCGTCGCGTGGTAATAAATGTATCATGAGCGTTATTACCAGCGGCCTGGCAAGGAGAAAGGTAGGGAAAGGTGTCGAAAGAAAAATGTCGAGACCCCGGCTTGTAGATAAGAGTTTAATTATCCGCGCGAAGCGCGCGATTGGCCTAGGGAGGGTCGATTAGGAGCGTACACACGGTACCAGAGGTCCACCTGCGTTCGTACGCTCGCGCTAGGTATACTTCTCTCTACGCAGGCATCGCGAGCGCGATAAATCTCGCGGAGTCAGGTGGACGATGGTCATCAGCTAGTCTCGGCGTGTAAGAGCACGGTACCGGGGTTCAAGCCTGTTCTCATGAGGCCCGGATGGCCTAGCGACGACCCACGACCCTGCTGGCCACAACTTACCACATCGTACACCCGCAATGCTGCCTACGATCCCCTACGCCGCATTCCTGACCCGGAGCATCGGGTCGGAATACGCAATCTCGACGAGCAGCCACGTCGCCAACACCGGGACAGAATGCAACCTGCGATTGCGCGGTGATTTGTCGGTCGACACCTTTGACAATTGGAAAGAAACTTTCGTGCCAGCGGATGGTATATTCCTGAAATACATCGATGTGGATCTTAAATGGATCTAATTATATGGAGAATTTAAAAGTACACTTTCTTTTGTCGTAGAGTAAGATTCTTGTAAAATCCAGAAGCTTTTCAGACGACAATTGTAATATTTAATTGATCGTTGTCAATAAGTTTTCAGCGGAATTAATTCGATTCGAATTTCCCAAATTGAACAATGGTCGAGCGTGCGACGCGAGACGTTTGAGAAGAAGTCTCAGATTTTTATTTTATTAAGTTAAGTTAGCTAATCTAAATCTGATTTAATTGGTCCGCTCCGTCGCGGAAAACGTGGAATGCGAAATAAAGTCAAATGTTCGAAATTAACATTGACGTAAAATCCAAAAGTTCAAATTTCCAAGGCGTGATATCCGACGATAGCAGGTTGCTCAAATCCTCATTCCATAGCTCGTACGATAAATGTATTGGTCTTAATTCGCTCGAATCGAATTTACGATCGTATATTATCGTCGATTAGAGGGAGAGGGTACGAAATACTCTGAACAAAGGGCTTCCTCCGGCGCGATATATCGCTGGGATCTTGTCGCGTTTTACGATCGCCACGATCGCGAGGATCTGGAGTTGGTGAATCGCGAGACATCGAGAGGCGAGCTGCGGAACCCGTGGCGCCAGATAGCATCTCGACAAGCGGTCGCACAATGCCAAACATATTAATTAATATGCGTTGCGTATCGTAAGGGCAGCTTCACGGTGGTATCTCATAACCACCGTAGGCAAAACGACGTCGTCGCAAATTATTCTCTCCTAACGGTATCGTGGAAATCTCTCCAAACAGTTAAACGACGTGTAATACGCGCACGCATGGGAAAGAAATATATATCTCTCTCAATCAAGAAGATAAATACGTTGAAATGCTCTGCGATAAGAAACGACTAGGTGCCTCCAGCGCCTTGATACAACATTCCTTGATTCAATAGAAGCGACCTGATGGACGACAGGGAATCTCATTTACGTTTCTGTGAAGAGGACAGATCTCGAAACGTGCGTCTCTTCCAGTGCGAGACATCACTCAGCGATGTCACGCTATCAAGGAAATCGTCTTTTACACTAATTTTCAAGGTGAGAGGTGCGTTCCAACCGCGAACGGGATCTCGGTGATTGTAATTGCACGATTGAATATTGTCCGGCTAAGTAACTCTTGGATCAGCGGGAACGAACCAGCAACCCGTTCAGGGTGCGAACGCTTACGCGCCTTCTCGTTACACCTTTTTACTGTTTCTCCGAAAGTTTCGCCGCAGAGGTCGTTACGTGAACGTACATACACGCATACGAACGTAGGCTCTGTCGCTCGTTTGTGTTTCGCGTTGCTTTTAATTCTTGAACCAACGAAGTTTACTGCGAATGATTCGATCAAGCACCATTTGATCATCGCACGGTGTACACTGGCTCTCGAAAGAATTGATCATCCCAATTATTTTAATAATTCCAATATTTATTAACCCGAACAAGGACATTTGCGATTCTTTTCAATCGAGTGGTTATGAAAAAAGAAATTTCACAGGTTTGCTTAATCACCTTTTCATCCGTAGATTCCATAGTTGATTTATGAAATTTTATGAAAGTGCCTTAGATTCTATGAGTTTACGAAAGAAGAAACGGCACGATCAGTTGGAAATGAGATCCCCTCTATATTCGCGTTTGATATTATACTGTATTCAACGCGCGATAGGGAACTGCTTTGATAAACGAGACAAGTTCGAGGCATCGTGAGATGTTTTACGATCGGCTGTTGTTCGAAAGGGAGTTTTCTCTTTCTCTTTTTTCGCCCGTGATTCTCTCCTCTCTCTCTCTCTCTCTGTCTTTGTCTTCTTAACAAACGAAGCCACGAGCTTGCGGAAGGAGAGTTTCGTTCGTCGGACGTTAAATTAAAGAGTCTTCACCCGGCTTCTTCGGTTGCCGTGAGCGAACGTAATGGGCCGGCGGATCGTTTTCTTGCGTGTAATATCGCGTCATTAGTCGCCAAGCGAGAAGAAACGAACCAGCGCACGCTTATCCTTCTCCCGTTATCCCTCTGTCTTCTTTGCCATCGTCGACGAAGCACGTAGTACGGTGTGCGTAGCTCGCGTGATAGCGCTCGCGCGGATTTCGCGTCTTTTGACGAACAGCTTTAACGCAGATGAGAGGAAAGAGAGAAAGACGCGCACGGTCGTTTCCGGCACGGCTGGCGAATCGCAAAAATCCACCGTGACCGTGAATTTTCTTACACGCGCCGTGCCTCTCTATGATTGTTTCCGCGAAAACTATGGCGCAGGGAGATAGGGAGAGAGTCGCGACGTTGGACGCGTACCGTGCGGGGATCATTTAGATGTCGTTAGCGGCGCCATTGTTCGAGAGGCATTCTCCTTCGTTGACACGAATGCAATTTTTCGTGGATGTTTCACAGATTTGTTATCATTTATTCAAAATATTCACCGGCGAAACACTTTCTGCTGGTGTCATTGGAAAGGAACGATGCTTTCAGTGTAGTTGGATTTGGAGCAAGGGAGAAGAAACAAGAGAAATATTGTCAGATATTAAAGAGTGTATTTTCAACTATTCTATTAGCGAGCAATCTCTAAATTATACGGTTTCCTGTTCTTTGTATTTTTCTCGGATAAATTTCGACTTTGGTATATAATATAAAAAAATGTAAAATATTAAGCTAGAATAAGATTTTCTGAGATTTTTTGAGATTTTCTGAGATTTTCAATTTTAGCAGCTTAAAATTGCCTCAAATAAAAAATTTTATAATCTGAATATTTACGTTATTTTTTTTTTTAAATGGTCGGTGGTTCTGGCATTAGGAAGAGTAGCACATATCTAGAATAGTAAGAATAATCGCTTTCCGCCTTTGCGAACATAAATCTCAATCTGAAATCAAATTCATCGCGTCATTAATCGTTAAATCGTTGCAACGATTGCGAGGAACGGAATTCTAGTTCGTCCCAATGCACGTTAACGCCAGCACGAATATAATATTGACTGATTTGAATTCATTATATAATTAAATTAGCCGCGAGTCACCGGGTGGATATTATTAGATCGTGATATTTCTTTTACAACGAGTGAGACGTTTAAATTTATCATTTTATAGATTCGACAGCTGCGTTTATAGGCAATCTTCACACTCCGTTAAATTCAGTTTTCTTTTTCATCGTGCCGCAAGTTTTCTTGGCCAATAAAACCGCGCCGCGCCGACTGGTTTATTGTGATTGCCACGACGTGTTTTCGAAAGTTTTCTTCCGACATTTGCATAATTGTGTCGTGTACTCAACGTCGTCGAGTACATATCGAGCGTCACGGTTACTTACGACGCGTCGCAAACCAAATTGCTTGTAAACACTTCGACAGAACGAACGATTGTTCGAGATCATTTTCCCGTCCTTTTCTTTTCAACCTCGTGACTCCGCACTTGTTGACACTAAATTGCAAATTTTTAAACATTCACGATCATCTAAACTGGATATTATTTTATTTTATTAAATCACAACAACATTGGATTATTTGATGGATAATTTATCTTCAGAAGAGTCATGTCAGTTTCGATCAGAGAAATTCGTCTGGATTTTTCAGGAACAATTGTAATTGATGCGTATATTTAAATGAAATTGACTGAAATAGTGTCGACAGTCCAATCCTAGAAAACTTAATCACCAATTCAGGCATCTTCAATTAGACCATGTCTATGTTTCATTATTAAATACCACTACTGTAATAATATATGGAGTGCAATCTCGCATTAATTAAATAATTTACAAATAAAGTCCAGTTTAAGATCCAGTTCAAATGAGAGAACTTTTCTAAATATTTTCTTCTAAATATTCCACACATTTTTACACATTAAATTTGCATTTTTATAACTTCTAATTTTTCCGCGAGTGCGCGACAGTTCAAGTCTGGTTGTCACCTATCGTGTTCCCTGCAATTCGCGTGTCGTGCGTAGTAAGTCGATCTTACGTAACGGCAACGACAAGCTGCCTCTACGCGAAACTCGATCGCGGATCGATGAAAAATTTCGCCGGCAGCTTTTTTCCCAGCTGTTTGGAAAATCGACGTGACAGTCCGTCGAGCCGTGATAATTCCCCTGACTCGATCATCCTCCGTCCTCGTTCGATTGCCGTTCCTTTCTCGGAATCACCGTCCACCGCAGGTGGGTCGTTCATATTTATAGTCGGTGCCTAACGTACAAACATTATGTTAATATTTGTTCAATATTTGTACGGCCTACGTGGGCGTTCGGCGTCGCCTACGCGGGTGCGCGCACACACCTTAAAGCCGAGCGTTCGTCGAAAAGAGCGACGTAACCCATTATGTGTCGCGGCTCGCCGAACCTCGACGCTTAAGATGTCCACCTCCGTAACTTTCTTTCAGCCGTGGCAATGGAAAAATATTATTCCGATGTTTCGTGACGTGTGTGTAACACTGCCACTCGCTGCTTGGCACCGGGAGATTCCTAACGCCCATTAGACTCGAAAAAGTTTTTGCAAAACTTGTCCCGTCGAGGATGAAACTGTTGCAGTTTCGGAGAGAGTGAGACGTGAAAATTCTGAAGGATACAGAGGGAAAATATGGAAGAAATGAAACGGCAGAAAGTAAAACAGAAGCTTCGAAATACCTTCTTAATTCTTCGATGCCACTGAATATCACTGAGATCGGTTATATTTGTTGCGTCATCGCACATGGATGAATTGTCGAACGAAAATCAAATTCATTTGTTCTTGTTTAATGTAGCAACGATAATAGATTCCAAGCATGATGGATCAAAAGTAAAAACAAATAATGCAGAAAATATAGAAGAATGAAAATTAGGAGACACTTAAGGGTTAAAGTAGAATTTTCTCACCACTTGATTATAAATGTTAAAAATCTATGAATACAAAATATAAAATGATGTTAGATGTAATATAAATAAAATAATTATAAGTGTTAAATATAATATGAGATGAAATAATTATAAACGTTGAAATCTACCTAGAAATCACAGCGATTCGTGTTAGAATTTTTTCGTGTTGCAATAACGTCGCTCTAAACGTAGCGTTGATCTCTAAACGACACCGATACACACATACACCGACAATATTTATTGCCATCAGTTTTATCGCTCCGATTCGACTTCACCTTACATTCGTCGAAGTCGTTCGAAGAGTATGTGTCATCGAGTTTTCAACTGCACGTACGAACGTGTGGGTGTTTCGTGATCTAAGTGTCTCGAGCGGGTCACGACATGGGCGATTTTCTTGATCCACTATGAATCACCCTCGTTTCGAAACCACGCTGCTACACTTCACGCGGCTCCGACCTATCAGTCTTTCGATTATCTGCCTAATAATTCGTATTGCCGCCTTCATGCTCGTCGACTTTTGTGTTTAGTTTTCGACCATTTCCAAAAGAATTTTCTGGTGACCTATTTCTACATTGCTTAAAAATACTTCGTTGTTAGAAGCATTCCATTTCTCGGCAAGTGGTAACCGAAACTTTTCATTTTGCTAGATATAACGTGAACACACGTATTAAGTATTAAGTACTTGGAAATCGAAGAATCGTCATAATCATAAAAATCAAGTTAATTTATGTCATTTGTAGACAGATACAACGAATCTTTTTAATTATTTGTGATATATATATATATATATATATATATATATATATATATATATATATATATATATGCTTCATAAAGTAGCTAACATCAATTGGGATAAATAAAAAAGCAATAATCAAAGATTAATTTTATAGAGACATCTTCAAATATACCTACGTGTTTGGAATCACATTCAAAACGTTTGTATAAATTTTATAAAGTGTCAGCTATTTGTTATTTAGTAGTTGAACGATACAGGTAGTTATTATCTTTGTTTCAGATTAAACGTAACAGGGTATTTCATTTAAATTACAACGAGATATAGAATTTCGTTCGAAACGGAACGGAATTATCAATCTTTCGACGAAACTGCGCAAAGTGTCCAATTATTTATGCACGATAACGTGTATAAGTACAGCTATAAATTACGCGAATTTCCGGGTTAAATTCCCATCGATCATTCTCCACTAGTGTATTTGACATTCCCTTGTACAAATTTAGCGTTGCTTCACAACGTGGTCGTTCGAAACTCCACCGGATCCGAATGATTCGACTTTAATTAACGTCAATTAAGGGGCGTAAATAATTCCCGATGTCCTAGCAGTACAGCGTGCAATTGCCAATTGACAGGTGTACCAATCGTTTTGTACGGATCATCCGACACAGAAAGTCATTCGTTACAATTCTTTACAAGTTCTCAATCTCCATTCACAATACAACAATTATCCGGAGACTTACGATGGACACTATGAACTGTCCATTTGTGCAAAACATTAACGATCATTCAAATAGTCACCGTACTCGTTATCTCGATAGAAATATCTGCCAATCTTCACTGCAGCTTTCTCTCTCTTTTTCGTCATTCCTCAAATACGCTTATTTATTCTTTCTTTTTTCTTTTCGTGATTCATTAGCAAAAGTGAAGATGCAGGAGATGAAGAGTCATTCAAATAGTGCATGGCTCGGCATTCCTCACACCACTCGCCTAAACTCACTAATAAATACTATCCAGCAGCCTATTGTTAGGTACCGTGACCCGTGATTTATGGCAATTAACGCATGATTTGCCTGCTCGTCGAGTGACGTACGGAGTCGAGTGTTTCTGTTCGTTCCGATCGTCCCGTTCGTTCGACTTTCAACAGCCGCCGATCGATCGTGCGACTAATTTATACCGCGGTTCCGCGCCACGATCGGCTAATTGTTTTTTCAGGCCACCCTTTTGCCGTGCGCCTCGTCCACGTAAGATCGTACGTCTTGTTGCGTGCCAACGGACTCGTCGCTCGCGATCGTTCATAGATCTTCGCGTCTTCGCTGCCGATCGAGTACGATTCGCTGTCGGTGTTTCGATACTTTTCGTTCCGGGATTAGGGTTAAATAATAGGTAACGCGGTGACATAATACTTCGAGAGTTAGTAATTGGTTCAATTATTTTATTATACTGTGAAATAATGTGTATATGTAGATATGTAATTATAGCGAAATGGTGGTTGGAAATATAAAAAAAAAAAAAAAAATGTCACGCTAATATCTATAGTTTCTCGTTAAGAAATTATTTCATATCTTTCTTTCGTAATACAGTGATAATAACAGCTTCCATCTGCTTCATTTCGAAATTTTTCACTTCGAGACGGGATTAAATAACGGGATTCTTCTTTTTCTCAACGTATTCTTGAGATAATAGTTTGAAAGTTGGTAATTGATACATTGAACTATTCCACGAAGAAGCACACGGGCGAAGATTTTTGAGAATATTCAGAGAATAATGTTCATTTATGTTTTCTTATTCAAAAATTATTTCATATCCTTAATGATAGATTGCTTCGATCAATTGTATTTTCACGCAGGACTAATCCTTCCATTTCCTTTAATTTTAATTATTTGTCAATTTGTTTCACGTGAGGCAGTAAGTAAATACTTTTCTTGTACCCTGCACTTCATAAAACTAAAAATTATGCATCGAATGGATAAATATATGCGTATGCCGTGATTATACGATACGTTCTAATTTTTGTAAATTAGAATAAGCAAAGAGGCGTTCCAGATTTTTCATCAACGCTCGGTTAATGAGAACGAGGATTAGAGTGTGTTGCCAACGTGTGATTAGTTAGAGAGACGATGGTTACAAATAGAAAATTGCTTTGCGGCTGTGAACATTTTTCAGGACCTTGATACGTGGACAGGGAAGTGTAATTATAATATTCTGTATTTGTATAAAGACACACGTGATTCGATAATCATAATCTGTGCTCTGATACGAAATAACAGTTATCGGGCAAACTGCATCAGTTGCAGTTGTTTGTAACGTCATGTTCGATCGAATATTATTATAATTGGCAGTGTTGGTTATAAATTTTTGCTTAAAAATGCTGCGAGATGCACTTGACAAGAACTAGACTAATTTTAGATATATTTATTATTCTCGTTGAAAATTGCAAGATAATTTTCGTATCGAATAAATGAATTTTTGAAGTAATTAATGAATTACAAAATAAAATAGTATAGTAATTTAATTGGCGTATTCGGTTTAAAATTCAAATAGAGAGTGAAATTATTTGAAGTTTATCGAGGTTGGGGATTAAAAAGAATGAATGACTCGTATCACTACCATTACTACTGATAATATCAGATAGATGTTATCAATAATAAGAAAATGTAGATTTTAACCAGCTCTTAGCATTATCTTCATAAATAGTCTTAGTCAGGCATCAGATTCTATATGAAATAACCGGTTTCGTAATCACGTCGCAGAGTCATTTGGAATTTTAAGACTAAAAATGACAATTATTATTAATACATGATTATCGTAATAATAATAATATTAACATTACTAATAATTTATTTGACTACGGATTTCTGTGCAATATATACTTGAAAATACCAGCTCGGTTGAAAATTGTTCTGCTTGTTAAATTTTCATAGAAACTTTTGTTATTTCATACATTTCTTCATATATTGCACTTTAAAGTTTTCATCAATTTTGGAACGCATAACTTGCAACTTTCAACGCCTCTCTTCTCTGACCTCCGTCTCCGTCTCACATAAATCTCGCGATTAAAGATACGCCGTTTGTCTCGTATCGCGCGACGTAGAAGCGTAAATTCACGTGGAAAAGTTGCCGAATCCCGCGGATCGCATGACGATCAATGATTATTCAAATCCGGGCGTCCCGTCAGCATCGGTGCACGGCGATATCCGTTTCCCTCGATTTCGACTGCGAGGGGCCAAGACGGGCCCGTTGCCCCGCGGCGAGTTTCGTACACGGTAAAATATGCTCGATCGGCATCCAATCCAATTAATCACCGTTAATTACGGGCACGGGGGCAGTGGCGTGGCGAACGAGGACGATTAATGAGTAATTGATTTCGATCACGCTACTCGCCGACCGTGAAAGTACGCGCGCCGCGAACCAAGAAGCCGGACCCGATCGTAAATTCTCTTTCTCCGCTCCCGGGTGACACGAAACTCACCCCGATAACCCTTGTGATAACGTCTCCGAAACTGTCTCTCGATTCTCCGCTACTAGTATCCACAACAACATCCCGATAATTTCGACGCTCTGTCAACTAACGGTCTGTAATTAGATTATTAAAGATACACGCTGCTCAGTTGAAGATCTCGGTGAAAAAAGAAGAAAAAATTGGATAAGTGTATGTTTCGAAAGTTATAATAAAGCGAAATTGAGACAACAATCGCAGTGATATCTCGTATTTGGTTAATGTGACGAGGGATGCGAGAAATACTCTTTACATTTTGTGGGAAATGTACCTAGCGAATTGTTTTCATTATATTCGGACCCGTTCGGTTTTTGTCGAAATAAAGATTTGCAAGATTAAGTCTTTTGTTTAGAAAATAAAAGCACAGAAACGAGAAATTTGACTCGTAATCTTTGCTATCAATGATTTCTTCTTCCATTTGATTGTTTAATAATTCTTAATTTTTCAAATATTCAGTTTGTATGTTAGTTAGAAATACACTTCAAGCAGCGGGTTTTCCAAAAAAAAAAAAAAAAAATGAAACAAATCCAGCGAAATTTGATAAAACAGATACGTCTAAAAACCGAAATTCTCATTTCAATCAGTTGACTACTTCAACGAGTACAATCTCATTGAAAAGTGTTCGGTCATCAGACGATATTCACTCGCATTGATTTCGGCTCGTTCTCAGAACGTTGGAAATCACGACAGGGAACGGTAAATTAACCGTTAATAGAACGACAGATTCGATTCGACAAATGCTGAAAGGCTTTTGAAACCGACGCGAAATCGCGACGAATGATAATAGTTGCAATTACACGTATTCTTCAATACACAGTCGGCAGACAACACTGGACACGCGTACGTGTAGTACACGCAGACATTCGTAATGCGACTCGTAAAAACAAAACTTATAAACTATTACAGCTTTATCGCTACATTCGTCAAGAAAACAAAGGATTTGTTCTCCGCGCCGGTTTTATTCTTCCTCTCCTCCCTCCCCTCCCTCAAATCCCGTTTCGCGATAATGATCGCGAGGCATTATTGCCCATTAACGATCGTTGTCGTTGCGCGCGGCATCATTCAGCCACCAGGTGGACTAATCTCCGGTCAACCAACTCCACGGAGGTTCGCGCTTGTTCTACCTGGCTCGATTAAGGTGGCTTGGCCACCTTGCTCACCTGACTCGCCAATAATTCAAATTCGAAAGAGGTTGAAGGCCGTATATGTATATGCGGATCTCGCGTTGCGTGCCCGGCTCGCGAAAGTATTAATTTCTCAGTTTTCTTTCTCTTCGTTTTTCTTTTCCATTCTGTTTCTTTTTTACTCGATCGCCGAGATTCGTGCGTCGCTATTCAGTCGGATCGGTCGCTTCTGACGTCGGTGCGAAGCGTGAAAATTCACGTCGAAATCGTTTTCAATTAGATTTTACGCTGTTCCAGTTCCACGTTGGATCGCGGCTCGTGTTGTGACTTTACCGGTATCTGAATCTCGTTGATTTCCGGGGTGATGAAAAACTCGAATCGCACCGAATGCTAACGTAAACTTCCGCTTGACAAAGAGAAAGGCTTGTAAAATATTGAATCTTCGTCGTTAGACTACGAATCTACGTGATCTCTAACTTTTCTGAGCGCAGTGAGAAATGGAACGTAAGCCATCCACGTATCCATCTTTCCATGTTTTATATTTTTTGCCAGAAAAATCCACAATCTACTCATCAGTCAATTAAAATCATCGAGGCTTCAAGATTCAAGACTAATCATATCGAGGCTTTCAAATAGTTCAGAAACACCGAAACACGTTACTCTCGAATTTTCACGCTTCGAGAGCGAACGCTGGATGTAACGCGATTGTACCTTCAATTAATCGAGATCGTTATCTCGTGCATCGATCGTTCTCGGACTTCGAAACGCGAGCGAGTTCCCCGCCAGCGAACCAGACCGATTTCACAAAGGGTTTCGCGGACAGCGACGTCCGACTCGGGCCAAGCACAGCACGGTGGACAGGCGGTTAATTAATTAACGCGTGGATTCACGGGTCATGAGACGTTGAATCGAAACCGGGATCCGTCGATCAACGATCGATTCATCGATCGATAAGGGAACGTCGCAGACGGCGCGGAAACCGCTGAGTTGTGATTGCATTGTTTGCAGCTGAATAGAGCCGTCTGTACGCTGCGCGGATCCATTGTGGCTGCTCTCGGAGAAACCTGCTGGTTCCTTCTTCTCCCTTCTCGCCTCCTCACCGCCCTGCCACCGCGTCGCGTTCCACTTCACGTTGCGTCCTCGCGTTCTCTGTTGGTTTGCACTTTATGATAAATACAGAACCGGTAACCAGCGGCGATTTCGCGTGGATGGTTACCGGTTTCCCGCGCACCGGAACACACGAGTCGATGTGTCTTTCTTTCTCCGCCGATCAACCCTCGGAAGTCGGAAGGTTCTATCGAGTCCCTTCCGTTCTAGTAGTTGTCTTGCCACAATGTTTATCTTCCTCTTGGTGCTGCAGTGTTTTTTTGAAGTGAAATTTTCGAGCATTTCCGACCTGTGCAGTTTTTCAGTAACACGAACTTAATTAATTGCGAGTAACTCGTAATGCTAATAAATAAGTTAAATCGATAAATCAATGGAATTGATAAATTTATATAGAATTTAATAAATTTCAGAGGAATTTTCAATTTTCTTGTGTTTCTCGTTATCGTCTTAAATAAATTCTGGTATTCTATGCCTCACTTCTTTCGTAATAAACATATAAAATTCAATATTTTTGTAGAATCAATGGAAACTGTATGATCTTGATTATCGTTGATAATGGTTTGATTCTTCGCGATTTTTATTGTTAGAAGCATTGCGTTTTCATCTGTTTAACGTGAACGCACAATCTTGGGGCTGAAAGAGAGCTCCGAGAAACGGTTAAAAATCAGGTTCAATTACGACGCGTACACCATCTTCAGCGATCGGTATGACGCTGACGGTCATTTAGTTTGCGCTTATCTTAGGCCCGCGATATGATGTACGATCGTACGTGGAATATTCAGCACCGAACGAACAAGGCAAAAGAGAAACGAGTCAGCATCAACCCGGCGGACGCTAAACGAAGCACAGTTTAATACATCATGAACAAACCGGCCGTGTACTGCTTTTGCTTATATCATCGACCTGCTATGAATCTAATTAAGCGTCTAATTAAGCGTCTAAATCCACGCGACTCGTTATCCCGAGGACGTGGAGCGCCACGCTCCATCGATCAAACTTATTGTATCTTTCGGCGCGTGTATATTATACAATACTTCCGTTCAGTTGCTAGTCCTCATCTCGATTATTAACTTCGCGAGGTTGTTCCTTTTCGTTTCTCCTTTTTTGATTGCTTATCTCCGTTTTCGAAATGCTTTTCATTTCATTATCTTCTAGAGATCAACGTTTTGCAGGAAGATGGCAGGAACAAATCTAGTGTTAATAATTAATTAACTGTAGAGTATGAGTATGAGTACAGTATAGAGTACGAGTGTGAGTATAGAGTACAGTATAGAGTACGAGTGTGAGTATAGAGTACAGTATAGAGTACAAGTGTGAGTATAGAGTATAGTATAGGGCACGACTGTGAGTATGGAGTATAGTATAGAGTACGAGCGTGAGTATAGAGTATAGTATAGAGTATGGGTATGAGTATGAGTGTGAATATGAGAATTATAGAATATGATAGTCAGAACTGATAGCGGGATAATGCAGGAAGGACACGGAAATAAAATAACGATATGGGAACGAGAACGTTCGTCCGTAGAGAGCAAGAATCTTCCTTATTATTGTTTATAATAATATTATTATCAATAATTTACAATAACGAAATTATTGCAAATTAACTTCACACCTGTCTCTTACGCGTGTCTGTCTAGAGACAAACTAAGTGCATCTAATTGCTGCCCTCTCGAGACAAAAAAGGAATGTATTTGAGACATGTTTCAAATGACGAAGATAATTCGGAACTAATTGCATTTACAGATTAAAATTGGGCACCTTCTATATGACGAGTTGTCGTTAATCGGTTAGAGCTTCTTCAGTCCGTTGCTGTATAAGGAAGACACGAAACCAAAGAAAATATTGATACCAGCAGCGGAGAGTTCTTGTAATCCTTATCGAAAGCAACGTCCGGAAAGGCCACAAACTGCGGCACGCCCACCCAATTCCATGATACAGGAAAGCAGATCGCGAGCGGGGAAACCGCGACAAACGTGACAGCGAGAGATATTTGTCTTTCTGCTGGGCTGCAGCTGGCACCACCCCCCGGATGTCGTGCGTGCGTGCGCACGCTCGCCGGAAACCCTATCGATTATTTATCAACAGGCCTAATTAACTCGGTTTTAACGGTGCCCGAGATAAAATTACGCGGCGATCGGCGGAGAGCGACAATCGACCGGAAGGCGAGGCTACACCTGCGACGCCGCAGCCACGAACATACACCGATGGCGTTTCCTTTCTCATTTTGTTCTTTTTTCTTTTTCTGGTTCTAGGTGTAGGCGTGCACCGGTCCTCCCTTCGCGTCTTTTCTTTCACATTTGCATCGTCATTTACCGGACCAGTCAGATGTCGACCGCGATAATACCGGCCGATTTTTCAGCGGCCACGCGCCACGAATTTTAATTACACGCGCGAGAAATTGCTTGATTGCGATTAATTACCAGTTTCGCGCTCGATTCCGGTCTTCATCGGCGATTCTAGATCGGCGAAATCCCCATTAAACGGCGCATGTATGCGACGAGAAATCGCACGAGATTTCTATCGACGCAAATACAGGTGAATTGATGTGCGTTTGTATGAAATGATTGCATGTCAATTGATTGGGAACCCGAGCGGTAGTTTATCGTAATCACAAATAAATTAAACGAAGAAAAATTTCAACTGTTGCGTTTTGTATTTATATAGGCGAATCTATTCGTTTCAACTGAATTTTTCAAACTGCCCAAAATGTAACAGTCAAAGTGCTTTTATTCGCCAAATCTGCCGAATGTGATCCTGGTTAAATCGAACGTTCACACCATCTTACACAATCTCCATTTACAGCGGTGAAAAGAAAAGAAATCGCTTCCGCCGAGAGAAAGGTTCTTTCCCTTCTGTCGTCGAGACGCGATCTCAACAGGTAGTTAATGAGACCTCGGAGCTTTATCGCGATCGATTATCGCTGCACACTGTTTCGCAGTTTTTCCGCTCTTCACGGAGCGCGTGACATCGACAGTGGCAGCAATAAGACCCACGACGACCAGTTCGAAGAGAAATGGGACCTTGATTCACGCGTTGATCGTGAACATTTGTTTGCACTTTGATAGAAGAGACGCGAGCGCGTCCAAGCGACTCCACCTTCAGCGATCGGGCCAGTTTTATGAACGTTCGATCGTATCTTAACGATTTACTAATTCATCATAAATCGCACGGCCGATGTTATCTATCGGTGGCACGCTGCACGTTGCACGCGAGTCGTTAGCGGGAACCTATGATTCGACAAATCGATCACGAAGAAGCGACCGATAGTCCTGGTAGGAATTAATGGCTCGTCGCATCTGCGATCTAGCAAACTGGAACTGTTGTGTCGCGTTTTTTTTTTTTGCTGAATATCATCGGCTCAAACAGCATCCGGTGATAATTATTCATCTTTGCTCTCGCTTCGTTTGCCCCATTGAAGATTAATTTAGCTCGATTGAGGAAAGCCTATGTAAATTAGCAAAACGAAGGATTATTGAATTTGCAGATTTCTTCCTGTATAGTTACCTGCAACGTAGTCTGGTTCGTTTATCACTCAAAGTTGCAAGTTTAACTCAAAGTAAGTTATTCAGATCGACTCGTACACCCTAGTACATATATCTTCCATTTATAAATTGATAGCAGTGGTTCGTGCAATTCCAAATTTTTGTGAACACAATTGAAATTTAAATATTGTTGAAAATGTCACAACAGACACTCTTGCATTGCATATTTTATACATTTTTGTACGTTTCGTGCATTCTGTAGGTCTTTAAAAAATAGATACAATTTACGTTATGGAATTGAGTTGTTGCAAAGGATTAGAACATCATTGAAGCAAAAACTTCTTACAGAGATGTATCTTGGTCATTTACGGATTATCATTTATCTGCAATAATTCTCGAAAATCCGCTATATTTTTGATAATATTATTATCATACAATACTATATACTTCATAACATTATAATATATTATTATTACACAGTTATTACGCTCAAATAACTCAAAGGTTTTTATCGTCCTTCCCTCGCGCGTACGGCCACGAAGACAAACTCGCAACAGAGGAATCTGAGGATCTAATCAAACTTGGAATCAATCGCCCGCGTAGTTTCAGCGTTTCCAGCGCCGAGTTAACGATTTCCGGAAATCGTAAGAAACGATGAAATTACGCTCGAGATTCTCCCCGCGCGTCAGACACGATTCCATCCACGCCTTGATCCGAAGAATTTCTACACGGGTAGAACAACGGTCCACGGTTGCGGTGGAGTTCCATCCGCGTGGTGTAACGTGCGCGCGAAGATTTAGCGCGTGTTTCAGTCGGTTTTTCGCCGGGCCGCACGTTCATTACGCCGTGCGTCGGTCTCTCCGCGAGATAGAGAGAGAATGAGAGAGAGGGAGTGTGCGCAACCAAGCAGTACAACCGCTTAACTGTTTTGTCCCGGGCTGATGGATAGCGCGTTCGCACGTTATTACCGGACACTCGGCCAGTTTTACGAGTCCAGATTGGTACACGGTTCTCCAGCGCCGGGCAGAGGCTACCGCGTTAATAGTGTGTTTACCGATAATGGTCTCCGGGGTCTAGTCACCAGGGAAATGTCGGCCGTGTAACAGCTCGACGTTATGATTATTTCCCACGTGCACTTTATCAAACCGCGGGCATTATAAAGAGATGAGCAAAGCTCGCGGGCCGAGTGTCGGGATTTGTAATGAGCCTTGGCTATTCATTTACGCGGCCGCATCCGCGCAGCCACGCTCGCCACCGACTCGAGTAAATCGAGTGCGAGCCCTTCGCTTCCGAAGTTATATTACACTGTGGAATTGACCGTCTGTGGAGCTCTCTTCCTCTTCCACGTTATTTGAACGATCACGCTTCTTCTAACTAAATTGCGGGTGTTCGAAGACTTTTTTTAAGGATTTAAGGAAACGGGGAACTTATGAACTTTTTTCGTAGGCATTACCAAATGAAAAGTCCCAATGTTTAATTTTCAACTTTGTATTTGATTTCTTTTTCCCTTTTAGTAAAAATGTTACAAAATCGAGTGTAATTTTCGCCGCTACTGTATTAATTCAACAGCGGAGCGCTGAAAAATAAAATACGGCGAACGTAATAATCGTCACGATACAAATCGCATCACAGTTCGTCGCATGATTTTTTAATAATGGTAGTGTCATCGTTGCGAGAGTCTTCGTTGGTTTTCATGCTGCTGCAAGAAAGCCAGGTATCGGACGCTGAGATCGCCACCTGCTGATTTCGTATCAACGGCCTAGCCTAATTCGTGCAGCCGGTAGTTCAGCCAGTTTATCGAGCGCGTAGATCGCTCGATCTTTCTCGTATGTGGTCCTAGTCTATTAGCCACAAAGGCGGCAAATTAAATTCGTCAGACTATGTTGGATAAGGTGGGTTCGCATTAGGGCTAAGGAGAAATAGTAAATATGAAATAGAATGTAAATTTTTATATTCTCATGGGTGTAATTACATCTGGAAATAGTATTGTGAAATAAATATTTCATTACAATAGGAAAATAATATTTCATCAAATAGTAATATTTCAAAGAATTGTATTTACAATAATAGTATTCAAACTATATATATAAATATATATATATATATATATATATATATATATATATATACACATACATATACACGTGTCTCGTTTCTACCATTTGTACACATATACACGAATCGCGTTTGAACCTTTTGCACACTTATACACGAATCGCGTTTGGCACTTTTGCACACGCATACACGAATCGCGATTGTACCTTTTGCACGCTTGTACACGAATCGCGATTGGACGTTTTGCACACGTATAAACGAATCGCGTGTGGACCTTTTGCGATTCACGAATCGCGATTGTTCCTTTTGCACACTTGTATACGAATCGCGATTGGACCTTTTGCACACGTATACACCAATCGCGTTTAGACCATTTGCACACGCATGCACTAATCGCTTTTGGATCTTTTGCACACGTATACACGAATCGCGTTTATACCTTACGTACACCTTTATAGGTATCTCGTTTATATCTGATATATATATATGCGTATACAAGAATCTCATTTATATATAATTATATACATACATAATTATAACGTTCCAATATTTTATATTTGATATAAAAAATTTCAATAACTTGTGCTAACGTTGAAAAAATTGATGAAAAAATTGCGAAGCAAAGGGTTAACAAAAATTGTGTTGAAACAAACTCTCATCTTCGACCTCAATTTATTTGCTATTAATTTTACCACAAGTGGAAAGATATTGTCGCCATTGAAGACCATCTTTTCAAAATCCACGAGTTTCAAATGCGCGACATTTTATTTTTTTACTACGCGCGTTTCCGCGTGTATTAGTCTGCAATTTTCTAGTCGTAATGTGTTCCTTAGATTTCTTGAAATTGAGAAACCGAGAAACAAAGTGGCAAATACTCGAATTCTCTCGATTCTGAATTTTATGTACCTACAAATATACGGTGATTCTCTAAATAATGTTCGGTAAATTAGTCGAACGATTTCTCGCTCGGCGGCAATTTACTCCAATACGCGTGTATTCGCATGCGGCGTAGATTGCCTGACTTAACCCCTCGCAGTCCGCCGCCCGTTTACGTACATCACATAAATCTACCTTAATGATATCGTGGTTAATGCCAGGGTGACGTTATCGTGCAGCGTTGGTATACGTAAGAACAAGGCTGACACCTCGATCCGCCTTTTCGTACGGTATGCTCGTGAGAGGAACCGCGCCGCGAGAGATCATATCGTCGTGATTTTCTGCGGCCTAACCCTGGTTCGCTTCAACCCGGCGTCGTTGTCATTTGGTAGAGACTCGCGTCATCGCCGTGACCCGACTAACTCCGCCGCGGCAGTCCTCGTTTCCGCCGTTCGTTTGCACGAAATTTCCAACCTTTCCAACCTTCTCGACAGCTCGTATTTCTCCCGGTGTTTCAGCTCGTTTCAGATTAGGCTCAGACGGCCGAAAATGATTTCAGCCGCGATAATTTCGTCGTCAGATAGCAGGCCAAGGTTCGCTGGCCATTCGCGTCGCCCGCGCTTTCTTCAACTTTTTCTCCGTTTACATACCTCGCCAGCTATACCGCGCGGTCGCTTCACACTCCAGGCTGCGCAGATGATATCTCGATGTTCGCCACTTTGTGCACGAGTGTTCGACGCTTTCGCGAGAGTCCTCCTGATGGTGATTTTCTTTTTTTTTTTTTTTTTATTCGATCTCTATCTCAACGAATTTCCGACAGCAACTTATCCATCTGTTCACGGTGTTGCCGACATTTACATCGATCCTAAATGTACCTCGCGCGAGAGCGAGAGTTTTTATTCTCGTCACAAGCGGGACGAAATTGCGAATTGCGTCGGGAAAAGATAGTGTCAACGTGCGTGAATAATTTCAGTTACTGCGTAACAAATTGCCACGTTCGCCGCCACGATCGAATCGACCGATCGATTAACGAATTAATCTCACCGGGGAGTACAGAGGAGAGATGGAGAACTCGATAGGAACGTTAAGAAGCTTTCGGTGGAGCGCGCGCGAAAAGCACGCAGTGTCGTGTCGCTGGTCGGTGGCAGGTGCGTAAAGGTGCAAGGGAGCATTCGGGAGGAAAAGGAGATGCGAGAGCGGCGGCCGGGCACTCTGCTTCCCGGAGCCGCTGTTCCCGCGAACTAATTGTGAGATCGGTGGCGTGGAAGGGCCTGGGATACGCGGCGACACGATACGATAACGGGGCTTTCAGCGTGGAACTCGTAAATTTTGTCAGCGGCGGGTTGTACCGCTGGATTTTTTTAGACCAGGTACCTCCTGCAAATTATTCTCCCTCTCGCCTCCCCTTTCAATTTGTTCGGCTCGTCTTATCGGCGCGGAGGCGAGGAATCGCGCTCGTTAAATAGCAAATAAGGTGTAACGCTGGAACGAAAGGGAAGAAACGTTCTCTCCCTCTCGTCTTATCTTATCACGGAGCAGTGCTCGACCCCTGGCTTGCGCGTCGACGAGCCACGATACAGGTTACGGTCGTGCTAAAACCAGAGAGGAGTTCGTTCCGCTCAGGGTGGCATCGGTCAGATAGATCTGCCAGAAGGTTACACTGGTGAAAAACCCGTGACAAACGATTTCGCGCCGGCACAACGTTCCACCGTGTGCGCGTTAAATTGCGTCGTTATGACGTTTGTGGCGTTGTCGGTGAAGGAATAATTTCGTCTTTAAGAATTTATTATACAAGTGTTGTAACATCGTCGATATCGAAACGTTTAGGGAGACATTGGATCGTTTGCGCAACTAGAAAATGTTCTCTTAATATTACTTTGCAAGTACATACGTCTGTCTTATTTCTTAAAAGATATCGTTACGTTGCGATGTCGTATAATAAAAATTTCCAATATAATATAATATTTTCTCTACGGACATATTTTTTCAATTAAGCGTTCGATTATTGTTCAATGCCAAATGAAAAATAACGGGGAACGATTACAAACGACACTAATGTTATAATCCGTAATATTGAATGATAAAATAAATTACAAAATAATGTTGAAGCAATGTTCACGTGGGTTAAAGTTTCGCTCCTAATAGCCATTGCTGATCTTCCAATCATCTTCCATACATGTTCAGTTGGCAATTCATAAAATTCCACCCTTGGTTATCATTATTGAAATTCCACCACGATTTCCAATCGTTTGGAAATAGAGAAACTTTGTTCAAATCGAATTTCTCGAAAAATTCGAAAATCTGCCACCTGTTGATACAAACTACAGAGGTCTCGTAGTGGTCTCGAGATCGTAATCTCAGGATGCCAATGTGTCGACCTCCCATAGATTCGAATCCATTCATTAAGCGAACAGAATAGACCGGTACGATCTCCTGTTGCTTTCGTAGTTCTTACTTTAGAAGTAATAAGCTACGATACGGACGTAGACTGAGGAGCGGTCGTAATGCGCGGGCGCTTACTCGTTATCGTGCACAATGGGTCACACGCTGTGAGCCGAAACTACCGACCAAGTCAGAGCCGAATTGAAGCAACTACGGTCGTCTGCGGAGACGAAACGAGAGAACGGAACGCGAGGAAATAAGTATCTCAACTACTGTCCGGTATTATTAACCGTTGTTTTTCCTGGACGTAGATATTCGTCTCGCGAAACTCGTCGATGCTCTCGTTTCTCAATCTAATAATCGAGCAAGTTGAAATTTGTTTCCTCTGTGGAATATTTCTATTATTGGAAGCATCAGGATCTGATTAAACCTCCCAGGAGTAAAATTGATTATTCTAAGAAGATGGTCAAACGATGATTAATAATAAATTCTAAGACAAATTTAACTCCTTCGTTTGTAAATTTATATGAAGTATTATACTATATGTAGTTTCTCTCACATTATGTGCGTTATGTGCAATTTTGCCCATTTAAAAATTTCCCCAGTCGAAAATCTACAGTCCAGTTGTACTATACTTGTTCGATTACCAGTCTCACACGACAACGCCGAAGAAGTAGATTTCGCGTCGTGCCACTGAAACAAATCGACAGAGATCGAGATAACATCGGCGTAGATCCTCCGATGTACGAGTCCTTTTCATCCAGCTACCGATGACGGACCTCCGAAGGAGTTTCGGGAAACGTGTTTTCTCCGTGATGCGACGCCACACGTGGAAAAAAAAGACTCTCTCTCGCACAACATCGACGCACACCGTTAGAATCGCATTAATATCGGCCGATGAATCGGTCGGTAGTGTCACGTCGATCTCCGAGAGAGTCCTGCCGGAGAATAGGGAGCAGTTAAATCGCGGCATTGTGACGCGTACGCGAGTCTCTGCGGGACGTCCGAGCGGTACCTGGAATCGGCAGACTCTCTCTCAGTGGGCACCGGTAAATACTACTAATCACTTCTCGATCCTTTCTAACCCGCCTTGACCCCGCCGCTGCAAGAGTTATGGCCGTTGGTTTTATTCAGGCTAGCTCGGCCAAGGCTCCGACCTCCGTTCTCGCCTAGACATCTCGTGAAAAGTTGCATAAACTTGAAAAGTCGGCGAGAAAGTATTCCCCTGTCGACGATTCGCTCGTCGCTGTTTGCGAATTTTCCAAATTAAAATTCGAAGCGATATGTATTGTCGAAGGGTCTCCTTCGAAACGAAAACGAAACTTCAAGTTCGTGATCCGTACTTAATTTGATTCCGTAATTGTCCGATAGTAAGCTCGAAGCTTTGGCAATTGAAAATTTTTCAACAGATTTCGAACTTTCAGTAAATGGAGATCCGTATCCGTCGCTACGTTCACCGTACGACGAGTCGAGTAGAAATAAATGCAGACGCATCGATACACAATAGGTGCGTACTCATTTATTCGTGCGAATGTGTTACATGACGAAAAAGATTGACCAGTCGAAATTACACTTACCACTTGATTAAATGATAGACACGGGCGATAAATCGAGCGATACGATATCATCGGATCGCACGATTTAGACGAAGGTGAGAAATGACAGGCATGATACACGCATCGAAGGCCGACAACGCGCCATGAGATTGTCACCGCTAACGACGCGCGACGCGCGGACTTCTTCCTCGAGCGATTAATCTTGATCGCGGATCGGTCGTCGATCGTCGATCGCGTCGTCTCGATCGCTGTTCGCCGATGATCGACTACGGCTCAGGCTGCGATCGCGGCTCCTGCTCCGTCTGCTTTGATTTTCCACGTTGCTCTCCTTTTCGCACATGCACATGTTCTCCGGGTCTTGTTGCTCCATCGGCGTACCCTTCAGAACGTTTACGTTCCTCGATCTCGTAGTGCACCGGCACCTGGTGCAGCCGATTTGTCTGGTCTTCACGCCACCGCGTCCCCCTCGACGCCTCGATCGACGACGACGACTGCGTCGACCTCTCCTTCTCCTCCTGGGCCTGCCTCTCCTAGCTCTGCTGCGTCGACGCCCGCGGCCTCTTCTGCCTTTGCTTCGTCCACGTCCACGTCCGCGTCCGCGTCCGCGGCCGCGTCGTCTTCGTCTTCCGTCTTGTTCGGTCGGCACCAGGCTCGACGCGAGGCGCGGCTCCGCGTCCGTGTTTAGGAAATAGTGGCCGTGGTTCTTCTTCAGGATACCGTAGTCCAGGCCGCGTTTCAACGCCGCTTGCATCTGCGAGAACGGTTCGATCGCGTTAGCGGAGTATTTATAGGAAGGTGATGGTATATGTCTCTTCTAGTTTTTCCACGTCGCCACGAGAGTCGTTAACGTGTCCACCGCCGCGGTTGAAGTTTATACGGTGTTCCCTGCGCGCCATAACAGAACCTTTTTTTTTTTTTTTTTTTTTCTTACGCGGGAATTAATTGCGTAAAAATGTACGGGAGAAGGTGGGAAATCTTGACGTCGAACAGGCTGGTTCGTTTCGCGCTTCAGCTTGAGACGTTGACGCGAATTAGAAACGCAAAGACGTGGACATCGTATCGAAATTTCAAATGAACGCGCGTTTATCGTGTATTTTTTCCAGAACTGAGATTTTACCACCGAAATTTTATTTCGATCGATTCGCTGCCCCGTTGTCAGTCGGAACTACAGCCGTGACTTTTACTTGACGATTTGGCTGCGAATGTTTGAAATATAAAATTTAAAGATCTAAAAATGTATGAAATACACAGTCGTAATAGGTATTTGATGTCTGAAATAAATTTTTGTCTTTGTTATTAAATTCCGTTCCTTCGGTCGGATTAACAAAAGTGCGAATTTGCATAAACATGGCAGCGAACGTGCTAACAAACTGCATGTAACGTTTCAGGAGATTTGTATCTCTTGGAAAATACCTGTCTTTGCACGGTCGTCTCGGGCACGTTGCACTGCGACATGATGTAATTCATAATCTCCTTCGACGTGGAGCCATGCGCCTCTCGCAGATTTCTAATGGCGTTGACCACCCTGGCCGACATTTTCGGCGCCTGCTTCCCCATTTCTCGGTCACTTCTCTCGTTTCCCTCGAGGGAATCTTCGCCGATCCAGTTCTCTCTGCAGGATCAGTTCTGCAGGAATCCCCAGCCCGAGATCTGACAATTTTCATTTGACGTTCACGTGAAATTTGGTTAATTTACGCCGTACGTGACTCCTTTGGAATTATCACGAGAAAATTTGAAGAGATTTTGCCAAAATCATCCTGCGATCCTGAATCGGCTTGCGTTTCGAAGACGATCCAAGAGTTAATTGACAACCTCTGTTTACCCTCGTTTCCACGTTTCGATTTTGTCGGTCAACGCCACGTTTCTCGCTCGAAAATCATCTCGCGCTCGCTGCTGTTACGGCTCGTTCAGATCGTTCCTCGATTCGACAAAACACATGTTACTTGAACGTAAACCGCAATCAAGTTCGTGGCGAATGCGAATGTTAGTGTAACTTGAAGTTTTCAACTGTCAAATTGGCTGTAATAATTTCAATAATCGTACAGTAAATTACTTTAATTAATTGATCAATTGAGCACTCAAATCACAAAAGAATGAAACTCCCAATAATAATGAAAATATTAACACGCAATCTATCAACTCTGCTAAATTATCGAATTATCATAAATACTGAAACAGATTCCATTTCCATTAACATTCAAATTTTTATTCTTAAATTCAGATTTTAATCAATTTGATTGATTCTTGCGTCAAGTGAAAGCTTCACAGTTAAGTAACATAAAAGCCTAAATCGTTATGGCGTTAGATTTGCTCCAGCAAGCATTTCGGCGAGCAACACAATCGAACTCGAAACAATTCGCACTTGAATCTCAACCAACTGGAGGATGAACGAGAGGGTGCAGCGAGGAGTTGTCGCGTTTACGTTCCGCTTGGAGACCCAATCGACGAACTCATCGTCGTTGTCACGAAAAACACGCGGCGTTAATACGATATTCATGTAAAAAGGAAAACTCGTTCCGTGGTAATTTGCAGCCGGACGAGTACAAGGACTATCTTGTCGCGGTTGTCGAGTTTGTCTGGCGTTAGGACTGGGCACGATCGGAGAAATGGAACTGCTAAAGACGTAGATATAAGAATTTTTGAAACGCGTTGCTGTTACGTTGAATTACACGGCTGAAATGCTGAGGAAGGTGAAGCGGAATCGTAAAGATCGAACGGCCATTAATGTGGTACCGTTGATCCAGCTGTTTCCCCGAGCAACTCTTCTCTTTGATATCTTCGGACATTCTAGAGACGTTTAACGCAGATTCTCGGTTATCTTAGCTCTCGCAAAACAGATTCTTTGACGATTGATCCCGCCAGGGAACACGGCCTCGACTAATTAATTGAAACGTCGATTCGAACGTAGCTACGTTACTCGGGACTGTGTGACGAGTGCCGATAATGATTTCAAATAATCGATCCTTCCCGCCTATCGGAGCCGATTGCACATTTCATCCGAGAGGCTTGGAATTTCCGTTTCAGATAAATTCAATAACGCCAATCGACCAATAAACGTGGCCGTTCGTTCTCGCTCGATCGTCGATCCGCATTTCCCAACCATTAGTCTCGCCGTTTTCCCCGCCCGTTATTGGGTATTAAGTCAACGAACGACGCGAAACAAAGCAAAACCAAAGCGCTGAGAAATTAACTTGGACCGATATATCGACGTATCAATATATCAGCGTCGTTTATTGCAACGCAGTAATTCGAACGGCAGCGAACGTTCCAACGGAATACTGATGACTGTTCAAGCCGTTCGCTTGCGACCGTCGAGCGTAATTACCCGGGCCAGGGCCAATTTTCATTAATCGATCGATTTTCGAATTTCTCGCCCAGTGTGTTTCGTCGCGTCCACTTTCGACGCGCGTCCGCTTTCTCGGCTCGATTAAACAACAACAACGAGGCTGATCTGTTCACGGCGCGAGCGGAACGATCGTTAAGGCCCCGTACACTTGTTAAATTCGGTGATCCGGATGGTAACGAAGGTAGTTTGCAGCCGGCTCGGTGCCACAGTGGCGAATTTACCGATTAATTTTTTCCGGGCGTGCTCATTAGCCGCCCTTAATGGTGTCGGCGGCGTTAAAAAAGCCGCGATTCCGTGGCCGTCGTTTGGAACGTCGCCGTGGTACCCACCTCGAGACCACGTCTTGCCACCTCCTGTCCGGTAATTGGATAGCCGGGAGACGCCGCGGTTTACAAGAATAACGCGGCAATTTAGCCGACCATTTAGCCATCTACCTGACCAGAACCGATTCGCCCGATTCGTTAATCAGCACCAGGTGTGTCGTTGTCGTCGTCGTTGTCGTCGTCGTCGTTGCGGCACACCTGCATGTAGATGCTCGCGTCTATACGCCAATGATTATTTATCAACGTCGCGGTTAGACGAGAGGAACGCGCCACGGGCTGAACGGGTGTCGCGCGTTTACGTCGCAGCTTTATCGTCGTCAGGGCGCATGCCGCGGTAATCGCCGCCACGCCGCTTTCCGTCCCCTGTTCCTCTCGATTCGCGGCGACGCGCTCGTTCGTCGCGCTGATTTCATCCTTCCTCCCTTCCCTCTCCCTTTTTTTTTATCTTCGTTTCCTTGCCCTCTGGCTATACAGGGTGTTCTCGCAAAAGGGGGTGATTTCAATTGCAAGTTGAGAAGGAAGAACGATGTCTTTTCTTTTCTGTTCTAGGACCACCCTTTTGCAGAAAAGTTTATTCATCATTCGAGACGTTGAAGGCTTCGTTCTCGAGAACTTGATTGATGCTGTTGATAAATTTTCAAGTTTAATTGTCTCCGGAATTGAAGTTGGTCTCAATCTCTTGCCTTGCAATATACAATTCCGAGATTGTTGACTAAAACATCAATTTTGATTGACGATTATATAGTATAATATGCAATGGTGGAAAATAATATATATAATAAAAAATTTATAATAACTTACGTTGCTTTAACATAAATGTGAAGCAGTTATTTCATACGATGAAAAGATGCTGAATTTTATTGCAACATCTCGTCTCTTTAGTACAATTAGAGTCATACCCGAGTATACTCGACAAGTTTTCAAATTCAACAAGCTTTCTAAACGATCGATGCCTCGGTTGAGCATTTTCGGCTTACTTTCTCACGTGAAATCGCGCAGAATCTTGGCCGATTGTGCCACGATTGCGAAGACATGGCGTATATGCGGGAATATTTACGAGCGATGCGGACGGGGAATTTATATCGCGTCGCACCGCGACGATGCATCATCGAAGCGGCGAGCTAGACGCTTGCTCGACGAACGCCGAGAAACACCGGCATTTATTGATATCTTCGTTCAGCGAGTCTATCCGTTCTGTTCTTTGGTGCCGATAGGACGAGAACAGCCGCATTCCGTGACCGATAAAACCGCCATCACGGCGCATTATTCCAGGCAGCGTCGCGAGATATTGCTTCATCGAGGCGCCGTGTACCGGAGCGTCCGCGCAAAAACTGGATTGGACTCCTCGCATGGGGAATTTCGTTGTATTATGGTACATGGCGCGATCGCGGGTTTCTCTTATTTCCTCCCGCGACGAGCGCTTTTCGCACGAACAATGGAGTCAATGACGCCGATGTAACAAATACGTCACGAGGCAACATATACTTGTAACTTTTTCAGCGGTATTTCAAATAGAAGTGGAAAGTCATAAAAAGAGGATATCTAGCAAGATATTGATAAAAACAATAAATAATATTATAATCGATATTATCTATTGTTCTTATCGATATCTCGATTATGATATCATCTCTTATCAATATCTTAGTAGATATTTTCTTTTTATAACTGAAACATTTTCATCTGAAATATCTGTATGTGTATATCTGTCCTTAATAAAGTACAGTCGTTCTCGAAGTTAGGGATGAAAAGAAAACATATTTCACATGTTTGGAAATAATTACGCGAAATTTGCCTGTTCCATGAAAGTTGAGACCCAGTGTCAGACTTTCTATAACCTAGACGGTAAGGAAAGCTTAAGGATGAAATTCTTTACAGTCGAGGATCGACTGAGTCTAGCGGAAGATTCAACTTGTTCCGGTTCCACCGTCTCCTGATGGTATTAGGATGAATGGCTGAATTTGACTAGAGATGTATGTCATGAAGACACGGTGCTTTCCAAGTCCATGGTTCGGGTCGATACTACCTGTTTCTTGGCAGTTCTTCGGGAGTCACAAGTGGATTGGCGGACAAAAGAAATTCTCAAAGCTTCGATTCTCGTAAGCGAGCAGTTCGCTCATCGAAGCATTATAGTTCTCGCGAAGAGAGTACTCTGTAACTCGCCGCCTGGCTCGTCGTGGCGGTATCAAGCGCATATCTGGTTCGATTCACGAAGAAACTCTCGAAAGTTTTGAGAAGATGTCGCAGTCACGTGTACAGAAGCACGAGGATGAGCTGTTTGTAGTTTGTAGTTTTGGAGATCAAAACGCGAAATCGTTGTGACTCGCGGCTGCCAAGACCTATATTCTACCTGCTACGTGGAAAGTTGCAACTGTTGCACGGTCTTGGTATCGCGTATCGATAGATATTTAAGCCGAGAGTTTGCTCGGCCTCTGTTAAAAGTGGGCACCGGTTGTCGCGTGTACAGGCTGAGACACGCGAGGAGACGGCGCGCCGGCTCGATCGACCAATCAACGACATTGTACCTGCGCCGCGCGATCATTGCAATTGGCTGATTAACGGCCTTCTCGGGCGCCGAGCGCTTGACCAACAATCGCCAGCAACCAGCGACTGAAAACTGTCCGTTTTGCATACTCGATTGCGTCGATGGCGAGAGCCAGTGTCGCCTTGCCTGTCCATTATCGTCCGCGTTTTTGCGCGCGCGTTTGCCATTTTGGTTGCATTATCGTTCGGGATCGTTAGGCAGGCGACGAGAAATCACGTCCCCACGGCTTATATAAATATTCGCGTGGCGCAATTAATAATTAATATTCCGCGAATCGGCCGATACAAATCGCCGCGTTTTGTATTCATTAGAATGGCGGGCGAGACACGGCGCGCCGGAGGAAAAATTATTCGCGCGCAACCGGACGAATCGATTGCCGGCGAACCGGCAAGGCCGGACCCTGGCTGCTGCTGGCTCTGGTTTTTCCTTCTGGTCTCGATCGTCGTCAACCGATCGTTTTCACCTCGTGGAATTCCACGCGGCAGCGCGCGCCGACGACGTTTTTCCGCGCGTCGCGCGTTTTATCGATCGGAGGGATCCACTAGCAGGTACGCGCGCGAGTCTGACTCTCGTTATAATGCGAAACGCGATTGTCGATTCCTCTTTAACGGTCCTGCCGCAGTCGTCATCAAACTCGTTTCCTATCGATGGAATTCGCGTCGCGCAGTCGTAAAATTCGTCGAAGCTGCGAGGTTTATAACACCTAGCCGCGGCGAGAGTTCCTTTTATATTAACTGTTCCTTCTATATGACCCTTGACCCGACCTTCAGTAACCTAGCTTTTAATAACCCTGACCAGCCTCCTTGGCTCTTTCTTTTCGTTTTTCCTCTTTTATTGCCTCTCTCGTTCTTTCTTTAGCCTCACGTCCCGTATCGAGAAACTGTCAACTAGCGTTTCTTCAGTTCCACGTTTGCGAGCGAAATACGACTGATCAAGAGGTTGTACGAAGTAATATATTTCATTGTTCGTAGGAAGATGAGTGAAAATAAAAATATTTTCTTCAACGATAACTACGAAGCTTGTAACTGATGTAGAAGCTTGTCCGCGAACGTGTTTCCACAGACAGTTCGCATACGTTGTCGCATGGACGAGTGTGTGTCAAAGAATCTCTGACGTTCGCACAGGTCGGCCATTTTTTCATGAAAACGATTAGTTTCTAAAAACGGCTGCTTAATTTGAAAAAAAAAATTACAAGCTGCTTGATGAACGAGTTCATCAATGCAAATTCTACTTACAACACTTATTTAAGTATTCGCTTGAAAGGAGAAAGAAGAAAATTGCAGATTTTCAGCCAACTTGTTATAATCTGGAATTTCTGGTTCTTAATAATCGTTGAGGCGCGATCTATAAATAGATTTCAAATCTTTGACACGAATGTATCAACCTACAATCTTATAAAAATAGTAATCTACATTTTCCTCTTCTTTTTGTACCGGCGATGTTATAATCAATATCTTATATCTATAATTCATAACTCCAAGCCTTGGGCAGTGCCAATTGCGTGGACACTGGTTGAAAATGTTTCATAAACGTGTTGCTCTAAAGTATCGTATCCCGCGTAAGTTTCCATCGGAAGCGATCTGTTGCTCAAAATCTCGCAAAGGGAACTCGATGGGATCGGGCTTGGTCGAGTTGAACCTGTTTTGCGGTTCCTCGAATCCTCCTTTGATCACGGCAATCTCCTCGAGATTCCCCCGAGCAGAGGGACAAATACTCGCGCGATCCTCCCTCGTCTCTCGTCTCTCCTCTCTCCTCGTTTTCTTCGTTGTTCCGCGTGCAGGCGATAGGGATTTTCGGCGCGCGCGAGGTTCGCGGCAAAAGGGTGAATTAATGCCGATGAGAGCGGGCGCAGTTAATAAACCGGACTTATTAAACGATTACATTGACGCGACCGTCGCCGGAGATTAATGCACTCGGGGCTGGAACGTCTCACTCGTTCGCGAGCCGCGAGTGTATATGTACGAAGAAAGAGGCAAGAAATATGATGTACACGGTGTGGGCACCGTATCGCGGTAGCCTCGAGATAATTACGGCCACGACCGGCGATAATTTTTGCGTATCGAAGGGCTAGGGTCTGACGCGAAAGTGGGCCGATAAAGGATCGCGTTAATGTTCCTCGTCCCTGATCTCTCTCTCTCTCTCGCTCTTTCTCACTTTTTATTGGATCGCGTTTGCTGTTGGATCACGGTGTCCTTAATAGGAACGAAATCTATTAGAAAGGTGGAGCGTACGGTAATTAGTCGAAGGACAACCTTGTCTACTCTGTACGAAGAGATCACGCCAATGCGTGGATTGACGTAGATTCTCGAATTCCAAAGCTTGTTTCCGTTTTTTTATTTTTCTTTCGAGTTTCGAGTTTCATTGGCATTGTGGAAGTCTAATATTTAATGTTGGGCTTTTACCGTTTGATTTACGATTTGGAGTCAGTTTAAGACGACACTGGTTGATAACTTTTACTGATATATATATATTTCACATTAAACACGTGGTACAGTACAAAAGAAAATTAAACGAGCAATGGCTTAATATAACTTATGAACAAACGGCATGCACGATAATCTAATCTTTTTACTTTTACCGACAATGGTTTTACTGATCTTCTGATCTGATCTATACTTGTTCTTACGGTTCTAATGACTGTTCTGTTCTAGCGACGACTACGACTATAATTTATAGGGGTCTTAATTTTCTTTCTTTCTCTTTCTTTCTATCTCGCTCATCGTCCGTAATTTTACGCGATCTCTACAGACGGAAATTATCGACTGATATTTCTAACATATTTAATATTGATATTTATATATTAATTATATATCTCGAATTATAATATTCAAATATTAGTATCAATATTTAAATATTGATATTAATATTTAATATTTAAATGTGGAATCTAATATTCTGAAAAGTGCTTAAAATGTGATTCTAGTATATACATTCGATAAAAGTTTCAATCTCAACATTCACGAGAATCTTTTTGCCACGTGTCATCTAGTTGGTTATAGGTTGCTCTGTATGTTCTACAGTTTCATCTCCAAAATTCCAAATTTTACCAATCTAATCACAATCGTTACAACGTCGATAAAACGTTTCACAGGATATGGTTGGAATATTTGCAAAGACTTTCTGTTCTTCCGTTCCAATAATTTCACGAGCAACTGTAGGTTCGCTGGTGCATTCGCACATCTGCGAGAAAGAGGGAAATTCGTGTCGGTAGGGAGGCAGACACCAGTGTCGGGAATTTAATAAGACGGACAGGGGAAAACGAAAAGGCGAATCTTCGCGGTGGGAAATGTAAGAGGTAGCTGTCCGAGTCGGGTGTACGCGCGAGCAGGTGGACGAGAGGAAGCGAGAACACGAAACTGCTCGGCCCACCCGCACCAAACCACTCGTCCCGATGTCACATGTTTATAAATAGTGCATCAACGTAATGCTCGGCGGCTGTAACCACGCCGAAAGATTTACGCGCATCGTGTGCTCGCCCTCCCGCGAACGCGCGCTGAACGCGGAAAGGAATTCCGCGATATAATAACGAGGGTGTCCCATCTCGTACCTAGTTAGGCGTTACCGATGACCGTCCGAGATTTCGCGGCTATTTCGTTTTCTTTGATCTACGCGTCTCGTCGCGTCGCGACGTTCCTCGAATTCAGGTTATGATACCCATGAAACGATGACCAGCGCAGTGGTTCGTACGCCTTCACGGGATGTTCTTGTAAAGGATATTTCTTGTTAATGAAATTAGTAATAGTGAAATTGGGAAGGAGAATAATTGACGGAATAATTGAAATGGAATAGCAGAGTACACGATAGAATTAATAATTTCTAGAATTTCTCGAGGCTGTCATTTTCGTTGTTGATATATTTTGGCAAATTATGTCGTTTTACTGGAAATATGTATAATAGAATATATAGGCTTATGATTCTCGTTGCTCAGATTTTCGCGGTTTACGCATTTTTTAAAGAAATTATATTCTTTTGTTCCGGATCAAATGAGGGAGTTTTGTATTTCTTACATCACTGATGTGTATACGTATTTTAATACAACGTCGAGTCGAGATATGTGTAATGCATCATTCAAGATAATAAGAGTTCTCTTCTTCAATCTGTTATACAATGTATATGTGACTACCTTTATTTCTTTATTAATACTTACCTAATCCTTGCTTGGCAAGGTTAGGAAACTATCACCGATTCACCCTCACCTGACGTTCCCTGATATTGAAACGCCGGCTCTTCCCATCCGACGTAATTTAGGACACGCGACAATGAATAATCTTGTCGCGTGTCACAATTACGCGTCCGCCGGCCACCGAAAAACAATCCATTTTTCACGCTAATCCGCCGTCATAATTTTCCGGGAAACGGTGTTTGATACGTTCGCCGTTCGCCGCGAAGAGAAGTCGGGAGAAACGGAAACGCGAGGCGGGGAACGACGCGATGGCGCGTGAAATCCAACTCCTCGGTAACAAATGACGGTCGAAATTTTCGAAGTTACTGGCGTGGGGGGGGGGCGCTTTATCAACGTAGCGATGTGTTTCACGAACCCCGAACGCTTCTGCTGAACGCGTGCTTAGCTATTTCTGCGATTTCTCCGCGGCACAAGCGTGCTCTTCTCCCGCGCCTACGCTCTCCGACGCGGCTCGACGTTCACGCCGTTCCGCCAGCGAAGCGATCGACGATTTCTCTCTGGCGGAATTGTTATCGCCGTCGTGTGGCCGCATGTTGCTCCTTCTTGTCTTCGAATTAATCGTCGAGTTTCAATCTTGCTTGGTAATCGAATGAACGTACCTGGCGAAATTAATCAACGTAATTAAGCATCGTGTAGTCGTCCGACGAGAATGCAGATCGAGGCGGATGAAGAGATGGAAAAATGTTTGACTAGATTCTCGATAGATGTGTGACCGTGCTTGTCGGATGTTGGTTGGGAGGTATGGGGAATATATGCATAGAACGTAGAAAATACGTGTATTTAATAATCCTTCGCGGACTCAGTATTTTCTCGATTCTGACTGTTGGATATTTCTAGAAAGAGATTTTACGTCGACGATTTAAATATTAAGGACGAACAGAAGAATGTATATTCTTTTTGTGAAAATTTTACTGATGATAAAATTGAAATGCACAGTGGGAATTTCATATTTACAAATTCATAAAATTGACTTACTCCTGCGAGTTTATTTGTTACAGGAGGAAGATGGTGTAAATGTAATTTATGTAATCGTAATCATTTCTTACTTTTCAATTTATTACTTTATATAATACGATATAAAAGTTAACGTTCAAAAATATTGTACTGGACATATTAGAAATATTACATAAACTAATACAATTATATTATAATAAAAAAAAAAAGTACAAATATAAATCCGCGGATATGGAAGTAATATATAATTTAATTTTCACAATTTCTCTGTAAATTTCTGGGATTTCATCAACGCGATGTTCTCGACGGAAATTTTGAATCACAGCAACTCATTGATTTCGTCGAACCGTCACAGTACACGAAAATTTAATCTTGTTGACTGTTATGAAGGCAGTTTCGTAGCACGCATGGCGAGTTTACTTGCCGGGGCACTCGAATATTTACACGCGTCAAGTTAAGACGTCCTTCCTTTCTCGGTCTTTCGACCGTAATATTTCATTTCTCGTGCTTCTCTCGACCAGTGACAACGTTTCGAGTCTACGTTCTTCAATTTATACAATATCGACGCTTTCATTCTCCATTTAAAAGAACATTGTTGAACAAGAATTAAACACAATAAACTCGCAGCTCTTGGCAAATCCACAGTTTTGTTAGTAAAATTTAAAACAGAGAGAAACATGTAGCAAGATTTCGTATTTACACGTATATCGAGGTATATTCAACATCCTCCGCTCAATTTTCACGAATTTATTTATTATAAACAGTAAAACATTATCGTGCAATATCAGTACTCTCATCTGTATCCATGATATCGATATTCGTGGATAGTTTATCAACCCCTTAAGGACTTGTTCAATTTCAGAAAGAACTCCTTTTACTTTATTGTTTAACGATATAAATACATATGTATAAATTTGTACGAAGTATTACTTTAGGAGGAAGAACTTCTGTTTTCGTATGCATGGAGTAGAAATTATACACGTGGAATCCAACTCTGTAATATCTATTACCATCATTGTTAATATCGCTGAGGTCCTCGAGGTGTTGATTAGTTTCAAATATCCGCTCGAGAAACTTTTCGTTGCGTGCAATTCTAATACGTTTGTAGAAGACGTTCAATCCCGTTGTTTCTATGCTTCTGTTTCAGGGACAAGATGAAGCCGAGGAACGCTTGAACTTGATGTACGGCAGACGCAACAATCGGCCAGCTAGACGAAACAATCGAGAACGCCTCCCTCAGTGAGAAATGCCGGCGACGAACGAACAACATGAACGTCCACAGGGATTCTGGTGAGATTATGTACTGCGTACATTTGTTAGCTTAATGGAATCCAACATGTGTATTACAATACGTGCGAGAATAATGGAGTTGGCTCGTTGAAACGCGACCGGTACAAAAGCAGCGGGCACGAACGTCGCCGCGACGTTTCCACCGTCAAATTACACGCGCCTTCTCGCAAACTCGTAGAGTATCCCCGTATCCTCTTGTAGTCCGTTTCTCCGGTCTCGGTGAATTCGACGACGCTTCCGGGTGCCCTCCTACGAAAGAACCCGGCGACCAGTTTAGAAACAACCGTCATGGACGAGACGAGCGCCAGATGTTATCAAAGGGCGGATCTCGCTTTTTCGATATGCGTAATTGTCACGCGATGAAGTTGATAGTTGCTCGGTGATCATAGAGGTAGTTTATTTTCGAGATGTGCGGTGGAGGATATTTGTTGAAGATAAAAAAGATTGGAGGGAACAAACGATTATTTTCGCGACGGAACAGTCTTGTTGGAAGCAAAGCTATTTGTTTCTTTCACAAGGGATTTTACTTGTAGATGAATTGCTCGAGAGTCAATTCCATTTCTCGAAAATTTCTGAATTTTAAAATCAGTGGCTATATAGTTGTAATTACTGTTTCATTTATTAGAAATGAAACGTTCGTGGCAAACTCTGTTCGCGGGTATAAGTTTTTATCTATGAATATTTGATATTTTAATAAATAGTAATATTTTATATCACTTATTATTTTATATTAATAAATAGTAATATTTTATATTACTATTTATTTTGCCCCTGGTTAATTTACTTGTACTTTTTCGTTCGTTTACATTTTTTAAAACAAAAATTTGCTTGCAGTTGAAAGTATTAATTATCATAGAATTACGAAGAAATCATGCGAACGATAAAGTAATAAAAAAGAGGCACGTATGAATTCATCACGTATACCATTAACCCATTGTTAAATTGCACGCGTTATATCTAAGCTCAGGAGTCTTAGAACTAATTAGAACGAGTACTATACTTCTTTAAAAACTGGAAAAAATTAACTTATATAACAAAGAGTCTGCAAAATATAAAATTCACGTAGAAAGTAAAATTTTGTTGTTTTATTCGTTATTTAAGAAGTATCCTAAGGCTTTTGAGTTTTTAACTATTCATTTTAAACAATGAAGAGAATTCCATATTTTTATTCGAAAGTTACAAACGATGTTAATTATCTACAAAAGTAGACACTCTCAAAGTCCAAAGTTCTCGACGAAATACGAATGTCCAGTCCCAAATCAGTTTTGCGCCGCGATCTTCGTACAAAAAGTTCCCGTTAAGAAGCAAAGTTTAAAGCGCATTCGCAGCGTATAATTTGTTGATCGTTCAATGTCACGGACGATCGATTAAGGAGAACACGCCGTGATTCGATGTGTGAAGGGTCTCTAAGTTGGCCCGCCTCATTCGCGGCCGTCGACGCGCTCTAAAGCGAACGACGCGACGATCTTCTTCCGTGGCCAATAAATCAGCCGATTCCAAGGCTCATGCACGAGAGTTTATAAATGTATCTCCCACGCCCTCCACTGTCTGCGCTGGATTTCTCTCTTTGCTCCTTCGTTCGTCACCGCGTGCAGCTTCTGTTCGTAATACGGACGAACGTTTCCCTCGGGGTAAATTAATTTGCCCCCTTTCCGCCGATGGAACGCAGTCGGTGTGTCTCGGCTTAGAAGAATGCCCTCCTTGAGAGGGTTCAAACGAGCGTTAATACATCGAGGGTGCGTTAGCGAGGAGGAAGGGTGAAGATTTATTGTTTCAACGCGATCAGAGTTCCTCGTTGCAAATTTTAGTCAAGCACGGTTACTTATCAATAACTACGTTATTTACATGTAAAGCGATGTCTTGAAAATATTCTATTTTCTGAAAGTTTCTTTTTTTTTATCTACGAACTCAAGATCTTGCTCATTCCGGGGATATTTTTTTTAAATACAGGAAACTTACGTGGAATATCTTATAATTTTGTCTACTAATGTATGGTTTAAATGTATCTGCATTTTATTCGTGAATGAGAATTAATAAGAGGCTCGAGTGAAACGATCGATTGGAACATGTGCAACGCGAAGGTGCTTGCTCTTTTCAGCCGTGCGGGAAACGTGAATATTCCTCCTTTTGTACATCTCTTGACAGTTCGACTTTTCTTTTTCGACATCTTGTTTCCTAGAATTTTATAATTACATCCCACTTTTCCTCCTGCTGTGTACAATTTCATCGAACACGTAAAGAAACCAGCCTCCGTCGTCGCTTCTACGTATCTGAATCATCTCCGAGGCGACAGAAAGCCCGCATGAAAGCGAAATTATGTAAAATTATTAAATTGATCGGTCGAGGAAAGCGGTGGGAACTGATGATCGTTCTAATCTATCGCGACGTTTAATTTCAACGTAAAATTGATTAAAATGCGGAGGCGAATCGTGCGGCGAGCGAAAGAGAGGGCGACGCAGCGGCGCGAGAGCCCGCTAATAAAATTATAATTGACGTATTAAAAGATATATAATTAGCGGCGCGGCGATGTAATTAGGCGTGCGTCGAGGGTTGACAACCGGCTCTCCACTTCACGGACGTTCGCGGTCAGCACTCACGACACTCGACTATGATCGAACGAGCCGCACTTCGCGGATCGCGATCTCTCCTCGCGAGGATTATCACTCCCCTCTCCCTCGCGATTAACTCGTTTCGATTAGATAACTTCATTGGTTACAGCTGAAATCCCGTTTACGACGATAGAATTTGAATACGTAGTGTGTTTCGTGTGAAATAAAAGTGAATGTGAACTTTTCCTGGAAGACATTTCTTTTTGACATTTGGAGAACCTCCTGCTCGGAGCAGTTTGCAATTTCTAAATTGTTCTAAATTTTTATTGCGGTCCAGATGTATGTAGATGTTGAAATTGCATTTATATTTTTAGATAGAAATTATATTACACTTATAATTATATTAGTATTTATAGTGAAATTGCAATCATATTTATAGTCTCCTCTCATGAACAGTTTAGTACGAGAGTCATCAAAATGAACCTCTGAAAAGTCAAACCAATTAGTCCCACAGATATAAAAAATGCAGACAAGTGACGATGTTGCAAATGCAATTTTTCAAATGTTAGAACTCGACTCGAAGGCTCGATCCCCAAGAATTGAGTATCAACTCTTTGCACGTCTCCTTGCAACAACTCGATAATTACACGTCAAATTCCGGATTGTTCGTTTATCACGGCCGAGAGGAACGTTAAACTTTTCTTTTTTCATAAATTTATTAATTTACATTTCATATTTCACGGTACGGTGTTACCTTAAAAGACGATTACATTTGATACACAATAATTAAAATCGTTCAGAATCATTCTCAGACAGTGAATTGTAAGTCTGTGAAATTTGCATTCGGATATCGCAAAATCTGCGTTGGAAGTTGCAATAACATATATGGCAGCATTGGCGAACCGAGAGTTGCCAGAGGAAACGTAAAAGTACCAACGACGCAATTTTCCAATTGTTGCCAACGAATGCAGAGGATTGATCACGTACTTGTGCAACAATGTCGCCGTGCCGATCGTTGATTGTTCGAGTGGTTCGAGCGTCGCGGAACAATGGAGATACCACGCGTGATATCACACAGACCGTTTGTCCGGTGTAATTTCCCGAACATGTAACCATTTCGACGTCTGGTTCCTGTGGCCGCAGAAATTTCTTCTGCCGGTGTGTAGCCTTAATTGCTGCCACGAGCAGCAACCGTACCGGCCGACGACTGGATCGTTGCGGATCGCGCAACAAGGGCCGACGCTGTTGGCAACGCTCGCGTGAAAATAGATGCTCAATGCCTCATAGTCGCGAGACATCGCGCGACACGCCTGCCTTCAGGCCTCCTCCACCTCCCGCCCGACTCCGCCGGGTCACCACGCTTCACTGTTATGAGCAGCTATAATAACAGTCGCGGCTAGCCGCAACGAGCAACTCCTCATTAATGGAACACCCGCGAGACTATGAATCGCCATGGTGCGGCCTCACTGAACGAGCTGCCCGGTCTGCTGGCGGTCTCTTGAACGCGGATGAATGTACGCGGGGTGGACTCGTCGCGCTCCTATTGCAACTCCGATGACAATAATAGACAGGACCGGTGGTCTACGACCGCGACTCCAAACCGCAACGACCGACTGGATCGGTTGCTCGAAAATCGGATCTAATTGGCGTGACAAATAGAAGAGTCCCCGAAGTTACTTTCAATTTTCTTTCTTTTTCTCTTTTTTCTTCCCTTTCTCGCTCGCCCACTTTGCTCGCCTTTGCGTTCTTGATTTTCGAGGATGGCGTCGGAGGGTCTGAGGAATTTTCGTAGATTTTAGGGAAATTAGAAATTAGAATTTGTCGTTTTGTTAAAAAATTTCTACGTGCGATATGCGTGACGGTTTAAAATTTAAAATTTCCGATAATTTGATTTCTTTTCGCAGTTTGACAATAATTGATTAGTTTCGTTGTTACAGTACGTCGAAAAATCTCTTTCATTCGGGATTTAATATTCAATGAATATATATATATATATATATATATATATATATATATATATATATATATATATATATATATATATCTAGTCTTTTGTCAACAAAAAGTTCACACTATCGGAATTATTATATTGTATTCGAAAGTGAGTGCGTTGATTTAACGTCTTAATCGGGAATGTTACATTGCATACTTTATTCTTTAACTGTCCTTCCATTTATCGTTATTGGCGTGAATAAGTATTTCAATTATTCAGAATTACAATTAACGATGTACAATGTTACAATCGATTTGGGCTATTTCTCTTGTCTTTATTTTTCACTAAAAATTTTAGTACGATTTATCATATATATATATATATATATATATATATATATATATATATATATATATATATAAAACTTTAATCATTTCTACATACGAAAACATATTTTTTCCTCAGATTCAGATTCTTAGGAATCTAGGTACTATATTGTATTTAGAATATCGGACATTTTAATTTCGAATTGAAAGAGTCATCTCTTAACTGTTTGGAGTAATAGATTGCAGATTGACGCAAATCATGGTGTTGAAACGACACAGTGGTTCGACGTCTTTAAAGGAAGCTTATTTAAATGTATATACAGCACGTTGCAAAAAGCACGCCGCGAAATTTATGGTTCTCTCAACGATCGTAAACGTCAGAAGGCAGTTCAACGGGGTACATTCTGGAAGGCTGAGCGTAAAAGATATCACCAATTTAAATACAATTTTCTCGTTTTCGATGTGGAGCTGCATTCCAATGTACCAATCCTAGAAAAATTGCTTCTTTTTCATACCTTAAACTAAAAATTAAATTAAATCGAAAATTATTAGATGCACGCGCCATACATCGTGACGAAAAAATTTCTTGAATATTTGCTTCTTGCGCGAGCTTTATTATAAGTAAGATTATTTATTACAAAAGATTAAATTGGGTGATTCGAGAAGTAACGCGATTGTCGGTTTTCCTATATTAAATACCATATTATTCGTTTGATAGATTTATCATTTACTTTTGTTAAATTTTCTATTCCAACTTCTCAGAATTTCGAATAATTATAATTTCCATTATTTTAACTTAACCTGACACGTAATATCTTATAAGTTTTATGTAACAATCTCGTGAATTCTATATTTTCCTTGTAAATTATTTCTCTGTAATTATATTTTATATAAAGCCTACAATGTACAATTATAATCTTTCATAATACATAATCTTACTTAACCGCTCTTTGAACAATCTTTAACGCTCGGTGTTGCAATTCTTCATTCTTGGCGCTCGAAGAGCCAAGAAGTATCAAGATCGGTAGAGAAAGAGGAAAATTGAAATTGGCGCCTCGTTAGTTGTCCATTCCTCTTGCGATTTCGCTCGCTCTGTGAGATGATTTACGTGGGCTTTTTCCCCCCCGGCCAACACAAGGGACGATCATCCACCGGTCGTTAGTTATTTTGTTCCCTTCCTTCTTTCCTTCCTTCGTTTTCATCGTCGGCGTATCGATATGTATGAAACATTTGACGCGAAATACACCGTTGAGCCAAGAGCCAGGCGAACCCGGCGCAGAACGAATGGTATCGTTCCGTTCGTTCATTGCGGTTTGATTTATGATCGTTTTATTCGCGCACTCGTAAACGTTATATTGGTTTTCACGGTAGCGACGTTCGCCGCGGCAACACGGAGAACCAATTAACTTCGCATCAGCCCCGATAAAAAGCGACATGGTCCAGCCACGGGGGAAAAAGGCGGACGCTGTTTACCGAAAGATATACAGGGTGTCATGTATACAATTGAAGATGGGAATATAAGTGGAGAAGAAAGAGGAAATATTTTCATTTGAGGCGTTTCACTTTCGAGGAACATTGAGTTTAGAAATTTTGTACGCGTACTTGAATTTTGGCTAGTTCTGAACGATGAATAATCGACAGCAGATTATTCTGTCTGCGAAGAGTAGCTAAAAATGTAGAACAAAGTTTCTTCGTGAGACACTTTATTTCGGAGATGGTTAAAATAGGCAAAGTTGAAATAGACAAATGAATTCCAGGATTAAGTTAAAATAGACAAACGAAACTAAAACGGGCAAATAAAATAGTTAAATAAAGTTAATAATGTAAAGTTTCTCTTCATGAGACACTTTGTTTCGGAAAAGTGTTCCAATTCGAAAGTATACAAGCTAATATCTCCGAACTTTGTTCTACATTTTTTCACTTGCAATTAGTTTCACAGATACAACAAGATTCTGAAGATTATACGTTTCCTTCCAGTCTGAAACCAATCAAATTCATAAATTTCTACAAGAATTTTCTACAAGAACAAAATACACTTAAATGAAATAATATCATTCTTTCTTTGTTCGCCCTCTGGCCGATTGCGCTACCCTGTATATCAAACGTGTCTCAGGGGAGTCTCGTGGAAAATTATTGAGACATCCAATTCGGCGAGGGGCAAGCGAGTTTGTGACGTGCGGCTCTTGTCGAACTTTTAATTTGATTGGTTGAACGTTGACACGCCAATCGAAACGAACATGGTAGCAAGCAGGGAACGAATTCTGCTTCGTCTTGTCATCTTGTTGCCTCTCTCTCTCTCTCTCTCTCTCTCTCTCTTTCGGTTATCTCTCTTCGTCTTTCTGCGATTTTCGTCTTGTCGATACAAAAGGGTTCCACGCGCGTTGTTCAAAAGCGGGGCTCGATCGGGACGAACGAGACCATCGAGAGTTATTTCACTCGACTCTTTCTGCCAACACTTGCCGCGCTTGGCGATTCGGGCGAGGGCGTGCTGACGTGGGACGCCATGACGCTGAGTACGTTCCAAAAATACGACTGCACTTTGGCACGGCACACCGCGCGCGGTGAGTTTAGCGGTTGTTTACATCGATGAAGAAGCTGTTGCGAGTGCCATTCCGGGCCATTAGTGGCGTCCTACGACGCACCCTTCTCGAAGAGTTGCAGCGAGCCAATCAATCTCTCTCCGGTCTTCCAGATACTGAATGATCGCATTCTTCGTTCCTCTCTAACTTCACTTCCATTTTTATCTCATTTTTTCTTTTTTTTTTTTTTTTGGAGTTTGGATTCTAGAAACAGTCGCCTCGAAGGCCCTTTGATTTTCCTCCATCGACGAAAATTTCTTGAAAAACGAAATATTCCTTGTTATTCTTGAACATTTACATTTCTCCCTTTACATTTATTTGACTCTTTGGAGTTGCATTCTGTAGGTAATCGTTTCGAAGGACGTTCAACATTTCTCATCGCATTCACATTCTTTCTGCATTTCTTTCCTAATTTCCGTTCCATTTTCTGACATCTTTGGAGCTACTTTTTAAAATTCATACCCTCTAACCCTTGACTCTTCCTGCGTTTTCACTTGATTTCCCGCAGTTGAATTGTACTAATAGCGGCAAAGGGCGACAATGCTTTCAGAAATATATTTTCATTGTTTTCTATGTTTATGAATCAAAGAGATTTATATTTTAGTTTATAGAATAAAAAATAGTGAACAGCGAAACTGACATCTTTTATAAGATACAATATTTTAACATCAGAACTACCAAAGTAGTCAAAATGAACAATTTATAATTTCGTAGATTTACAACGTTACATTTTCAGAGATTCGATTAATTTCTGAAAGTCTGTGTTCTTTATTATATCTTTTCCTACTCCTGCCATCCTTATTTCTCTATCGTCGGTAGTTCTAATGTTGATTTGAAACTAGAAAGTTAATATAATAAAGCAATATGAGACAAAACAACTTAATTCAAATCAACAAGCAGAGAATACACTAGCAATAATCGTATGTCATCTGTGCATTAAGTAGGTGCATCAATTAACATCCTACGTAATGAAGAAAATTGAATTGAAACGAGCAAATATTTCATTGGAAGTTTATCGAGTCCTCTGACAACAGAGGGTCGTATGTTTGGAAGAATAAGATTCGTTTATCAAATACAGCAACACGAAAACGCATCTCACACTCTTGAAGGAGAGTGCCAACTAATCGACGAGTTTGTCAGAGTTGTCTCTTAGGGAACCGTGAAATTACGATTAGCTGTTTCCATTCATTAGCGGGTAGCTACACGCGAAGAGACCTAGAAACGCGCGGGATGTAGCAACAATAACATATCTTAAATCAACCGTGCATAGATTCATGTTTGTTTGCAGGCTTGCACGCGTCGCGGAGTGACGTCTAGTGGGTGTTTTCGGTTTCCGTTCGTCACGAAACGAGGTGTTAATTCGCCCACGCGAAAACCACGAGCCGCCGACAGTTCTGAATTATTATCAACTCGCCTTGTCGTCGCCGCTAATAATTCTACGGCGAACAAGCCGCTATTCCGATGATTGCTTTCTTTTCACTCCTTTCCCATCCTCCCTTCCAGTTTCTCGCGTATTTCTCTCGAGTCTCCTCGCGTGACAGCATAATGATCGTAAGATCGTAAGTTAATTCATCTCGCGAGCGAAACGATCGGATAACCTTTCAAGGTGTTTTGTGGGGAAAAACGGAGAAAAAGAAAATACCTCGGTCGATTTAATTCTTTTTAAACTTATATGTTTATATCGGGCAATTTTTAACTGGACAATCGAGCGTTGGAATTCAGAATTTTAGAATTTAATCGAGTTTAGATTTCCAACTTAACGTTTGCGTTTCCTCGGTAATTAAAATTAAAATTGAAAAAATATCAAATAAATTATTCGTGACAAATATTAGGTACGATTAACAATTATTAGCTGTTACTTAACAGAGGCCAGAAATAATAGTCGACACAAAAATTTTTATGAAAAAGATCAGTAACTTTTAAGTTTGTCACTTACGTTGAAAATATTAATGTAAGAAAATTAAAAAAAAAAAACTACATAATTAAAAAATTTAACGTTTTGGAGTAAACGAATAACAATTATAAATGGCCGAAAATTTTTTTCGTTGACGATAATCGTTATTGATCGTGGGAATTTTATTTTGATCGCTTATATAACAGTTATTGATAAGTGACATTTATTTCAGCTGTTTATAACAGTTATGTTAGTAAGTTAGTGTAATGTATTGTTTTAAATTCGACCGAAACAGTCCTTCGTAACCGGATTAAAACATTTATAGATTTTGATATAAATCTCGCGGAAATTAACGACGAAGTAGAGTATCTGAAAAAGAATTTAAGTAGTCGTCTGTTACAAGCAATCGAAATAAATTTCTCTCGTCGACAATGACTAATTGGCAACGAAATTTTTCTCAAGACTTACACTCGTTATTTGCAGTCTAAAAAGTTTTAATAAAAGAAAAAAAAGAAATAGTTGTGACTTTTTTCATCCTGATTACAATAGTCATGGTCTCTAGTAATAAATGAAATTTCATTTGCGGAGGGTTAAATTGTTAAAAATTAGCCATGCAAACACAATGTCAACCAAGATCGATCGTTCGATCGAACGCGTCTTGTTTCCTCTATTTTTGGTTGAACGACCTGATCGTTTCAAACTGTAGCTGCTCGATGTAATAATCGCGGCTTTAGTTTCTATAATCGCAAATTGCCATAATTACCCGACTCGCTGCCGTCGAAAGCAGAAAACCGTGAAATCTGTCTATCGATTAAACGTTCGAGCGCAATAACGCATATCGTTGCGACGATTAGAACACTCGAGTCGTCGATGCCGGCGCGGAAATCCACTCGGTGTTATTATAATCCTATTACTCGCGTTTATTTCTCGCCCATAGCTTAATTACACCGCTCAATTGAGCATCCAGTCGAAGCAGAGTCGATCGACGAGTGTCTAACAGACACTTTCTGGCGATCATTGGCGATCGGAAGTTCTTCGCGAAATCGTTCTTCAGTTCAACCGGTTGAGAAAGAACAACAGGTGCCATTTTCGTGTAGCTCGGCCTTTTTACGGCGTGTTGGAGCCACGGACTGACCAATTTGCGCTCGGACATAGTAATCGAGTTGAAAACGAGTGTTTCTAGTTTTTATGCGCCGGTTGGCAAATCTCCTTTTAAGTGTTACCTATAATTCATTCACCAGATGATTGGTTGGAGGAGTGTACGAGATTGTTTTATTTAGAGATACTTTTTGGTTGTCGTGTCTCCGGCCAGCTTCGACAAGATTGTTATTATAGTCTCTAATCGATACCGTTTGTAAGAATTTATCGGTGGACGAATAATTTATATAATTAGAGTCCACTGATCCTTCCTAGTATCAGTGATCTTCTATTTGTACGTAACTTTTAACGTTGGGTGTCGCTTAAAGTTAGAAATAATGAAATTCAAATGAATTAACGAAATTCGCGTGATCGCTGAATTTTAGATCGAAAGACGTTCGATTGTTTTAAAGTAAGTCGTTTGTTAGTTTGAAATAAATATTCTTTGTCTCAAAAAAAACGTTTCAATAAGAGTACATGCAATTAATAGAACGACGATATAAAATATATGTAGAACAAATAAACTGGTTCTCAATGTTGCTATAGAATGTAGTTGGTTAACTTCTGTCATCAGACAGACTGTAATCTGTATAATTGATACAGCAGAGACTTGGCGGAGAATGCAGTAAAAATGCAAATCAGAAATATCCTGTCGTTAGATTCTAACAAAATGGCAGAATGTAACGTATGTATGTATGTATATCGTGGTAATTGAAACGTGTTATATACATTACAGACTCTTCCGTTTCGTAACATGATTTGACAGGTTGGGCCAGTTGTTCATATCAAGTCTACCACGACTCATTCAGTTGTATCGATTCGATCTTTAGCACGATCCATCATACGTTGTGTCAAGCAATGTCGCTATTATCATTGTGATTGGACAAACGGAGTGAGAGGCGCGAGTACAATTCGAATTATGTCAAACATGTTGACCATTTTACAGATACGATTGCTCACAAAAGTATTTAGTCACACATAAATTTTCTATTGTACTAATAGATCCCAATATTTACAATTAGAGAGAACATTTTTATATTAATCATACATTGAACACATGGTTACTCCTGATTTTTATTAATATCACTACAGTATATTAGAAAAAGTCAAAATATTTCACAACACATATAATATATTCATTAAAAATTCCTCCACGGGACATTTCGAATACTTTAGTGAGCAACTGCATACCAATCTGTCATAACTTACGTTAGTATGAAGAAGGTAACTTAACTCTTAATTGCTGCTGTGATCCTGAAATGCTCGGATCTATCACTATTGTAATTTCTCAAATGGTACGTGATGTTACGTGTCTTTGTAGTCTTTTATTAGATCTTATAATTATGACCCGACTGCAGATATTTATGCGTTTAGGAAGAATTTAAAGGTACAAAAATAGGTAATTTGTACGTGATATACGAGATGTGCATATTTTTCCAAAGCCAAAGGATTATAGTATTTAGAGAGTGAAACGAATTTCTTGCTATTTGTAAAATATGAATTTGCATGAATATCTGCAGTTTAATTACGACTTATATGGCTAGGCTCAAATTATTCACTGAAGTAATTATCTCGGAAGATTCGCGAGAATTTCAAAGATTACATGGAATTACCTTATTTAGATTTATATTATTTCTTACTAAAACTACGTGTACTAATTGATTCTCAGTCCAACTGCAAGCTTTGCTCAAGTTCCTAAGTAATTACAAAATAATATCTGAAGAAAATTCTACTTCTCGAACACAGTTCGCAGTTTATAGTATGTTCAGAGCATCAATCCTATGAACATCCTCTATAATCAGAATTTCGTTTATTTATAAGGGATTATTAGTTGATTGTAGCTATTTACTTCAACTTAAAATTACTGGGAGGTAATAATAGTGTCATAAGTAGAATTTTGTTTATACTAAAAAGAAAATACGAAATAAGATCAATGTAGCTTTATACGTACGTAATTTTCAAACTGAATAACGTTATAGAATGTTAACGATTCAAGCTTTATTTCGTCTACTAAGTATTATAGCATTTCAGATGTTTTATTCGTGTATTCTATTTTAGGTATTTTATACATATATATAATAATAATAATAATAATAATAATAATTGCAGTCTTCAATTTCCGAACAATTCACAAATCTATACAGTCCAGTCGTGAAAATGATCAAGTTTCATAATTTACAAGAAATGCAGATTATACAAAATTTACAATGTCCAAAGATTCCTAAGAAAATGTCCCTACTCAGGTTCCACTTTACATACATATAAAATTGCCTAAAGATCTGCAGTCCACTCGCATAGGTAACAACGTTAATGAAATTTCAAATATGCACGAAAGGTGTGTAAAAGCGTTCTGATAGCTTTCGCGATGCCCCACGTCGAACATGAAATATCACCACCAATAAAAATTCCACTAATAGAAGTTACACTCTACGATCTCGCGAGCATCGTGCACAATAACTCGAAGACGCGCGTTTTACGCGCATTACGTTCGTCGCGAGTCTCGCGCAGTTGAACGCATCTGTCATGTGGGTGTTACCACTAAATCTCGTGGCGCGCGATATGTCGCATGCCTGTGTCACACGTTGCTCGTTCACAATGGGAGTGACAGCGCCGCGCAGCGCCGACAGGCGTGGGTACGCTTGCGTGTTACAAGAGCGTGCAAAGACGAGCTTAACGCAGCCCAGCGACAGGCACACCCTAAAATCGAGAAACGCGACGCTCGCGTTGACGGGGTATCGCGCGTTGACAATCTACGAACCAGAGAATACCTGCTTGATGATGTGGAAAAGAATCTCGGACAAATGTTCCTTAATGTTCTCTCTGTCTCTCTTCCTTTCTGCGGCGGTCGACGTTCGGCTCTTACGAGCCTCTTTGTTCGCTCTTTGACGTTGTCGCGTACGCCGTACTAATAACTCCAAGCTTCTTGCGCTTGACAGGTATTGCTTTTGTACGTTTAACGTTGTTGGCGCGTGCGAAACATCGTCTCTTCGAACGGAGGCAACTTTAACAGCGCGTGTGTATTTCGTTTCTTTAATGTCCTCGATCGTGCGCACCTTTTTCAAAATATGTGATCGTAATTATTTAACTGAGGCAATTACTCTTATTCGACCCGCACGCTTTTCCTATTAACGAATTCCGAATTTATAAGAATCGTCAGTTTCTTGAAATGACAGCTGACAGAGTGTGCTTTTTCATTCGCGGTCCCGTTTGGTTAGTTTACAGAATAAAAAGTTGAAAATGATCTCTCCGATTTCTCCCAATTTGTATTGTCGGTAATTTTCACGAAGCTCCTCTTCGTGCAAGAAGATTAAACGACCATTCTGATTGCTCGTGATGATCAATAATGAGATTCCGATATCTTTATTAGAAATTTCACAGTAAATTTCCAGTTTCTTAATGTAGTTGTTAATTGACGGCGAGATAAAGTTTAATAGGTGGTTATTGGCTCGACAGATGCCATCTTCGTGCTATCTAATACAATATTATATAATTGGACTGTGAGTTTATGTATTTGAAAAATTTGAGCATGCAATTTAGGTGCAATTTGAAGTAGAAATACGAGCTGCAGGCAACTAGTACTCTACTAGACTACTAGAACACTGTTGTAAAACTTATTTGCTTTAATTTTCATCTATATCGAGGTATGATGTAAATGAACCTTGATATAATCGCCATTAGCACCTACGCATTTCCCCAATGACGTTTTCATGAATATCTTCCTTGGTATGCAATGTAGAATGACATCCTCGTCCACGTTTACTCTTCCTTTTGTAATCTTTCTATCCAGTTATAAACAATTGCTTTTTTTCGTGGTACGGATAATTTCTGATCTGCTTTTCACAAACAATGTTAAAAAATCGGCAGATAAAGATTTATTTTCCAACAATAATTAGCAGTACGTGTCTAACAAAAGCGCTAATACGTCGCTTTGAAACTTAAAGCGAGAAAAGTGAATATACATTTCCTCCAAATTCCCGTAACAACATTAATGTAAGTGAAAAAAATTCAACTGATATTCCACAAAAATACTCCTATTATCGATATTCAAAAAGTTATGAATTTCTTAGAAATGTGAGTTAAAAGAGAATATATTTGTGTCCCTTTTAAAGAAGAAGAAATCTGTATCGGTTGCAGAAAATAATATTGCTCTCTCCTTTAGAGAAATACATTTCCATGAAGCTGTATAATATTAATGACAACGCGTAAACTGAGATCGCATAACAGCTTTCGAAAAAAAAGGGATTAATCACCGTCGTACGTCCTATACGGAACAACGGCAGGTACAACGCACTGCAAGAGGCAGCCGTAAAATCTATGTCGCGTGTGATTCGTTTTCAACGCGAATATTAACGTATCTGTAAAACGTGGACGGCGTTCGTCGTCTGAGAACGGACCGTCATCTGAGTTCCAACGAGCATTAAAAGTACGGAAACTTCTTTTACTGGAGTGCTGCGGTCCCGTCCCCGGTCCTCGGGCCACGTTTCTGCGAAATTCTCCGTCCTCGATGGAGAGATCTCTCGAGAGAACAGCCTTCTACCCCCTTACTCCGCCCAGCGAAAGTCAGACTAAACACTTTATCCCAGGGTCGGGCGCAAAAAAGCAGCCGGTGTCATCCGCGACATTTTCGCGATGCGTGCGAACAATATCAGCGTGGAAAAGAGGAAGGTGGCGCGGGGACGCGGAACGAAAGACGAAAGAGGGAAGGAAGGAGGGAGGGAACGAACGAAAACGGAGAAGAGGGTACCAAAGAACGAAAGGACGTCTGACGTCTGGGTCCTCTCTCTCTCTCTCTCTCTCTCTCTCTCTCTCTCTCTCTCTCTCTCTCTGTGGCGAAACTCTGTTCGCAAGACAACAGATGTTGCCAGGTTTTTCTTTTTTTTTTTTTTCTTTTCGACGGTCTGCGCATGCCACGCGAAAAAATTCTTCCTCTCACGACGCTGTCAAAATCGAACGAGGAGGTCTTATTTATCGGTGCCCCGTGGCCGTTCCCGGTTTCCCTCGTAGCTCGATCTCTTCGTTTTTCTTCCTTTTCCTTCTTTGTCTCTCTCTCTCTCTCTCTCTCTCTCTCGTTTCTCCTCTCTTTCCACTGGAGCGTCCGCCACCCAGACCAGAAACGGGATATCGATATTATCCACTCGTTTGCGTGTTATAAAATTCCCCCTTAATGAACTCGTCCCGCGGACTTATTTTTAGTGCGTGCCAGGCCATCGGGCCACGCTCGTTACGTGTCCATCGTTCCCATCCGGAGAGAAACGGACGGATCCTCCCCGGGCCGCGCGTTCCTTTCACTTCACGTCCCGACGCGTTTGTCGGATACGCAAGATGACGACTTTGTACCTCGTGCGAGCGTGATCGCGCATCGAGTGACGCATTGTTGGCCGCCGTACAAACGGCACCGCGATATTCAATCTAACGCTACTTTGTCAGCGGGGATATCTCGCGGAGGACGAACTGACTGGTCTTCCCCCTCCCCCCCCCTCGCTCGCGGCGAGAGCTACTTTGGCAATGATTAAACTTGAAAATTCGCGCGTCAAAATGCGTGGACACGGGATAGATATAGCGAGGTAGTAAAATTGGATCGAGGGTTTCGTTGTGTTCGTTTTGGGGATTTCAGCGGGTAGCTGCATTGTTTGATATATTTTTGGGGGTGCTAAGAGGCTCGGTCTTTACGGTCAACTTGCTCTTTTCGAAGTGAGTGTATCGTTTACGTTGCATAGAAAAAAAGAAAAAAGAAAATGTAGGTATATACGCGTAAAACATGTGTATATATAGGTTAATAACTAACGTATGTGCAGATACAGGAGAATATATTATACACGCCTAATTTTATTTTCTTACTTATAATTCCAAATGAAAGTACAAGGTTCTTTGTATCCATTACTAATCATTATATTCTGATATCTTCAAGCTTTAAATAGAGAAAGATTGTATATAAGACAGTTCTCAATTTTTAATCATATATATTCATTCTTTCTTACGTTATTTTATATTTTTCACTGTATTTGCTAATTAATAAAGAATTTTAAGTCTAATTTAATCAGACGTAGAATTCCTTATTATTAATGTACGAAGCAAGAATTGATTTTTATTCAATATAGTTCAAGAGATAAGTATTGAGAAAATACGTGACAAAATATTTACAGTATTTAGTAATTAAAAGTATCGTATAATAAGCATAGTAGAATCATACTACAACAAATAAAAGAATCTGTTTTTAGGTAAGGTTCCAGGTTTCTTTTAGGTTAGGTTTAAGAAGGTTAAGGTTTTTAGGTTAGGTTTTATTTCTAGTTGTTTTGAAAAATCCGCATCACTACGATTTTAGTAGTCGATAAAGTAAACATTTTGGATAAATTCAACAGTGAGCAGAAAAGATCTAGCCGCCGACCAATTCGTAGCGAGGGAATTGCAAAATTGCGAATGTTACGTGAAAATTTAAATTTCGGTCGAAATTTTGGAAACGTCCAGGCCGATAAGATTTTTCGAGTGATCAAGACACGATATTGAGAAAAGATGTCGTCGTCGTCGTCGTTGTTTTTCGGATATTCGCGTGAGACGTAAAGACGCCAGAAGGCGAGCGTAAGCGCTGGATGCGGGATGACGCCGTGGCTCGCACACGACGAAGACGACAACGACTTTTCATCCGCGACGACGGGGCTGACGTGGAGTATGCGATGGCGAACAACTCTTCGCGGTTATGTAACCACGCATGAAACTAATATATCAGAGTTGTCCGGCTTTGTGGCAAACTTAGACCGCGCGTCTCGAGCCAAGCCTCGTCTCTCCCCGATCTTGCGACCGACTCGTGCGAAAGAATGCTGAAAGTAACAGATTCGCACGAATCCCCGATGCTTCGTTGTTCTACGTGCTTTCCGTTTCGCATAAGCCCGACACGTTGTATTCTCGTTCTGTTTTTCGATCGTGAAGTTCCAAAGGGCTTAGCTCGGGGAATTTCGATATTTTAAATCAGACTTGGCTGTTACTCAAATCACACAACATAGTGCGTCCCATATCCGAACTAACGTGAAGACGAAAGTGTTGGATTAAAAGTTATATTTTTCACATTAAATTGCACGTGTTACTTACTTCGATATTTGACTCTTTATATCTCGACTTTATATGCATTATCACTGCAAAGTCGAAGCTAATGTCATTTCAATTTGTGTGGAGAAAACGTGTAAAACAATTTTATTTTATTTTCTTATTCTGCATTTAATTTCTCAAATAGTTTTTACTCCTTATACATCAACGGGTAGCAGTCTCTCATATTAGATTATTTGTCGTTTTATCTGAATAGTCGAATTACTTGGAATAAGAAATTATTTCGAAATGATTTATTTGAATCTCATCGAATTTCAGGATTAATTTTTTTATGTTTTCTTATTCTAAAAATAACAATAATAAATTAATTGAAATGTTTCAAATTATTATTTTTTTATTTTGTTCCAAGTAGAATGTTCTCTAAATGTATGACATAATGGTAGAACTAGTAACGAGATTTTAAATTTCTCAAGTAAATATTTTTAAGAGACATTTCAAGACATTTTGAAATGGTGTAAATCATTGAACGAACACCTGAGCCTATTCGATTCAATTATCAAATCGATATGCGAAACAATCTCATAAATTGCAAGAGATTTTCATTGGAGAAAAGGAAGAAACAAAGAGCAAAGAACACTAGAGTTTGGGGAGTGTAGTAGGACGATCTCTCCGGGTCATAGTTTCTATGTAAATTAGCAGTCGTGAAAGGGGGAAAAAAGGAGACGCGTCTTGGCCCGCAGCAATCTTTTACGCCGTGAAACGATCATCGACGTATGGCCGCTCGTAAAATTGTCAATGGTGATGATTACGGTCCAATTACCAGTTTACGTGTCGACGTTGTAAAGAAATAAAGAACAGAGAGAGAAAGAGGAAGAGAGACGGAGTAAAAGAAAAAAATACCGAAATGTCGAAGAGTGAAAGAAAAAGGAAAATGATAGTCGTTCGCAGTTTAATGATGAAAAAAAAAAACTTCAAATAAGCTTTCCGTTAGAAATTAAGTGCTCTTGGTAACACGATCTTACACTGTGCTAAATATACATATAATAATATGTTATGAATAGAAAATGTTTTACATAAATTATCATACGTATTATATCTGCAACGTATCACAGTTACGAGCGTGAAAAAATTCACCTCCGTTATGTCGTGTTCATTGTATTGTGCAAACGTAATGTTACACCTGGATTTTATATGCACGACTTCTTGTCACGTATTTATTACTCGGGACATTTTTATTTCATTTTACTATATTGTTATTATCTTTGCTTCGTTTCACTTATATTCTATTTCGTTTCACTTTTATTCTATTCTATTCTATTATATTCTATTTCTATTTCTATTTCTATATATCGTTGAACGATATTAAACGCGTTCGAGGCATCAATTTCGCAGATTACTTCTCCGAGAAAAACGATCGAAGCAACGAGAAACAAACGAACGACAGCCTGCGTTATTATTCGCGGATCGCGCGTCGCGTTTTCCATCTCCGATTCCGCAATCGAATTTTCGTCTGACCGATGCTTTCAAAAATGTGGTGGCTCGATCGCACTCGACGACCGCGTGACCAGTGCCAGTGCTCGGTCTCGAAACGAGTTCATTATCCCCGTGAAAAAGCGCGATCCATCATCGTGCTCGTCAGATCAGATCAAACGGAGAAACAACGCGCGCCACGTGTAACCGCGTGTAACAACTGGACAGGAGGCGCGTTCTCCTCTTGGCCAAGCCCCGTTGTCCCGCTAGAAACAACATGACAGTTTGGCATGATTAGTACACGTGTACTATTGTTCATTCATTCACGGGGCCACCCACCACAGAGCCGTACAAAAGGAACCAAGGCGCCCAGTGGTCCATCCGCTGAGACAGATGTAGATCACTCATCCAGATACCGGAGCTGAGAAATAAAACACAGGGAACCCATCCTCTTCTCATCTCCGACGCGTTTCCTCCACCGATCTGTCCGACCGTCTATTCGCTTCGCTTCTATTTACGAACGAGAGTCGTACGGGCATTATCAGACCCACCGATTCTCCGCTCGGTGTGTGTCTGGCGAGCAACGAGCAGGTTTCTACTTCGTAGATTAGATTGGTGCCACGTCATCGAAACTTTGAACAGTGAGGAGAGCGTATTGGCGCGAGTTGACGAGAGGTGATGGCCTCTGTCGACTCGTAGATTAGGCGATCAGGTGGTTTTACTGTGGAACTCGTTTCGATGACGAAAATGTAGATCGGAGAACGTTTGTTACACAGATGTGTACTATCAGAAGATATTATATGTAGATGCAAATCAATTATAAATCAACGGTAAATTACAGAATGTTTAATAACAAATTAAATTAAATTGTAAATTAGATCGAAAGTATAGATAGGTTAAAATTAACAAGTGATCTTTCCTTGTTAAAAGAATATATAAAATGATCTTTGAATCTTGACGTCATATGATTTTCGCTGCTAATAACAGTCTACGATTGTAATTATTGTAATAACCGTATATTTCAATTGTACTAAAGAATACCAACTACGATGGCACAGTATAGTCCGGTAAAATGATTGAACGTGTTATCGCAACGGAGACAAGTAGCCAACGATTCGAGAACGACGAAGAAAGAGCAGGCGATCTTATTAATAATCGTAGAGTGTCACAGAGGCTCGGGCAGAGTTTCCATCTTCGCGTTGCTAGAAAAAGATCACGTCGAATCGCGGGGATTGTACAAAATGAAGTGGGGAAGGTGGAGGCAAAAACCTGTCGTACTGTCCGTCAAGACGTTGCGTTCCGAGGGGGGTGGCGAAGGCGTAATAATAATAGCGACGATAATACATACGCCTCGACGCGGTGGCTTGTCTCCCTTTACTTCATATCTGCCTGGCTTTCTCTCTGATCTACTCCATCTTCCTGCTCTCCTCCGGTGCGTGCGTGTACCACGTCTGAGGTGGGTAGGCCGCGGATTCAACGAACAATAGTACACGTGTAACCGTCATGCCAGATTGTCGCGGTTTCATTTCAGACGAAACAACGGGACGCGACGAGACGTCACCTCGTGGCCGAGGTTTTCCCACCTTGCAACCCGACCTGCGTCCACCTGATGAATTCTTTTCTGATGAGTTGGAATTCTCGCGCGACTCGACATCCTTTCTTTTATGGTTTACGTGATTCTTAAATGTTAAACTTAATCAACTGCTTCTGAATTTTTCTATTTTTCTATTTATTCGAACAACTCCAAACGAGTTATCTCAATTTTTAAAGTATCCTAATTTTATTATTTCGATACTTTATTAGTGATTAACAGATTACGGAATTCCACGCATTTTGGAAATAAGAAGTTTGTTTCACCAATTGGATATTACAACAATTATCGTATGTTGGATTTTATACATCTATTCAAAAAGAAAAATTCAGTTCTGCCAACGTAGAATTTAACATTTTCAATTGATCTGTCAATACCTCGACGGGTTACATTCCGAGTGAACACCTAAAAGTCCAGCTTCCAATCTGGAGTCACATGACTCAATTCGTCGCGTATGAAAGAACAACGTCCACCGTTCCTCTTTTTCCTTTACCTCCATTCTACAATTTTCTTTCACTTCTGTCGTCGTTTCCTCGAACGCCCTTTCTTTCCGTCTGCCTTCCATTTTTCTCCTACGAACAGGCTTGTCCTTCTCGGGCGTGGAATCGTCAGCGCTCGGTTTAGTTGCATTCCTCTGGCAAGAGACCTTAAGCGTAATTCCGCGAGCCGGTGCCTCGTAACGCCTGCTACGAGCTAAGACGGCGTCGATGACGGCGTTATTGCCGCCCTGCACACCGCCGCTTAACGCGGTTGCTGACTGAGGCCAGCCGTTATCTGAGAATAGGCGGAGAGGCCGCGGTAAAATTGGTTGGAAAATTATGTGTACGCACGCACTGGCTAAGGCAGCTTCGTTTTTTCGTGTTCTGTTCCGTGGAACGTCGTTGCGGCGCCGGTACGGTGACCGCGGATCGGCTTCGAGATCGGGCAGCTTTCTCGATAGAAACTCTTATTAACCGCAGGATGACTGAGAGCGACCATTCAAATGCATATGCACCTTTAAACAATTTGTATTTAAATCATATCCCCTGACTGAGCGTACGGCGATACACTTGCGTAAATTCCACGTGCTCTCCCTCCATCGGCTTTTACATATGTATATCGGCTCACGGTATATTTATCACGTCGTTCTCTCTCGGACGTCGCTTTGGAATTTCTTTGGATTCATCCTTGGGATTTGCTAGCCTTGACAATTGAACAAATAAATTTGAGACAACGGCGATTCACGATCAGTTCGGTAATTAGTGAACAAATACGTTCATCAACAAGCACTATTTGGTTTTAATAATAAAGTTATCTATAGATGGAATAAAGTTATCTCTTCGATAACAAAAGCATTTCCTACGCCGGTATATTAAAACCAGTACATCTCATTCTTTTCAAGCTTCGTTGAAAACATTTCGACTAGTTCATATTGTTGTTTACCAATTCCTCGTACATTCGAACGTCGATCAAAGTTTCGTCGAGACGAGCAGAACTCTGCCCAAGATCGAAGGATCCGTCCGATTGTTTTAAAACCATCGCGATCGACCCAATTCCTCCCGAGCTTGCACAACACGAAACGCATCATAGTCGTATATAAACGAGGCTCATTTGTCGTTGCGCCGCGTAATCGTTTCGTCCACCGGAGCCGAGAGTGTACACGTCCCGTACTCGACACGTCGACGAAAATAAGTGGAAGTGCTCGAAATAAGAGCAACGACGCTCGTCAGCGCGGCGGAACGTCCACGGAATCCTAGGAAACGTGGACGCAAGGTCCCGGAACGCTGTTCGTTTCGCTGTTCGTTTCCCCAGGCGTTCGTAAGCTTACGTAAGCCGCAAGACGGCACAATATTTCTGCTCGCGTTTTAGCCATTGGATAGACAGCCACCCACGCGAGCTGGCTGATGTTCGCCATTTGTCTTCCTTCCGCTCTTACCCCGACGCGTTCACACACACACACACACTCTCTTTCTGTCTCTCTTTCTCTCTCGATCCTGCAGCTTCCCTCTGTGCGTTCGATCGCTCGGAACGGACGCCGCGCCGTGACGGACGTGGCTCGCGATTTTCTTGTCGTGCTGCAGACGCCGCGACCGTGCGCGCATCGTGCGAAAATGTTACAATCATTCCAGCTGTTCCCCCTCTCGGCTCACACCATGGCCACCGCTGATAATTCCTCGCTACTATTTCAAGCCAGGACGTCCTGTGCTTCGACTCGCCTTGGCCTTTGTCCAGGACGCACGCATTTGGTTATTAAGTGATTATTTGCTCACCGAGTGGAATTTTTCTAATCGGGCTAATTAAGATTATCCGCGAGAGGTGGAAAATGCAAGCGTGCGATTTTTCTTTCTTTCTGTATATTAGCTAGAAGTTGCACAAGGTGTTGGAAGGCGATTCAATTTTTTTAAATTCACTTTGGCTGTCGGGATTAATTTCTCTTTGGCAAATTGTTTCAAGAACGAGCGAGTGAGACACTTGCGATTGAACTTTGAAATGAATGATTTTGGAAGCATCGAGTGTTTTTTAAAATATTAAAATATACAATAGGAATATAGAATATTTTACTGTTTGATTCCTTTTCGTTTCAACACAACTTGGCACAAATAGCCACAGATACTCTATATTCGTAAATTAAATATAGAATAGCGATGACGTTGCAAGTATTTTTAAATATATTTTATTATCCACTGTCCGCCTATTCATCTCTCTACAAACTCATTAACGCGAGTCGGTTATTTCTTAAAAACTTACATATCGATGCAGAGTATCCAGTTGCAAATGAAGGTTCGGGAAATTAATTTGACTACTCTGAGAAGTTCGCGCTTGAAAAGGATCAAAACGAGGGATTTAGAATTGCGTAATCGAAATCGTCTCCGCTAGTGAGACAACTACGTCCGAAAGTACGCGACAAGGGAAGTCCTGTGCAATCTTACTCCTTCTAATCGCCATCGAACCTCGTCGATCGTATCTCTCCAGGAAGCTCACGGACAAGCGACTCGGTTCCCGCAAAACTTAAACAATTTCGCTGGAATCATGATTTTTGTCCCCTTCTTTCAAACGGGAGAGATAACGCGTTTGAATAACGGTTCTCTGCCTCTCCCGCGAAGAATCTCGCCGCATGCACGAAAATAATCATTGTAGTTAGCCAGGTAACCACGGAAATTACGTAGGAGAGGGACCGGAATACTTGGCGGGATACTCGTTACCGTCCAGTCGATTACAAAGTTTCTTTTCGTCTTTCCGGCGTCGTCGCCAGCAACCTTACCGGGGTCACGGGTTTTTCTTCTGTTTCCTCTTTCAGAGTGGAGGCAAGAGTTTGTCGCAGCGAAAGCTGAAACGTCGCGCTGTGGGGTATTTGCCAGGTATTTGCGATTGAAATATAGTTATACCTTGTACGAAGAAATTTAGGATTCGAGTTCCTAATACGTTACACGTTTTTATACACGGTCATACACAGTTTCAAATGTTGTCGTTAGCGAAATTATTATATCGAGAAATTAATATAATATTTGTGTTCTTAATGCACGATTAAGTCTTCCTATGTGTTACATTCGTCTTTTAACATAGTTTAATTTCGTTCATCTTCGAATATTGGAGGCGCACGATTTTTAGCACGACAGAGATTTTGTCAATTGAGTTCTCGTGACATCATCGATAAATATTATAACTCGTTGATAACCCCACGCTGATCATCGGCAATGAGAATGTCTGGTCTTCCTTGGTCATTTTCAATCAAAAGGAAAAGTGATCGCTACCCTATGACTTTTTCCATCTTTTACAACCAAGTCGTTGTTCCGAGCTTTTGCCGCGTTTGGCAAGTAAATAAAAAGCCACGGCGCGCCGATGAATCGGAGAATCCCGCGTCGCGAGAGAGGAGCCAGGCAGAGAAGAAACGAAGGAACGAAGGGAACACGCGAGGACGCGACGCGGGCCGCGCGCGTTGCAAAGCCAGACGTCGCCGGCAATAACTTGTTGCACCCAACCACTTGTTGCACGCCTCTCAAAATTCTTCACGCCTCGCCGAGCAATTTTACCGTAAATTGCCTGTTCGGGAGAAAAAAAATCTCTCTATCTCTCTCGTGGCGTATCTCATTGGCGCGAGGCCGGTGCACCGGTGCAGGGAACTGGTCGCGAGAGAGCTTATGAGATTGCGACCAGGAAGGACCAAAAAGGAACGCCGATAGACGGACGTCGCGGCAACAAATTGAGAGATTTTACTACGACGCCGGGTTCACGCGACCGCCACGTTATTATCCGTTCACCACCGCCAACGCTGTTTCATTCAATGTCGCTGATTCCTCCTCGTGGCGTTTCTCTCTCTCTCTCTCTCTCTCTCTCTCTCTCTCTCTCTCTGCCTCTCCCTCTCTCTTCGTTTGGAAGATTAGCTTCGTTGGTATATTAATTATTGGAAGAGGAATTCGTTTTCTTATTTATTGCCAGATTCGCTCGTAAAGTATTTAGTTTAAGAAGATATTGGAGGGGAATTTGGATTTTTTTGAAAAAAAGTTGGCCGTCATTGGAAGGTATAGGTTGTGTAACTTTTCACGTGAGTTGACTAGTGTTTAATTTAATTCTTAGCCCAAGGAATCGGAATTCTTCTGAGAGAATTAACAAGATTTAATTTAGAAAATATCAGGAGATCCTTTTTAAAAGGTCACCTGGCTAGAAACTGTATGCACGTGTGACAAAAAATATACCCGTAATCGATTTGTACGATATACGTTAAAAGAAGAGAGACAGACGTTCTCTAGAAATTAAACGAAAGGGAACAGTAGTCCGACCGCGCATCTGTTTAATTGAATAATAATTAACTACCGAGCTTAAGCCGGAACGCATCGGAGTAACGAGGAAAATAAACTTGATTAGGATAACCGCGAGAAGCAAGTACGCAACGGCACGGTGCATCGGAACGAGCGTTAAATTCTGGTGCTTCGCTTCGTTATTTCCGAGTAATGGGAGAGGAAGAAACGACGTTTCCATTAAAATCCAGCGGCTAGGTGATCTACGAGCTGAGAATATTAATTTCAGTTGCTCTCGCGAGACCGCGTTGATAAATTAACTCTGCAAATGACCATGAATGTGCCGGAGTCATTCCAGCGAGAGGCGGTGAGGAGAAAAAGAAGTGAAACGATTAGATTGTCATAAGGAAGTGCGAATTCTCGTTTCTTTGCATTGCACGCGCAAACGCGATGCGATTCGTCTTCTTTCTTTTTTTTTTTTTTCCTTCACTTAAATCAGTACCGTATGGTCGATTGAAATTTGTTCTGGCTATCTGGCTGTGATTGTAGATCTTGTATTGATCAAGACAGAATCGCTTGAATTTATTTTCTGAATAACACCAGCATCTAAAGGAAACAGAAATAAATCATTACGTGAAATATTTTAATTATCGTTCAATGATATTTAATAAAGGTAAGAATAATTTAATTCAAATCGGAGCAATATCGACATAAAATGACATCTTTTGACAATAACATTTAATATTTAATTAATAATACTTTAATTATTGATATTGCTATTATTATTTATAAATTTCAAGGATATTAATATTATTTTAAAATAATGATAGAGTTGCCTCGAGCGATAAGATTTCTTCTTGGACGAAACGATCGCCATCAAAAGAGACATAAATCATACAACTAACATGTTGTGAAATTATTGCAGCAAGAAAAATTTTGTATCCGTCGTAACGATATACATTTATCCGTATTTAATAATACACATTATGCATGAGAATAGCATTTGGGAAAACTAGCGCGTAATAAATCGACAGAATGTAGCAATAAATATATAATTAATAATATACATAGGTATCGGTGCTGGCTTGCAACCTGTTTCACGAATAGCCTAAGATTTTTGCAAGAATACACGCAAGAATACGTATTTGATCGCCATTACGTAACTATTTTACATGATATAACTCTACTAGACCTAGGAAATATAAATTATTCCGTTTATTTTAATCTTACAGATAAAAGGTTTTTACAAATAAAACTATCTACTACGTTGTCTAAAAGAGCAATTGTATTTTTACATGAATATATATTAATACGTATTAGATTCAATGAGTTATAATATGTATACATAAATCTCTAACAACAAATATCCACGTCCAATTTCTTGATAACGCGGTAGAATGAGAACGTTCACGTATCAAAATTCATTTAATCATATTCTTTCAACGAATTAACATTTCATTTCATCGTTTACCTTCAACGTTTAATTAACATTTCTTCGAGATCTTTACAATCAAAAACAATTTTCTACGGAATAGAATTTTAATTCTAACGTATAAATTTTAATTCGCTTTGAAACCAATTCGACCGAATTTTCACGTTTAATATTTCACGTTTTTCCACATTTTAGCTTTTGAAAGACGAGGATTTGTACACGGATTGATTGGACGTTGAACGAAGACGAGTACATCAAAGGAAATATTATTAGAATGTGACACCGAGTCGCAAAAATAGCAACACCCCCGCAACTTTGTTTTAAGTTTCACTTGGTCCGTGGACAGCGGCCTGACACGTATATTAGGACCGCGTTATAGCAAGATCTTAAATTAAAGTACCGTGCAGCAGTGGCACTCGGGATGGCATGTGATATTCTCTACAGGAAATGGACAATAGCTGAATTCCAACCATCAGAATTAATCTTTGAACTCGTGTCTTTTTGAATTTTCGTTTAATTTATTCGTTTTAAATGAGCATCCGCAATGAATCGTACGAATAGGACTATTGTTTTCAAACTTGTTCCACTCCACGATCAGTTCTTGTTATTTAACTCTACTTATAATATTATTTAAATTTCTTAGAATCTAAATCAACTTTCATCATCGACTTTCTTTTTTCATTTCATTGATTCAAGTAATACGATTGATGTTCAATTATTGAGAAGCGTATGAATTATTTTTGTAAGTCACTCGTCATAACGAAATGGCACAGATACCAAATTTAAAAAAGTGTAATATAGTAGCATACTTTTATTTTTACGTCATCGGTTCATGACTTCTGAATTATTGATCCCAAAATAACTAATGGGGAGTGTTCATCAATTAAAAAAAGATGGAAAATATATTATTTATCACATTTCGAAGAATTTTGTCTTATAAATAATAATAAGAATAATAATTTATTTCAATGAACATCACTTGTCGCGGATCGATAATTACAAATCTTCGGTCAACAATCCGAAGTAATATCCATACGTTTCATTGCCAATTACATCCGAATGTATACATCGCCACGAAACGCGGTGCGACGCTTTCGCAAGGTGTATCGCTCACTGGATCCACCGATAGTGATCTCTGATTCGCGTTCACGCTCGGATGACATTCATCGGGCGACGCAGGAGGATCGATCGATCGTCTTCATCGAGTCGACTCGCGTTGATTCAACGCGATATCTCACTCGCGATCCCTTTCTCCTCGCTGCTCGCCACCCGCTTGGCTAACGAACTCGCAGACGAGATACCTTACTCTCTGCTAGCACAATTTCTCGGCATACGAGCGAATAATTCCGATCATTAATACGGATTCTTATGCACTTGGAAATTTGAAGTTACAGAAGTGCACAAAATTCAAGTAATAAAATATCCAAAATACCTGTTTTGAGTTTTAGTTATGTTCGACAAATTTCTATTTTAGTTCCATTTCTTCAGTTTCGTTAAAAAGAAAATATATAAAAAATGTGTTATATAATTTTCACGAATGTAATTATATGATATTCTAAAATTATGTAATACCTTCACGAATGTAATTTAAAAAATGGAATTCGTGGCATCTCCGTATCTTCAAATCTCTCGTCTGTGCGTGAATGTCACTCTATTTTTAAAACTCTCGAAGCAGTAAATTATTTATTTTCGTTATTGTCATTGCGAGAAAATGACCTATACAAAAAGATTCCGAGGAAATTCTCGCCACCCCTCCCAAAAAAAATTGCTACATTTAATACACTCGCTTTTCCTTGCTTTTTAATCTGTGGCAATTTGTTAATTAGCGTCAACGTCTTAGCGTGTCTGGCCCGTTTACGCAAGCGTGTAATAGCTGGAGCACGTTTGTACACGCGAGTGCGTGCCACTAATGACAAACGCGAAGATATATCACTCCGATTATTACGATTTTTCGACAAGATTTCCCGACAACCCATAACGTGACACGTTTCACGCAGACTGAGGTTTCCACGACGCAGCACCAGTCGTAATTATTTTGTCGCCGTGCGCCAGAAAGAAAACAATTAAGACGACGCTACGGTACGAATCAATTTAATTGGGCCCTGTTAATTTGTCGTTTTTTCCCTTCAGTTCAATGTCATTAATTCTTAACCGGATACTGTCAATTGTACGATATCAACGGATCAATATGACACGCGATCGGCGCGGAAATGTCTCGAGGAACTGTCGAGGAAGTGACATTGACGAGACAGTGAAAATGGAGTAACGTCTCTCTTGAGACTTTTGAGCAAATAATTTGTCAGTCAGTGTGATAAAAATTTATCGATTTCACTGAACGAGTAAAAAGTATATTTTAAAAAAGTTCTTCTTTCGTGGCGAATATTCAAATGTTTTCACAGTGCGCTGTAAGCAGATTCGGTCGTTAGAGATCAGACACTAACAAGTAAGTAAAATTTCACTCCAATATACCTGAAATTCGGATAAGCAGAAGTTCATCATCGTTTCATTCTAAATTAGAACGAACTGCATTACGTGATTAGCCTCGAAATAATAGAAATTTGTCGAAATGAATTTCCAGGTAAGTGAAATCAGTCGTTAGGAGTCAGACAAGTAGACTTTCTTTTCGTCAAGTAGAATTCAAATACATGAAATTTCATTATGACATTCACAGTCTACTAATATATATTACTGGTACGTAATCTGATCCACACACACACACACACACGATTCAGGCTGTATCAGATGTCAAATAAAAATCTTCCCATTGTCTTCACCAATCGTGTGTATCTACGTATATACCCACAAAACTGAATATTAAACGAAGTACAAAGTACGATCTTATTACTCAACTTATTAACGATCCTAAGCAAACGTCACGATTCGTTCACTTTTTCAGCTAGCACGAAATGCTCGCCCGCGCGCGAGTCGCGCGTGCACGCCGCGCGTCTTTCGTAGGAATCGCACCTGTCCGGGACTCGTCCGAGCCGCGGGCCTTAAACCTGTTGGCGGGATTCATACCGACTCCGGATTGATATATCTGCGCTCGCGAATACTTTTCCTCGTCGGTCGACCCATCGGCGCACTTTTTTCTCCCCTTTGTCCGCGCGAGACTCGAGGCGAGTGCCGCGTCATGAGTCACGATCGAACGCGACGGCGAACGTGGGAAGGCGAAAGGGGAGAAACGGAAGTGACGATGGCGATTCTATGGCAGCGTCTCTCAAGAGGGAAGAGTGGTTTTCTCAAGGGGTTTCCTTTTTGTTTGCCAGCCTGCCGAGGTTTGTTTGATTGCTTCGCCCGACTGTTTCGAGGATCGTGGTTTATCTTCCGTGATCGGCGGTGCTCGCAGTGACGCGGTATCGCGAAGCAATATGGGTTTCGATTTCCTCATGCTCGATTCGAAATTGAAGAGCATGACTGTACCACTGATGACGGGATATTATCCATATTTTCAACTGTTATAATTTCGTACACGAAAATTATACAACTGTTGCACTTGGTCTCACGTTGGTGCGTAAAGCCTCTTTACTTTAGTTTGACAGAGTTTCAATTTTTTCAATGTAACGAGTGAAAAATTAAGGATACTTTTATTCTCGAAATAATCACTCACAATTGGACTTTTTTATTGGCATCAATTTTTGGTATCGTTTTATTAACCACAAGATGTGATATGTAAATATCTAGAGCAATTCGGGCTACAAAATACAGAATACGAATTAAAATGAAGCAATCCGGTGCAACTTGCCTGCCCAAGTAAAAACTCGAAAATTAAAAAGGAAACGATGGTTCTTTTCATTTTGTCATATTACACGTATAATAATTGCTTCTCTTGCTTTAACGATATACTCAACGATCTGCAGTTGGAGATTAAAACGCACTTGCTTGACACGTAATATACACGGTATTAACGGTACGGGAACTTGCGGGAACAGTTTTTCTTCGGTCGTGAGATTTCGTTCTCGGCCGTCGTATATCACGAGGTTTTAATTACACGAGTCGGTTCGACAGAGCCGACGTCAGCCGACGACGAAGTAAAAGCCTTTTCGTCAGCGCGGAGACGCCAATTAGCACGTGTTAAACGTCTCGAGAAGGTAGGAAACTTCATGTCGGCTGAAGTGCGATCTCTTTCACGTCAATCGTCACGCATCCGTGGCAGCAATCGAAACGCAACAAATTACCATCGCGCAATTATCTGTCTGCTAATTGAGAGGGAGTGGGATAAATACGTTGCGTGAAATCAAGGCGAGCGTAATTTTTTAATCTTCGTCCGACTAGATGGAATGTCCCTTTCTGATTTTGGAAAGAAGAGAAAACCTTGTTTCAACGTTCTTTTTTCAATCAGTTTTTTCCGTGTACCTATTTATATACAGAATATTTGTATTTTTCCTCATTTGCTTAGATTTTATAAATTTTATGGTAAATTATTGCTCGGTCCTCAGTGGGTTAATATCGTTTATTATTATATGAATGAAATTCATTTTCAAATGTTAACATAACCAGAGAAAGACTCACGAAAGCTATGAAATATGGTGTTATACGTTACATAATTATTAAGTCATTGAGGGAGCAAGAATTTATCACGGTGTTAGAAAATACTTTGATATTTCATGAAATTATAGAATTTCACTAGTTACGAGAAAAATCTGCAAACTGGTTAGTTCTCTAACGTCACTAACACGTTGATTGCAACACGAGACATTTACGTTTCGTCTACGGGACAAAATATTTAATTTTTACAAGATATTGTATTACAACAAAGTAGAACGAAAGTCTATTTTTAGTTTTACAATATCATTATAAAATAACATTTATATTATTTAAAAAATTCATTGTTGATGATATTCGTGTCATTATAATTATTCTAAAATATTTATAAAAATAGAAACGATGGTCACCAATGACTATCGTAGCAGTCAACGCGTTAATTAATAAATTACTGTGCAAGATGACCCAGAGATGCAAGAGATTCTAACGACAGAGAAGTAATTTGAATTTTTCGTTGTTTCGTGTTGTACACTGTCAAAGATGTTGTCGTCATTTTTCTACGTATCTTTTTTGAACGAAGCTGACGGTGAATTCAGGGGGGATGAAAATGGCGTTCGGTGGGCCGCGACAAGCGAAACGAAACGTTAGAAAAGGTCAGAAGCTTGCGCGTCGTCTTTCTCGCACCGCGATGACGTACGATAAAAAAAATCTCATTTTCGTTGCACCTTGCGTGCGGTGGGCCACGCCTGCTAAATTATGTTTTTCCCAAATTGCCCCCAGTCACGCCCACTCGTACGTTCTCGACATCGAGAAGGGTTGACGGTCATTAAAGCGTGCACGATCTGCCGGTCGAAGCAGCGATCGCGTTCGTTCGACTTTCAATCCCTCGAAGAAAAAAAAAAAAAAAAAAAGAAAAGAAATGAAAGAAAAAAAAACTAGTCGTTTGTACAATCGTCTGGCAAATTGTATCGTCAAGAGTTCAGCTGTTTCTTCACTTCGTACACTCGAAACTAAAATTGAAAAAAAAAAAAAAAGAAAAAAGAAACAGTCGGCGTTACGTTCACAATTACGTTCCTTCATTAGCGGTGTACGATCGAGCCTGAGGAAACGATGTGTTCGTTTGATACGGCTTGTCGTCGCAGAGACAGGCTCACAAAAGAAGTGGAGTAGCGTGTCAATTGCTTTTAATTGTTCGCGAACCGTTGAGGCGTTACATACCGATGGAGAAATGCTCTTCCCGTGGAGACAAACATCGCGTTGATGATCGTTGTGACAGTCAGGCCAAGAAACAAGCCGGTCGCGTTTGTTTCGAAACGGGGGAATAGTTAGCGTTGGAAAGTTTCGATCGAATTAAGTATTATCGAAACAAAGTGAGGGTATAATGAAAGCACGATGGTAGAGACTGTTATTACAGTAATGCAACGGAGACATATTGTAATACGGTATAGTGAAAATATCGAAGCAACAAGGATAAAAATTGTAAAATTGATGGAAACTGCGAGGATCGAATTTAGAAACCAATACCCGTTTTAAAGTAACAACAATATAAATTCCAAAGAATTATTTTTATTCGTAACTCGAGAATATACTAACTTGTCTTTTAATACTATTGCGATAGCCGTTTGAATGTTTTATCATAATACAAATTTTTATACACTACTTCATCTCTGCATGGCGTCTTTGAATCATCATTTCCCGCTCATTTCAAAAAACATCGCTCAAAGTCAATTGTTCAGTGAATTACCTCTTAATTATTCTTTCGAATTTCTCATGATAGATCGATCTCGATGAAATTGCACGAGACGACAGTATTAATTAAATTAAATCAATCGAACCAATTCGAAATTGGTTTACATCGACGTATGAACGAAGCTGGTTAATCTTCTAGAAGACACTCCCTTTCTTACCATTTCTGCGAATAAGTATTACCTACTTTTCAAACGGCCGTCGTAGCAATTGCAACGTTCTGCGCTGAAGAATCAATGGTAACGGTACATTTCTGGAAAGCCAATCGATCGTCGACGAGGTACCGAAGGACTCGGACAACTTAGTAAAACGTAGTTGTTGGGAATAATAGCCGAATTAGCAAGGCCATGCCAACGTCTATTCTTAACGTCCATTAAACTCGCGGCTCGAAAATCCGTCTGTAAATCTGTTGTCGCGGCTAAAAGCTCGCTCGTCGTGCGTCGCGAAGTGAATTACAACGAGAATATGGAATCTGTCGCGCATCAATGGTGAAATATCCATTCAGTAGCGATCCCACTTTTTAGGCCCTGGCCAATCAGGATCCACCTCGAACAATCAGCTCCCGGGACGTGTTTCGCAATCTCGTTTCGCAATCAACCGCGCAAGACGCTGTCGAGTCGGCGAAAAGTGGCGGTTAGACTACTCGTTTCGTGCGTTTTGACGAGGTAATCAGCCTGAATTGGTAACCTGGTTGATGATGTCGCGAAACGCGCGAGCTCGTGACAGGTGCGTGCCTTGTGTCCGACATTCATTGTTCGTTTTTGTTAACAACGTGGTTGTTAATCGTAAACTGAACGACTTGTGAAGGTTAAGACAGAGATATAGGATCAGGAGAATACCACGATTTTTATACTCTGTTACATGTTGGTGGAATAGCAACTTGTATTGTACAATTAATCCCTTGCCTAACAATTGTCTTTTCGATCTTCTTAGGCAAGCATAGATTAATTTTCATTGTTACAAACGTTGCAATATATACAATTCTTATGTACATATGTGACATATGTGACAGAGTTTATTATTAATTACTCTATTGTTACACCGTGTCAGATCTAAAGTATCAGAACTATATATTATATATTTGTTAATCTTTAATTTAAAAAAATCGAAATTACAATTCGTGCCAGGAGCATGACTCGATATTACAAGAGAGAGTTGGGGAGTGGTTTGAAGGGTTGACTTTAGCTCAAAGCTTGCTTAGCGAAACGATAAGTCGTTAACGTAAGGTACCGATAAATGAATCCTTTAATCCATTATTTCTTCAACGCGGAAATAATCAACGGAATTTCCAATAGACTTTCCATTGCTGTTCGCTCTTTTCTGTCAGTTAATTACACGCCTCGAATGACAACCACTAGCCGCGTAAAGGGAAAGCAGCGTGCGCCATACGGATGCTTAGGTACGGATTTATGAGCGGTCGTGACCGAGGTACGTTGAAGATGTTCACGTGCCAGCGTCTGTTCAGGGAGAAAAGTTCATCACGGGTTAATCCTGAAATACGGCGGCCGGACATTGAGCGTCCGCGGAGAAAATGCTAAGCCGTGTTAAACGATCGATCGTGGCTAACTGCCGGTGCATACGTTGGACGAGCCTCTGCACGGGAATTGTGCCATGGAAAATACAGCTAATTTATCGTGGCATTTTCGGAGAAAAACACGCGTGCATAGAATCGCTCGGAAGTATCTGGGCACTTGATTATACTTGACAGAATGTAATTCGGACGAAAGGAGTTCCGATTGTTTTGTTACCGCACAGAACGTGACGCGATAAAATTAATTTTCAAGTTGTTGCACGTTTTTAAAATATATCGTGCGCGACTGCGTTTTTGAATGTGCTGCTCACAAAAGCTGTTCGAACGTTTATAAAAATATTTTATGAACAGGTTATGCAAAAATTAGTATACAGCATTAATACAACTTTAGTAAAAGGATAAATGAAATATATAAGCGTCAAATGGTATGGAATTGTTAGATCTGTCATTGAAAATGAATGGCCACCTCGGTTGAATCATACTTGTAACTTTTACACTTGATCACGCAATTGCCACATGTTTTTCTCCAACAAAATTAAAATAAAGTGTCTCTCCCAATCATTCGGGATATCTTTTTCAGTGAAATGGTTGCCTCTGCAATAGAGAGACGATAACATGGAAAAACGGGGAGTCAGCTTTTCGTGCGTCGAATTTTTCAATTGTTCCGGATTGACATAGTTGATATGTTTTTAAATTATCGTAATGTCAGAATTATAGGACATGCGAGAAACGGAAGTAATAGTAAGAAGAGAAGATCTTTGATTCGACAATACTTCGCGTCTAAATAGCACGTGAATATCTCTGAAAATCTGTCATATCAAGTACTACATTAATTTTCTTTGTTGACGTATGCTTTGCGAGTAGAACTCTGTCAAAACATGGCACGAACATTTCAAGAGCGCATTTCCTTAATAAGAGACAGATATCACAGTTTGGCCAACATTCTACATTTGTAGTTTCTAATTCCAAGTCTCTTGTACTATTAATTTGACATGGTGAAGCGGTTATTCGTGAATTCCACGTTACCGATTCGTGCACCATTGCGTACTGGTTCAATCTCGGGATGCAAATGATCTGCGGTAAGTACAGGTCCGATCACGAGGCGCGCGATCGATTGCCCTCCCGCCCCCCCTCCTCCCCCCGTTTCGAGCTCACCGGATGAATGGAAATCGCGTGAATGACCGAGGGAACGCCCTGGGTGATTGGGGTGAAGCCAGAACAAGCCCGGGCCAGCCGACGTGTGCGTGATCGAGGATGATCGGGCCGACTCTCCGGGAATCGTTGGATCCTTCAGTTTGCTCGCGTCGCCGCTCCGAGGAATCGTCGCCGAAATAACGCCTCCTGGAGGCATGCGTACGGCGTGTGTACCGGCCACGTCGTGGTGGATATCGAAGGAAACGAGAGAAAGATGCAGAAGCCGGGAAACGAGGGGCGAACGAACGAACGTGGCAAGGAAAGCAAAAAAGAAAAGAGAAAGAAAGGAAGCAGAAGGAACGGCCGAAAGTGGAAAGTGGCAGGCCACGGTTATTGGTCGGCCGAAAACGCGCCGCCTCGAGGCGCAATATGCAAACGACGCTTTAAAACGGGATATTTGCGCTTCGCGCGGCTCGCCTCGCCTCGCACACGCTCGCGTTGGTCTCTGGCTGTTTGCGGCGAGCGCCGCGGCCTCGCTGTTTCCTCGATGGTGAGGCCCACGCGTCTGGACCTGCGTCGGCGTCGATGGAAAAAATCACCGAGCACATGCGACCTGTAATCAGTCCGGGAGGAAAACAAAAGGAGGAAACAAGACGGACGCGCAACCGGCTGATTAGGATTTACATTTAATCGAGATGGCGGCGATCGTCCCTCGGCGTGCTACCGGCCCGTAAAATTGATAAAGATTAGGTGGAGTGAGTAGCGAGTTGGACGAGTAGTCGCCGCTATCCCGTCGGAGGCGCAACTGTTTCACTTCTTTTTACTCGCGGGAGGGAAAGGAGAAACGTTTCTTGCTTGAGTTGACCTGTTTGCGTTTCAAGCACTTAGCGATACAAGTTTCACTCTGGTTACTCGCGAGACAGGAAATCGTTTAGTTCCTTCAACGGTGATCAACTTGCTCGAAGTTTTCGAACATCTGGATCATCTAATTGGCACGGTGAGATAATATTGTCGGAATGCATCCGAAAGCGTGATATTACTCGAACGAGAGAGAACACTTTCTGAACACTGCGTCTCGTTACCGATTCCGGAGGAATTCCGTTACGACTGGCGTGCACCAGACTCTCGAGGCGGAGTACGACCCTTGGGGGAGGACCACGGCGGCGATGGAGAAAAGAAACGAGAGTGTAGCGAGATGCTGCGGCGCTTGGACAGGTTGGCGAGGAGGTGGTTGCTCCACATATAAAAGAGCCGTAGCCCGAGGCGCGATTTTGCTACCGACGTTCCTCCGTGGTGTAACGCGTACAACACTCGGAGAAGAGAGGAACGGTAGAAACACCAGCAGCAGCAGAAGAAGAAGAAGAAAAAGAAGAAGAAGAAGAAGAAGAAGAAAGAGACGAAGAGGAAAGAAACGAGAGAGAGACAGAGAGAGAGAAAGCGAAAAAGGGGGGAACGTCCATCTCATCCGTCCTCCTACCGTCCCCTCATTCTTGCTTCTCCTAATGATAGCGTGCACGTTGTACCCCCTTCGATGCACCAGCGTCGGCTGCACCGACAACAACAACAACAACAACAACTACGACGGCCGACAACAACGCGATCGAGCGCTGCTCGACGAATATATACACCGAGAAACGACGGTGAAGGCGAGCCTAACTACCAGAGCACGCCTCCGCCTCCGTGCACTAAAACATTACCACGCCGGCAGCGTCGGCTGCCGTTCCTGCTACCTTGTAGGGTATCATCCGAGGCACGTATAGGGCCCTAAGTGCTATTCCAGGACCCCGAACCAGAGCCACCCTTTTCTCGTTCATCTCTCTCCAGCCGAACACTCTGTTCCCTTCTATCGTGCCCAAGAGGGAGAGACGGATAATCGAGCGAGACCCGTGATTACCCATTGAGGGTGGAATTCATTATAGCGAAATCCAGGCTTGATACGCTGTTCACCGCCTGCCCCCCCCATTCCCTCTTGTTGCTCGTTCCTCGTCCCTGCTCTTCCCAATTTCACCTCTGTCTTCGTCCTTCGTTCTTCTTATCGTTCCACACGACGTGCTTCCATCGACGTGTCTCTTTCAGTGCCTCTGCTTTCCACATTTTCTTTCTCTAATTTTTGTTTCGATTTTCTCTTTGCGACTGATCCATCTGGCGATTCTCTGCCCTTAACGGGAGAGAATTAATTTCATTTAACGAGTCGTTTCTTAGACAAATTTCTAATAAAGGTGAATTTGTGAGAATTGTCAAAACGTTTTATGTTACGTACAATAACTTATGTAGAATAACTGGAAGTTCAGAGATCTCGTGGTTTTTCCTTCTGCTCAATTTCATTTCAATAAATATCAAAAATTAATTGCCAATTCCATGTTTAAAGCAATGTGGCAAATTTGTTGCCCAAGTTGTCGCTAAAGTTCAATTGTCGAGCTGGTTCATTCAGATCCACCTTTCGTAAAAATCCAGTGGCAAATTGGCTGCAAGTTCGCTACAAATCGGCCGCCGGCAACGGGTCCAATTCCGGCCGTCTCAAAATTCAATTTATCGAAACGGAAACGACGGACGTGTCGTCCTCTGGCTGTTTCGTTCCTTTCCCGTGGTTTTTGCCCGTCGCTGCTCTCCCGGCTGACTGTTTTTGCAGCGTCGGGCCCAGGCTGCTCGTTTCTCCGAGCCACTCGACGTCGCGGCGTACGTGACAACGATAATCAGCGAGCTTAAGTGGGGTTTAATTTCCTCTGGTGCGGGCGGTGGAGAAAGGTACCGGTGAACCAAGGGAATCGGGAGGGGAAGGGTGAGGCAAAGGGTGGGACAAGAGAAGGGAAATGCGTGTATACACCTGCCAAGAAACACGCGGACTTTGTGCACGGCGCACAGGCGGACCTCACGGTCGCGAGAAAAGGAGAGGAACTTCCGAGGGACTGATAGAAAGAGGAAGGGGTACGAAGGCGAACGAAGAGAGAGGAGGAGAGGATTGTCGGACGTGAGCTGCGCCTCGGACAGGGACACAAGAACGTCCTGAGCACGCCCGCGCCACCTGTAATTGGGTCCAATCATCGTGGTTCTCATGCCGACCGATCGTTTCCATCGCTAACCGGTAACTGGTGTTGGCTGCTCGATTCCGCGCGACGGTGTCACGTCGGAATAAAATTAATACGCGTTTTGTCAAACTGTCAT